>JAQMRL010000014.1:13777773-14377773 GCA_035578175.1 Catonia carolina | reverse complement strand
AGGTGTTGATTTACCACAAAGTGAAGTTGTACGTGGGTATGCATCTTAACAGGCGGTTAACTTGGAAAACCCATGTGAGAATGAAGAGGAATGAATTAAATCTAAAATACAAAAGGATGTACTGGCTGATTGGCGGGAACTCTTCACTCTCTCTTGAGAATAAGTTGCTGCTTTACAAAATGTTACTAAAACCAGTTTGGTTGTACGGCGTTCAACTTTGGGGAACTACCAGCAGAAGTAAGATAGAGATAATTCAAAGGTTCCAGAATAAGATTCTTTGGGATATAACAAGAGCACCATGGTTTGCAAGGAATGCACCTTCCTGATGTAATGGACGAGGTCAGGTTTGAATTAAAAATTCAAAAGATTTGTTTATATTTTTTTAAACTGATTGCAAATAACGTTATTTAAAAATAAATGTGATCTTATTTTACAAAAACACTGAAAATCATACAAGCAATATTTTGTCTGTTTATTTTATTTATTACGGTATGCAAACGTTGATGAATCAAATACAAAAAACTTCATTATTTATATTCGGGACTTCATGAAAATTTTCGAGGCTTTTATTTTAGTTGTTGAAAAGCATTGCTGCATGAAGAACAGTATGGATTTAGATCGGGTAGCTTATACTCAGATAACATCTTTTCAGTTATTAGAAAAAAGATAAGAATTTTATCTAATGACACACATGGCTTTTATAGACTTTGAAAAACCGTTTGATAAAGTTGATCGAAACATTTTTTGGCAGATTTTAGAGAAAAGAGGATATCCAATTCATCTATTAAATGCAATTAAATGTATACACAAAGAGTATAAAATATGGGTAAGAATATCGATTGAAAGAAATGAGAATCAATTAAGGAGTGACGCAAGGATGTAGTTTATCACCCATTTTGTTTTTGTTTTATGACCACATAGGATCATTTTAGTCATTTTGGATGGTTCTTCTTCAATTTCTTCTTCTTGCTGTTTCAAAACTTTTTCATATTTTCAGATCTTGTTTTCTTTAGTTCATCTGAACAAATCCCCAATTGTGCGTTTGACTGTTTTAGTGGTTAATTGAACTTTGTGATTTCCCATTTGGTGTTTATACCAAGGTGTACATTGCGTTAGGTCCTCCATGGTTAGGTTGAGTTCTTTCATGTCGTTTTGAATTTCTCTGAGCCAGGTTACTATAGCTTTATCAGATTTAGCGTCAAGTAGTTTTTCAGTTTTTTGGGGCAAGACTGAATCGAACAAGTGGAAGCCTATAACTATCTGGAAACCCGAGTCAACTGCAGTGCAAGCCACCTGTCAGAAATAAAGATTAGAATTGAAAAAGCCAGGGCAGCATTCCTAAAAATGAGACCTCTTCTATCGGCCCGCGACCTGAGCCTCGAAACCAGGACCCGCCTCTTGAAGTGCTACGTCTTTTCCATCCTCTTGTATGGGGTAGAGGCGTAGACACTCACCAAAGAATCTGAGACCCGACTACAAGCGTTTGAAATATGGACCTACTGGAGAATACTTCGAATACCGTGGACGGACAGGGTCACAAATATGGAGGTCCTCAGAAGAATAGGGAAAGAGCTGGAAATCCTGCAGAGCATAAAGATAAGGAAACTGATATACCTTGGACACATCATGAGAGGGCCTAAATACGAGATTCTGCATCTCATAATTCAAGGGAAACTCGTTGGTAAACGCTGGGTGGGACGCAGGCGAATATCCTGGTTAAGAAACCTGAGAGAAGCGTTTAACTGCTCGTCGCATGACCTTTCCAGAGCAGCAATAGATAAAGTACGACTAACCATGATGATAGCCAACCTTCGTAATGGAAAAGGCACCTGAAGAAGAAGAAGTTTTTCAGTGATTCTTCTTAGAAGGCGTGTTGCTCGAGTTTTCAAAATTCAAAATTCGAGTTTTCAAAGAAAATTCTCTTTTTTCTCATTGCAATTAATTGCGACTGGTTATCTTTGTAGACTTTTTCTTTGGGTAAAAGCTTGTATTGTCCTTCGACTGTATTATCACCCACTTTATTTAATATTGATCCCATTTTACGCCAATGGAAAAAAGGCTACTTCAGGAATTAATACAGAATACAAATTCCGACTTTGCTTTTATGAATTCCGGTTTTTGCTCACTTCCGGCCGAAACCGGAACTTCAAACCCCCATGTTTTTGTATCTACTCTTTAAGAAGAATTGTATAACACTATTTTTTCCGGTTTCGGGCCAATTCCTGTCTAAACCGGAACTACAAACCCAGTTCAGTGTATTATATATACTTTTGTCGTGAAACACATACTAAGGCCTAAATCTTAAAAAAATCGATATTTGTACACATTTTCGTGAAAAAAAACAGAAAAATCTAATTACCGCCAAACTAAGCGTTATACAAAAAAAAAATATGTGAAATAAAAGTTGTAGGTTTTTAAATTCTCTACCACTTTAATTATACTAAACATTTTTACTTTAAAATGGCCGCAATCTTAAAAAAACAATTTTTTTACGAGGAAACAAACTTTCCAAGAATTTCAGCAGACATAGCGCCTACCCTATCTTGTAGAGCATAAAACGTTTAGTAAATGAGGCGATTTTTAAAAAAATCGTAGGAGCCGTTTTGAGAAAATCACTAAAAAGTGAAAAATGACACGAATAAACTACTACTTCCGGTTGACCGATTTTTATGAAAATGTACATGTCGGGTTCGGTAGTAGTATCTAGCTTAAGTTTCAAGTTCGTACGATGTTCCGTTCTTAAGATATTCTGTTCACACACACACACAGACCAACCGCTAAAAACATGCTTATTCGGTGCAGGGGGTCTGAAAACGTGTAGATCCGTTGAAAACTGGATTTTGAAAAATAAACATAAAACAATACTTTTTTTCTTATATATTCATATAGGCGAGAGAAAGTAAAGAATTGATAAAGGTATACTTACTTGCATATATCTTGATGTGAACGAATCAGATGTATAGTATATCTTTTTAACAATGTAACCTTTTCATCATTTTTATCTTCAAATGTAATTCTAACGATATTATCGGTTTCTTTGATATCGTGGCAGAACAATTTAATATTGATAGTGAGAGATTGAAACGTGCTGATCATGGATCCAAGTATACAATACCCAACACTAAGAGTATTCAAATAAAATATCCCTTGCAAAAAATAAGCTAAAAGAAATGTATAAACATTGTCGCAATTTGGTGGATACCAAAAAGAGATAGGTAACATCAAATCTCGATATGATAGTAATAATCGATTCTTATAAAAGAACAACAAATAAATATCCATAGAGAACGGTAATAACAAATAAATTGCCACAAGAATCGCCATAATATGTAAAGCATTTTTTAAAACCTTAATTTGATACACTTCATTTTTATTAATAATCGATTGATGTTCTGATGATATAATATTATCAAATACTAAAAATTTTTTATCGATTATTTCGAGCAGTTTCGTCATTCGTTCTCCTGTTACAATGTAGTCAGATGCCAATCCAGTAGCTGTAAGCACAACTGTTAGATCTTTAATAGCCATATACACGAATAATCTTCGCGATTCATCTTTCCAGTTATCAACGATAAAAATAATCACATTTATCGCTAAAAATATACCCAATATTGCTATAATTATCGGACGAATTGCTAATTTTGTTAGATCTTTATTGTAACCTGAAACTGTCAATGCTTCACGTAGTTTCTTGTTTGCTAACATATCTGATTATTTATTTATCTTGTTTTTACTTCATCTCTTAAATTTTTATCCTTTTGTTTCTGTTAAACCTACAACAAATTTATTTATAATATTAATTCCAGAGCTTAGTGCTACAGTAACGTATCTTACAAAAATTCCTAAAATACGATGTTATCATCAGTTCATCAGCTGAAAGACTGATTTGAACCTCTAGAGGCTTTACTGAGTAAAACGAGGAGTGAGATATTTTACAATTGGCTTCCTCACTGAGTGGTAAAGTATGCTTATCAGCATGCCAGGACCTTTAAGAACCTTTATAAGATGGATAGCCCATATATTTTTGTTAGATGACGAGTGTGTAAGTACTGTCACCGGATGGCGACGTTAAGTGGCTAACCTTATTAGTTTGGTGGCCCTGAAAAGGGCCATTTAAGCGGTGGTCGTCTTGGAGAGGGGTCGGTCGTAGTCGTCGTGGTGGTCGAGGAGCTCGGCGACACGGCGTTTCGTCGTCCAGCGGAGACGTCATCTTCTTCTCTCGCAGTAGTGCGTCGATGGCTGTTTCGTCGGGTCCGGTGGGCGTAAGGCTCGGTCGTGGGACCGCTGTGGGCATCGCTCGCGTCAGCGGGCGATGACGGTCCGGTCGACGGCATACGGTGACGGGTCGGCGAGCGGAAGCATCATCTTCTCTCTTGCGGGGTCGTCGATTAGTCTCACTGGAGTCCGGCAGCCGTGTGCCGTGGTGGACGTCTTGTCTGCTGTCTGGTTCGAAGTGAAGCTCTCGGTGTCTTGATTGGTAATGAATCCACTCGGCTCAGTGCAGCGCTTTTTATATAGCTGCCGAGAGCGCTGTTGTAGAGAGCGGCGACTGACTTGGCCTTGATGACAAAGGCCTTTGCGGTGTGCAGCTGAAAGCTTTGTCGCTATGCCGTCAAAGGCCGGGAGAACTATTGAAGCCGACAACACAGTAAATGATGAATTAGAAGGGGTGGCGGTGACAGTACTAAACAGTTTTTGTAATAGGTAGTGAAAGTCATTGTACGCGCTCAGCTGTAAACATTATAGTTAAAATTGTAGGTGAATGTATGCGGAAGAAAATAAGATATTTAGAAACAATCAGATTAGTGGGAAATTTTCTATTGATTTGTGAATGTTGGGATACCACTCTACTCCATTTTTTTTTTGAAGAAACCCTTGTAAAGGCCGTACCTCATTTAAAAATAAAGTTATAACAGTGTTTGAATGCTTGAATGGTATAGACCGGGTGCTAGGAGGGGTTTCGTTTCCAAAATATGAGGGACGCATTTTCTTTTAATGTAGTTTTACTAGGCATGTTTGTAACCCGGAAAACTCGTGTTGCCAGGCGGGGACATGGTCGAACCTCTCTGGAGGGAGGATTCTTCCCCCTGCCAAGTCTGCGCTCTTTTTGTCAAATGGAAGAGATTAGTCCGTGGGCCAAATGCGATTACCGTGCACCCCCGCCCCACAACGCAATTTGTCATACAGCGACGTGTTCGTTTAAACCTCCTCATCAAGAATATCCAATGGTCATATTACCGACAAAACATGCAAAACATGCTTCATATTACCGAATTAGGCTCCGGCGATTTTACACTAATATAAATATACTTTTAAACTTTTACATTTTTGTTATACATACACACATCCGCTTATCTCCATGGTTAAAGCGGGACTGACAAAAAAGACCGCAAACCAAAAGAAGAAACGAAATAATAACAACACGCATGCGCGAGAAAACCGACCGAGACGCATGCCGCGAAAGAAAATAGGGACTAAGATAGAAACGTCACAAAATGCCCACCAAGAAATTGATATAATTTTGAAATTCAAAATGAATTCAAAATTATAGCAATTTTTTTTTTTTTTTTTTTTTAAATACATTGTGTTCAAAATTTTTTACAAGACTACAAACCAAAATAATAAAAAGAAATAAAACAAAATACACTATTTTTTATACTTTTAGACGACACCTAAATTATAAACTTATAACTAATCAGAGGCTTGTAAAACTTTATTGAAAAATACTATATTATTAAACTTATAATTAAAAATATTATTAATACATGGAAAAAATGTATGATGTCATTGTTATCAAATATGATGTCATTTTTATCAAATATGATTGTTGAATTACGTAATTTAATTAAAATAAATTTTAATTAGTTTATTAGATCATTGATGATCTCATTCTGCCCACACTAACATTCCTGACAAAATAATTTTAACATGTTTATACATATGACATAATTTTTAATACTATTACGTAAGATGTGATATCATTATTTTACCATACCATTTAACATTACATCATTTTGACCTCCTACATAAAATTATTACAACTTAATATTATAAAAATTATTTAAACTTATACGAAAACCTTGAAATTTATCTAAATCTAACAACGAAAGAAAAAAATATTCAAACCAACAATACCATAACTGATTATATAATTAAACACATTTTAACAATAAATCTACACACTAAAATATTTTTTATCTAAACTACACCATACTACACATTCGTACTGTCTTTGTACATTTTAATCAAAATTTGGTTGACAGATATTACTTTATTTGTCCGTACACATTTTATGTTAAAATAGTTTTTCTTGTATATTTTTGTAATTTTATAAGGTCCTTTGTATTTCGGTGACAACTTTGCACAAAACTTTTTACTTTTATTGGATAACACAAAATTTTTAACCAAGACTAAATCGCCCACTCTGTATTCTATTTTACTAAGATTCTTCTTGCTTTTTTCTAATCGTATTTTAGCCATTTTTTCTATTCGCTCTTTTACTAACTTTCCGATCTCACTGGTACTTTTTTCAAATTCGATGTTATCTACGGGAAAATTTACATGTTTGTAGATGTTGTCTATATGTTTTTCACCATACATTACTTCAATAGGTTTAAATCCAATTACACTATTTAAGTTGGTATTTATTACTCTTTCTGCTGTCGACACGTATTTAAACCATTCACTATGTTTTTTATTTAATAGATAACATCTTAGAATAACTCCCACCTCCTTCAAACACCTCTCACTTAAATTTGAAGATGCTTTGTACGCAGTAATAGTTCCATGTTTTATATTTAATGCAGCTAAACCATTTTTCCATACTCTACTCACAAATTGACTTGCATTATCACTTATTATTTTATTCGGTTTACCGACGTCTTTGACATATTTTTTAACTTGTGCAATTAAAGTATTTGCTGTAGCCTTTTTAATAGGATACAGTTTAACAAATTTTGAAAATCCGTCAACCAAAATGGAAATGTACTCTAACCCTTGATATGTTTTACAAAGCGGTCCAAAAACATCAACAAAACACTTTTCTAAATTATCTTTACACACAATAGAATACATTAAACCTTGATTATTTACATTATTACTTTTAACTAACTGGCAAGTTTTACAAGATGTACTACTTCTTTTATTGCTGTTTTAAAGTTTTTGCTACAAGAAAATTCACTTAAATATTTAAAACATCTATTTACACCTACATGACCAATTTTTTCATGGTAATACATTATAAATTTATTTAATATATATTTTGGTATGTAAACCTTCCAACACTTATCTTTTAAATTACTACGCTGAAAATACAATCCATCTTTTATCTTATGAAACTGGTGTACATGAACTTTATTTTTATCGTTATACATTCTAACAATTTTTTGATAGTATTCGTCTTTTTCAAGATTTTCTTTAATCAAACTAATCAATTCTGACAATTCATTTTCTCTAATAACATTAAACACCCTATACTCATTTTCAACCTTATTATTATTATCTTCTATTCGGGACAACAAATCTGCTACTACATTCTGTTTACCGGGTATAAATTCAAATTTTATATCATACTCTTGTAAAAATAGGCTCCATCTTAAAATTCTACCATGTGATAATTTACAATTTTTTAGGAATGTCAATGCCTGATGGTCAGTTCTTACGACTACTTTATTGCCCAAAAGATAACTTCTCAATTTTTTCACGCTAAAAACAATAGATAAAAGTTCAAGTTCGGTTATCGAATAAGATTTCTCATATTTACTTAAACCCCTACTAATAAAACAAATTACATTATGCTCCCCGTTAGAATCTAACTGAAATAACTCACCCCCAATACCAGATTTACTAGCGTCACAGCTCAAATAAAAAGTTTTTGAAAAATCTGGATGCCTTATAGTTACACAATTGAGAAATTTTCTTTTGATTTCGTTAAAAACTTGTTCCTCCTTTTCACCCCATGTAAACTCATTTTTCTTTGACAACTGATCTTTAAATTTACTTGTTAGTTCTGCATAATTTTTCTGAAATTTTCTATAAAAATTACAAACTCCCAAAAATGATTGAAGGTCTCTCAAATTTTTTGGTGTCGGAAAATTAGAAATAGCAATAGTTTTTTCTGGATTTACTGAAATTCCATCTTTGTTTACAATATAACCTAAATATTTTATCTCTGACGCTAAAAATTTACATTTTTTAAGTTTTAGAGTAACCCCAAAATCCCTTAATCTGTTAAAAAGTTTGTTAATTCGCATACAATGTTCACTTAAATTATTAGAAAATATCAACAAATCGTCTACATATATTAAAGCATAACTCAAAATTTCAGCTCCCAATACTAAATTTAATGCCTTTATGAATTCGGCTACAGAAATATTTAAACCAAATGGTAAACGTTTGAAATGAAAATTATGACCATTAAATAAAAATGCAACATACTGTCTACTTTCTTCTGATAATTCGACCTGTAAAAATCCACTTACACTAATTTGAAAAATTTTCTTACTTATAACAGTTTTTTCTAAAAATGGAACTATTTCTTTATTAATAACCATATGCCCTTTTTCAAAATTTAAAACTACATTATTTTTATTCAAAAAATCAGACCCTAGAATTAAATTTACACTTAAATTATTAATTACAATGAAAACAACGGGTAATTTAATATATTTTATTTGAATTTCTAACATGACCTGTTTACTAATTTGTTTATTTTTTCGTCCAGTGGCAGTAACAATACACATTCCCTGAACTGGCATCTTTAACATATTAATATTTTTATTCTTTTCTAAATATTCTAAATACTGTTTATTTATTCCACAAATTTCTGAACCTGAATCAAGCAAAGCTTTATCTGTTACCCCATTAATTGTAATTTTAATTTCAGCTACATTATAGTCGTTAATGTTACTTTGTTCTGTTTTGTAGTGTATTGAAATTATAATGATTATTATAGCGGTTTTGTGTTGTACCTAAATTATTATTGTTATTATATCTGTTTTGTACTGTACTGAAATTATTATTATTTAATTTGTTTTCTACCTGTCGTCTTTCTGCTAATTCTGACCTTCTCATTTCACCCCCTATTTCATCTAGTAACTGTATGAATTCTTCTATGCTATTGACTCTACTAACTATCCTAGCTTTATTCACGAAACCATCAAAATGCCCACCTAGAACTCTCAATAATTCACCATCCGTCATCTGCGGTTCTAAATTTCTACCTACATTGTGTTTTTTCATTAAATATTCAGACATACTTAAACTTCCCCCCATTCTGTATTTCCCTGAAAATAAATTAAGTTTGATACCCATTTGAATGTTAGCTGACCAAAATTTATTTTTAAATTTTTCAATAAATTGTTCTACATTTTCTATTCCTTCCTTTACGTAGTTCCACCAAGTACTACCTTCCTTAGTTTGCCCTAATGCCAAATCAATTACCTCTCTTACTTTTTCCCAATTATTTAATTTTTTAAACTCAATTTCACGTTTTAAATTTTTTATAAATTCCATTGGATTATGATAATCAATTGTTAATTTTATTACTTCACTCTCTTTATTAATTACATATTTATTAATAACTTTATTGTTTTCCCCCTCACACGTTTCATTCAGTTTTCCTTTTACTACATCTAATTCTTGTCTTTGAGTTCTAATTTCACCTACAATCTCATTAAATTGTTCATTTCTGGTTTCGTTAATTTTTTGAAAATTTTCACCAAGTTCCGTTCCCTGTTTTTCAATATGTTTCATTTTAGCTTTAATACCATTAACCTGCTGATTTAATTTTATTTCAACCCTTTTCTGAATATCCTCTTCACACTTTTCAATCTGTTCATTTGCAACTAATTCTATTCTACCAACAGTACGTTCTACTTCTTTCCCAATCATTTCTAAACAAAATTTTTTATTCTCGACAAACTTACTACTAATTTTATATTCAACAGTTTTTTCCATATTCCTAACTTCAGTTTCTACTTTGTCTAATCTGATGTTTGTTTTATTTAAATTTTCCTCCCCCTTTTTAATTTGTCGACTTAAATCTAAATTAACTTTGTTTAAATCAGATTTTAATTCTTGTTTAAAATTTTTTATGTCTTGTTTTAAACTATTCTGTCCCTGTTTTATTTCACTTCGCATACTTGTCATTATTTCCATCATTTTATCTAATAATTCACTATTGTCTACATTTGTTTTATTACTTTCAACCCTACATCGCCCTAAACTATTTATTTCATTAACACCTTCAACATTTTTTACTATAATAGTATTATCATCCCCTTCTTCTCTACTAAATACAAAGTCCTCTATTTCCTCATATTTCGTACTATCACCCGTCTCCAACACTACATTTAAACCATTATCAAAACCTAAGACTGCATCTTGTTCGCTACTCTCACTGTTTCTACTTGATTCCCCTTCATTTGTTTGATTTTCAATATTTATTACATCTGATTCTACTAAACTAATTGTATCATCTTCACTCCCTACTAAACCCCCTGATTTTACAACTTTACCCATTCTTTGTTTGCCCCTAGTATTTAATTTCGACATTTTAGAAAAGTAATACACAGATTATAAATATTAAAAATATAAGTAGTACAAACCTCTGTACCTATTCCCATAATCCCATCACACTCAAGAGTCGTAATCCTGTCACACGGTCGCCATTTTTGTGACAATTCACAAAATATTTAAAATTAATTTTGATAAAATAAAATTTATTGCAGGGATACGACTCAGTGAGCAATGACACGATCAGGGGAACAGGTGTGATTATAAAGAAAGATATACATTTAAAATTTGAAAACAAAAATTGTATTGATTTAATAAGAAATATAAAATAAAACATAAAGAGTTATAAAAAATAAACAATTACAAAAGAAAAAAAAACTAAATTTAGCATAATGAATTACAGAAATAATAATGATGCATTGATAAACAAAATGAATTTAATTACAGTCTTGTGTAATATTGAAAACATGCTTCATATTACCGAATTAGGCTCCGGCGATTTTACACTAATATAAATATACTTTTAAACTTTTACATTTTTGTTATACTACACACATCCGCTTATCTCCATGGTTAAAGCTGGACTGACAAAAAAGACCGCAAACAAAAAGAAGAAACGAAATAATAACAACACGCATACGCGAGAAAACCGACCGAGACGCATGCCGCGAAAGAAAATAGGGACTAAGATAGAAACGTCACAAAAGGTAATAATTTCATACCGTATAATTTGTATAATTTGAAATTACTTAATGTAATAAATTAGCGTTCTCAAACTTCGAAGTGCGTTCTTTTTGAAACACCCGTTAGTTGTGTTTTAAAAAATATTGTATCTACAATTGTAAACAAAAATAAAGTTGAAGTCAAAAAAACTGTAACAGTATTTTGTGAATATACGAACACTAGGTGGTTGTCCCTTTAAAATCTCATTAACCCTTTCAGTGCCGAAACAATATTTAATAGTTTGATCTAAAGAGCCATTTAATTTGAATAAGGGTGTACAAAAAGTGCCAGCCCTTATTTCGAAAACTTGCAGGCGTAGATCTAAACCCGCCATTGCCGACCAAAATTTTAACGTTACAGACAAATAAAATATCCAGTTAAATATTAATTTTTATTGAGTTCATAAAAAAATAAATCGTTCTAACACTAAAAAAAATCTGGTGTGAAACACTCACACAACTTTCTCTTGCCAATGCCAATAATGAACAATATTATCTAACGTTAGTAATAAAACATTAGAAATAAACAAAGAAACTAACCTCAAAAAACATAACCTTATTTTAATCATGAGTGAAAGACGCAAAATGAAAATCAGCCTTAATTTGGCTTAAAATATGGAAAATCACTTTCACTCTAAACTAGGCTCTGTAGAGAAAATGCTCAAATAAAATTTGTAAATCTTTTAACTTCCCTTACATTTGATTACATATACTTTTGTCGTATAATGCATACTAAGGCTGAAATCGTAAAAAAAAATATTTTTACAGGATTTCGTGAGAAAAAACCCCAGAAAATCGCTAATTACCGCTAAAGTAAGCGTTATACAAAAAAATGTTTAAAATAACAGTTGTAGGATTCTTAATTCTCTACAAATTTTATTATATACATTTTTGCGCTAAAATGCATACTTAAGCGGTAATCGTAAAAAACCATTTCTTTACGCGAAAACAGCCTCTTCAAGAACTTCAGTAGACAATGGCGCCTACCCTATCACATAAAGCATAAAAAATGTAGTAAAGGAGGCGATTTTTTAAAAATTGTAGGAGCCGTTTAGGTGAAAATCGCAAAAAAGTGAAAAATGACACGAATAAACTACTACTTCCGGTTGACCGATTTTGATGAAAGTGTTCGTGTCGGGTCCGGTAGTAGTATCTAACTTAAGTTTCAAGTTTTAAGTTCGTACGATTTTCCGTTCTTGAGATATTTTGTTCACACCCACACGCACAGACCAATCGTCAAAAACATGTTTTTGGGTTCAGGGGGTCTGAAAACGTGTAGATCCGGTGAAAATTCGATTTCGAAAAATCGGCATGAAAACAAAACTTTCCTTCCTATAGGTAGGCCTATATATTTACACAGGCAAGAGAAAGTAAAAATAAACTAGATGTTTACAGCCTTGAGGGAGCATGTAGATAAAATGCCTGAGGGAAGGATCCCCTTAATGTTTTGCAATAAAGGCCTGTGGGTAGGAGAGATATAGGAAGGCCACGAAAAAGATGCAATATATCAATAGTTTATTGCTGTTGTGAGTCGGAACAGGGAAGCCTAATCCTTGATTGTGAGAAAAGAGAAGATACGATATAACAACCTCCAATACGGAACGAAAAATCTTCAATCATGAAAAATATCAACTGATTTAGGATTGAAAAAAAATTTCTCTACACACCAGACGATTTCTGGGTTCAAAATAACTTATAAAATATTTAAATTCTTATCCATTCTGATCAGAACAGATTTAGAATTGTAAACATAACTATAAATATTTTTTATGGAGACGAATGCATCTACCAGTATTTCAGACAAGAATAAAAACAAACCTATGAATTATAAATCAAAACATCCAAAACGATACGACTTGATCACGCAACCCCTCTAAAAATTACTTGTCACGTAAGGTAAAAAAAAGTTCCGTTTAAAAATCAGTCGTTTTAGAAAATTTCTATTTCTGAACATCTTTGTACTTGCATATAAAATCGTAAAAAATAATAAAACTACCTTTTTGACTTTTTGTCGCTTAAACAATTACATCAGATAGATTTTATTTTAAAATAAAACGTTGATTTGGTAAGTTGTAAGTGTAAAAAGGACACACATTTTTATATTTTTTTCCAAATGTTACTTTTTGGTTTCTATTTGTAAACATTCCTTGTCACTAAAAATTATCTAAAATATGTACTATTTTATTTTGCAACAGTTAGTTGCTAGTTGCACACTTCACAGCATCTACGTAGATTAATTAAATTTAAAATAAAAATATTACTTGTTGAAAGTCGAATCATTTTACCAATAAAAACCGTTTAATACGGGAACAAGAATTTTGTTTATATCGGAAAGGATTCGCCTGTTGAAGGGAATTATTACTGAATATGTGTTATTTTATAAAAAAGTTGGTAAATTCTATTCTTACTAACTACGATAAAGTTTGTAAGATTATATTGCTTGCATTCCGCATTTTAAAAACCATTATTGCATTTTGAAAATCTTATTGATTTTTTGTAAGGTTCACATGACTTTCTGTGCCGATAACAGGCAGATGGAGTGATAAATTATTTGCACTCGATCGTCTAGTTCCAGGGCTGCAAAATTTTCCATTTTTGGAAACGGTGCTGGAAGTTATCTTCTGTAAGCTCATTCAGGACACGTGCCGCTTTCTCTTTTACAGCTTTCACAGATTCAAATCTTGTACCTTTTAATGCAGATACCTTAGGGAACAGGTAGAAGTCATATGGTGAAAGATCTGGTGAATAAGGCGGATGTTCCAACACTGAGATGCTGTACTTGGCTAGGAACCTCTTGAAAGATAACGCGGAATGAGCTGGCGCATTGTCTTGGTGGAGAACCCATGATTTGATCTTCCACATTTCAGGGCGTTTTTTCCTTACTCTTTGACGTAGTTTAGAAAGTACCTCAAGGTAGTAAGTAATATTTATTAATTGTTTGACCTTCAGGAACCCAGTGAAGGTACACAATCCCATGGATATAAAAAAATCATTGCTTTAAATTTTGACTTGCTCATTCGAGCTTTTTTTTGGCTCTGTGAAGTTCGGCTCTTCCAGTGCATGGATTGGCGCTTCATTTCCGGATCATAAGTAAAAACCACGTTTCATCATATGTTCCCATACCTCCTCATCCACTTGTATGTCTCTCACCCTCCAGTTGGTAGTTTTGACCCCATGTTCCTATGCATAATCACTCCACTGCGGTGAAAAGAGCCGCCATTTAAACTTGTAAACTGATTAGAAATTAAAAGGCCGGTGATTATGCCAAATTGTCCCCTTTCCGTTTCCACTAATTTAATAACCTAACTCCTACCCCTCTTCATTAAATTTACAAAATTCCTCCACGATAAGTATGCAAGATGCCTTCGCCTCCCCATGTCAACAGAATTCCCACATTAAAATGAAAAGGCTTTTGAATAAAAATAAAAATAAAAAAGAGCCGCTCCTAATTCCACTTTTACCTTATTATAAATTGTTACCACTCACCAGTAACTTCTTAAATTTCTTAAATTACCTCCACTAAAGTCCCACTTCCAATCCCCCAAGAAACAGAATCCAATTTCCTAATTTAATCTTTTAAAATTCTCCCTGAATTCCCCGAGGTTGCAATTACTATGTGAAATTGTTCCCCGAGCGACCAGGTGTTCCTTAACACGATGTCGCCATCATAGGGCTTCTTAGCCCTCTCAACCTGGATTCTGGATTCTGGAGCGTGTTAAGCGAAACTCTAAATACGTATTTTTGCCCTTGACCTTCGGATGTTGTTGGCGGAGGAGGGTTATTTTATTGTGTGTGCCTGATGTTTTCCGTACGCCTGATAACACAATGGATTCTCATAAGAGCTGTACTGCATTCTGAATGTGAAATGGAGTATAGTCAGAGTATCTCCTCTGAGAGGAATGAATTTCATTATACAGCCGACCCTGTATTGAATGAAGTGAAGGTTGTAACGTTTATAAGTAGTTTTTCTAAATTTAATTTTTATTTCCTTAATTTTATATTTCATTATTTTATTCCTCGAATACTTAATTCTATAATATAGTAGATTCTCTGTTGGTAATTTCTGTATTTCTTTCAAAATGCATTCGACCCTGTGGTCAAATGATATATTTTTTCTTTGTTCAGTGGATATTGTAGTAGTGAATTTTATATTTCTTTTGTGTGCGGGTATGGAATATGTTCCACCCCTCCCACCCTGCTTTTGTTTGAGGTCATCTACATCTTGGGGTGTACGTGATGTTTTAGCAGTAGTCAAAAATCGGATGATCGCTAGAAGTGCTGTGATTGGTCAGTTAATATCGCGTGACTTCCATACAGCCCCGGTTGGGGGATGTCTGGTTGTTCGTTCGACCTGTTGTATCCTGACGGTTAAACTATGCGGAAGCGTAAGATGTTGGTTTAGTGCCTACTAAGACAAAGTCAAACGGTATCACCATGTTTTATTAATTTTGTTATATTCAGTAAAAGTATTTTTAGTATGTTCATTTAGTTTCGTTTTTCAAGTGCTGTTGGCGAATTATTTTAAAGTTATTCACCGTTATGTAAAGTTTAGGCGTGTCCTTCCTTTGTTTTTTCTTGTGCCCGACGCTTCGGAAATTATTGGGTAAGTGAAAGTCTTTCTCTTGGTTAAATTAAGGTGTTTATTTTGTCATTTATCTTTTGAGAGTAGGAAAGGTTTATGTATCTGGGACGCACTGATCTCGTTTTAATTTGAGTTCTAAAGATTTTTATTATTATTTTAAATTTTGTTAATTGCGTCATAAAGTGTAAAGTTCTTTGGTAAAGTAATCTTATTGTTTGTTTTGTATTTGCATTTGGCAAATTATGCAGTGAGTTATGCTATTTTAATGTATAACTAGTTATGCAGCAAATTCTGCTATAACTTGGCGAATAACACCTGTAATATTAATTCACATAAAGCAATAGAATGAGAGAAATTATTTTATAGTAAACTCATGTTATAATGTTAGCTTATATTTTCTAATTTTGGAGTAAAAAGGTAAAAATCGCGTTCTGGGATGGGAACCTTTTGTGTTGTGATTTCTGTTATCTACAGAAATATGTTTGGTGTTTCAGAAAAATATATTGATGCTATGTTGATGCTGTATTGATCCTGTATATTGTTCCTGTGTATGGATTTATCATGGTTTCTGTGTATATATTGGTCGCCATATAGTTGTCCTGGTCATGTAAATTCTGCCAAGGAGATTTTGTTGGAAATGTAAAGAGGAATGGCTGGACTTTACAATATCCTGGATTGATCTAAATATATTCACCCAAAATTCCGTCGAGAAGAACCTTTTATCGGGGAAGTACAAATTGTATTTGTTACTTTTTTTAAATTGAAATTAATTTATAAATTTTGTTAATTATTTTAAAGTGTTGCTGGATCCACAACTTAGTTTCCTTTCTATGTATATTCTTTAAATTTGATTTTATTAAGTAAATTCTTTGTCAACAGCATAAAAGTTTTAATTATTTTTATTTATTTCCCAAAGTGGCTCTTATAGACTTTCTCTGTTGTAATCTCATCTCTGGGAATTCTTACCTCCTAGAATGAAAGTTTTGAACCAAGTTAAAAGGTGATTTAGGGCGCAGACGGTTCAGTAAAATTTTTCCAATAATAATTTTTCCAATAATGTTTCTAAAAATTTACAATAAATATTTCCAATAATAGTTTTTCCAATAATAAGTAAATGAATAAATAAAATAAAAATTTTCACTTTGCAGTAAAATTTTTCCAATAAGTTTTTTTTGTATTTTTTCCAATAATATATTTAATAATTTTTCCAATAATTATTTTCAATAATTATTTTATAAAGGTTTAAAAGGTTAATTTTATAAACAGTAAATTCTTTTTATTTTGTTGTGTAAAAAGGTTATAGGTTATGTGTATAGCTTAGTTAATTCTTTTGTGTAGTATGTTTTAAAAAGTAAAGTTTTTTTTGATAACTTAGTGCAAAAGGTATTTAAAGGTTAGGTTTTCTGTTTTTTTTATTGTCAATAATAATTAACATTTTTTTTAAATATTTACCTCCTTAGGTCTTACCACTTTGGGAATTTTATGTAAGTTAATTAATTTAAAAATTTGTATATGTGATTATGTGTTGTTCTTTATTTTAATGTTTCAGAATAAAAAAGAATAAGCTGTAATCTCTCATCCTATTGCATATTGTGAGATCAGTGTGAATTGAGATCATGGCCTTCTTACGAGTTGTGTGTTACTGTTTATCGCCCTGCTGTCCTTGTTGAGTTCTGGGTTTGTTACCGGATTATATTTGGTCAGTCATATATTTTAATATTTTGTTTATCTATTTTAAATTGTGCCAGATGGTAAAGTGTCAGTGTTAGTTTTGAGGTTAGAATTTTGTTTTTGTATTTGTTTACTTCGTGATTTGCTGGTGTTGGATTTCAAATTTATTATTTCAAAATGGATTCCACTTCTGAGATTTTGTATAAGGCGGTAGTACCCGAGTGTTTAGTAAAAAGTGAACTAATGTTTGAATTTAAAATTAGAAATATTGAGTTTCCTGGAAACGTCGCTGAGGCCCGTATTAAACTTAACCAGGCTCTTAAAAATAAGGCCAAAATTCATTCTCCTGTATTTGACAGTTATGATGTCGAAGTTGAATATGAATATTTAAACTCTGAAATTCCTTTGTTTATTGACCAGATTAACGAATATGATAAAGTGGCTTGTTCGAATACTGAAGCCAAAAAGATTCGTGTACGTTACGCCCATTTGAGTAATAGGCTTTCTTCTTTGTGTTGGTTTTTAAATGAAAATCCTGATTGTGAGAATAAAAATGAATTTAGTTCTTGGGTTGCGTCTATTAAGGAAAGTATGGAGGGTTTTGAGGTGTTTTTAGCTCAAAGTAAGCCACCAAGTCGTTCCACAACTCCATTAGTGGTTAGTACAGTTGCGAATACCAATGTTGGGGGTGCAACTCAAAGTAATAACGTAGTTAGTACCGATGAATTATTTCCACCTTTACCGAATGTTAATTTTACAACTGTAATTCCTGAAAATACTAATACTGCTTTGACTTATTCTCAAAATGTTTTCCAACCTATCGCTTCAACTAGTGTAGTTCCTAGTCTTGTTAATATGTCGTCCCCATATGCGAAAATGCCTAACCCGGCCGCTCAGTTTTTGTCTAAGTTAAAGGTGACTGATGGATTATCGTTGCCCGAATTGTTCGATTTCATTAAGTGTGCATTTAATTTGAAGGATTCATTGAATATTTCTGATTCCAATGTGTTACAATTATTGTTTCCGTATACTTCTGGAATTCTGGCCGATAAAGTTAATTGTGCCCTACGTGTTCAGTCTAATTTGGATACCTTCCATGCGGATGTCATATTTTCTTTGATTCCTAATAGATTGTTGGCTAATATTGTTCACAGTAAATTTTATCGTTTGCAATCTTCTTCAGAAACACTTTCTGAATTTATGGTGTCCATTAAAGAAACAGCGAGAATATTGCGTTTAAATAAATCTGAGGAAGAAATTGTTAATACAATTATTGAGGGATTAAATCCTGCTGAACGGTCTAGAATTGTATTTTCTTTTAAACCGCGAAATTTTGTCGAATTGGAAAGTTTGTGTGTTAAGTCACAGAATGTTTTGTTCTGTGATCAACAAAGGGCTGCTTATGAATCTTTTTATAATAACCCTGGTCGTTCGCATAATAGACCTAGGCCTTTACTAGGTTTTAATCCGACGATAGGTCCTAGAGCAATTGTTGCTGGTCCTAGACAAGTAAATCCTTCATTTAAACCCAGATTCAATAATAATAACAATAGATTTCGTAATACTGTTCAGGTTAATAATGCTAATTCTGAATATAAAGACCTTGTATGTTTTAAATGTAATAAAAAGGGTCATATTGCTACTCAGTGTAGAAATTCCGACGATAGTTCAAAAAACTAGTTCGCAGAGGGATATTTGGGGTCCCGAAGAAAAATAGAATTACCCATAAATGTAACAACAAAAGTAAAAGTTCTGTGTATAGAAAAAGAATGTTTAATAAGATTTGTGCTATCCCTGCTAAAAATACTATGTCTTATCCTTTAATTGAAGTAAAAATTCCTAACGTAAAAGGAAATGTTTGTTCTTTAATTGATACTGGTTCCTGTAGAAGTTTCATTCATTCTTCGGTTGTTAATAAAATTTTATCGGTGAAAAATGTTGAGATAAAATCTTGTAGGTTAGATTGTGTTACTGCTAACTCGTCTAAATTGGTTATTAAACAGTCTATTGATCTAAAAGTAATTGTTGATAAATTTTCGTGGAGATTTACCTTTTTGATTGCTGATTCTATTCCCGGAGAAATTATTCTCGGTATTGATTTCATAAAAATGTCTCAATTAGTTCCTGATCTTAATTCTAAAATTTGTTATTTTAAATTCTCTCCCGAGGTATTCCTTTCATTCATACTAATATTGTGGAGAATAGTGTTAATGTTTCTAATGTCAAAAATGTTGCAAGTTCTGAAATCTCTTTATCTCATCTTTCTAAAACCCAACAGGCTAAGTTATACTTTGTATTGAATAAGTTTCCTCATGTGTTAACCAAGAAATTAGGGTCAACGAATAAAACTGAATACCAGATACGTTTAAAATCTGATGTGGTAGTTAAGTCTCATCCGTACCAGTTAAATCCCATGAAAATGAAATTTCTTCGTAGAAAAATTGATGAGTTGATTAAAAATGATGTGATTGAGTCTTCTGTTTCGGAGTATTCTAGTCCTTGCTTTTTAGTACCCAAACCTGATAATGATTTTCGCCTTGTTATTGATTAACGCAAGTTAAACCAGAATATTGAAATTGATTCTACCCCTTTACCTTCTATTCACACGTGTTTCGATTGGTTTCATCGTGCCAAATACTTTACTACATTCGATTTAAATTCTGCCTATCATCAAATTAAGTTGTCCGAGTCTTCGAAAGCATTGACAAGTTTTTGTACACCTTTTAATTTGTTTCAATTTAAGAGAGTACCTTTTGGATTGGCAGTGGGAGGGCAATGTTTATCTCGTCTCATGGAACAGATTTTCCACGATGTTAAATTTAAATTCCTTATTAATTATTTGGACGATCTAGTTATTTATTCCGAAAACTTTGATGATCATCTTCGTCATATAAAAATTGTGTTAGATCGATTGGGTAAGGCTGGTCTTACAGTTAATCCCCAAAAGGTTCAGTTTGCTGCGTCTTCGATTTCATTTTTGGGACATTTAGTTTCTTTTAATAAAATTCAGATTGATCCTGAGAGAACCAAGTCTATTAGTAAGTTTCCTGTTCCGCGTGATGTTAAAGGTATTGCTAGATATTTAGGTATGGCAAACTATTTTCATAAATTTATTCCTAATTTTTCTGATTTGGCTGCCCCATTAAATAAACTCCGTAAGAAAAATGTGAAATTTGAGTGAAAATCTGAACAACAAAAAGCCTTTGAGGCTATTAAAGAAAAGATTTCTAATCCCCCTGTACTTGCTATACCCGATTTTAATAAAAAATTTATCCTCCAAACAGATGCTAGTTCTACTGGTTTATCGGCTGTTTTTGTGAAAAGTGAATTTAGTTAATTCTACTGTTGATTAGAGTGCTTTCTTAATAATTTTGATTTGTTTGGTAAAGTTTTAGAGTCATGTAAGTTTTCTTATAGTATTGTAAAAGTTGAGGTTATGATTTCAACAAGTTAATGTAATCTGTTGGTCATTTGGTTTTTCAAATTGTTGGTTAAGTACAGTATAGATTGGTTTAAAGTGTAGTTGAGTGAAGGTCTTTTGATAAATAGTTTTGATTCTTAGTATATTTTCTGTGAAGGTGATTAAATTTGAACCGCTGTGTTAGGTGTGAACTGGTAAATTGTTAAAGTTTTTTTAAAATTAGTATGTTGATTTTAAAGTTTGTTAGTTGGTGGTGTTTTAACTATGTTGAAAGTGTTTCTAAATTCTAATATGGTGTTGATATATTAATGGTACAGTGGTTCTGAATGGATTCCAAAATTTTGATTTGATTAAATTTAAATTTTTAGGAGTTTCTTTTGTGTCCCTTTTAAAATTTTGTTTGTTGGTGATTATAGTTTTCTAGATTCGCATTCTTGTAGCAAGTTTTTTTTATTGATTTAAGGTAGAGTGTTTTGGTAATTTTGTCAAAAATATTTTATGGTTACGTTTGTTTGTGTACATTGTTGTCATGTTTAACCTATGGTGATTCAATTGACTTGGAACTTGTGTTGAATGGTGGCCCAGTTTGTTTTAATTATTATATTGTTTGATAATTAAATTAGCGTTATTAGTTTTTCTATCTTGTGTTCTAAATTTTGATTTTGTAGATTTAAATCTTTGTAAATTATCTTGTGAATTTAAATTTTAAATTTTTTTTAGTTTTGGTGTTTATATTTACATTCTGATAGTCAGTTGTGATTTAACCTGGTTAACTCTTTTAAGATATTGTTATAAAACGTTGAACTAAGTTGTTTTATTTTGATTGAATTTGAAAATTTATATTTTGTTTACTTTGCGATTACTGTGGCGTAGTTTTGAGTAGTTGACTTTGGACTTATTGCTTTATGCTCGTCTAGTTAAACCTTGTGGTGGATTATGTGGTGACTTTTAGGCATTAAATGTTTTTTAAAATTTTTGTTAGTTTGGAGTTGTAAAATTTATCCCTTGACTATGTACAATATTAGGTGATTGTCGTGCATTTTGAGGTTAGGTTGATTGGATTCCTGTCTATCTGTTGTGATGTTGATGTCTTTTTTTTGGTTTTCAAAATTTTTTTTTTGCAGACTATGTCTGAGTTTTCGAGGGGGAGATTGTAACGTTTATAAGTAGTTTTTCTAAATTTAATTTTTATTTCCTTAATTTTATATTTTATTATTTTATTCCTCGAATACTTAATTCTATAATATAGTAGATTCTCTGTTAGTAATTTCTGTATTTCTTTCAAAATGCATTCGACCCTGTGGTCAAATGATATTTTTTCTTTGTTCAGTGGATATTGTAGTAGTGAATTTTATATTTCTTTTGTGTGCGGGTATGGAATATGGGTATTTGTTTACTTATAGGACACCAAACCAATTTGAACCATTTTGCTTATAATCGATTCTTTTTTGTATGCTGAATCCGTATATGAAATTAGTTTTGCGCGCAAACAACTGTGGAATTAGTTATAAGCCCTTTTATTTCATTTACCAACATAACCTCACTTTCCCGCAACGTTCTCAATTTATCTCGTGATATTTATATTTATGTATACATTTTTGGCATACAGAATATATATATATTGATAGTAATGTTGGTAATGTTAATATATATTGATCAATAAACATGAATAAATATAACGTAAATATATAAACAACGTAAATACTGTGAAAACGTAAAATGATATACTAGTGTATTGACGTCATGCAGTAGAATGGTTTCATTATTATGACGTCATTACAAGCGGCCTCAAAAATTAACATTAACCGAGTAGGTTAGCGGTTGGTACGGGCTTTATCGGTTTTTACGGGCGTTTATATTTGCACATAACAAACGATAACCTATTCAACATTAGCTCATTTAGAGTAGGTTATCGGTTGTTACGGGCGTTTATATTTGCACATAACAAACGATAACCTATTCAACATTAGTTCATATAGCGTAGGTTATCGGTTGTTACGGGCGTTTATATTTGCACATAACAACCGATAACCTATTCAACATTAGCTCATTTAGAGTAGGTTATCGGTTGTTACGGGCGTTTATATTTGCACATAACAAACGATAACCTATTCAACATTAGCTCATTTAGAGTAGGTTATCGGTTGTTATGTGCAAATATAAACGCCCGTAACAACCGATAACCTACTCTAAATGAGCTAATGTTGAATAGGTTATCGTTTGTTATGTGCAAATATAAACGCCCGTAACAACCGATAACCTACTCTAAATGAGCTAATGTTGGATAGGTTATCGTTTGTTATGTGCAAATATAAACGCCCGTAACAACCGATAACCTACTCTAAATGGGCTAATGTTGAATAGGTTATCGTTTGTTATGTGCAAATATAAACGCCCGTAACAACCTATAACCTACTCTAAATGGGCTAATGTTGGATAGGTTATCGTTTGTTATGTGCAAATATAAACGCCCGTAACAACCGATAACCTACTCTAAATGAGCTAATGTTGGGTAGGTTATCGGTTGTTATGTTCAAATATAAACGCCCGTAACAACCGATAACCTACTCTAAATGAGCTAATGTTGGATAGGTTATCGGTTGTTATGTGCAAATATAAACGCCCGTAACAACCGATAACCTACTCTAAATGGGCTAATGTTGGATAGGTTATCGTTTGTTATGTGCAAATATAAACGCCCGTAACAACCGATAACCTACTCTAAATGAGCTAATGTTGGGTAGGTTATCGGTTGTTATGTTCAAATATAAACGCCCGTAACAACCGATAACCTACTCTAAATGAGCTAATGTTGGATAGGTTATCGGTTGTTATGTGCAAATATAAACGCCCGTAACAACCGATAACCTACTCTAAATGAGCTAATGTTGGATAGGTTATCGGTTGTTATGTGCAAATATAAACGCCCGTAACAACCGATAACCTACTCTAAATGAGCTAATGTTGAATAGGTTATCGTTTGTTATGTGCAAATATAAACGCCCGTAACAACCGATAACCTACTCTAATTGAGCTAATGTTGGATAGGTTATCGGTTGTTATATGCAAATGAAAAAGCCCGTACCAACCGCTAACCTACTCGGTTAATAATAACTTTTGAGACCGCTTGTAATGGCGTCATAAAAATGTAACCATTCTAGTGAATGACGTCATTACACTAGTATGTCATTTTACATTATTCATAGTATTTACGTTGTTTATATATTTACGTTATTTTTATTCATGTTTATTGATCAATATCAACATTACTATCAATATATATATATATTCTTTATACCAAAAATGTATACATTCATAGAAATATCACTAGATAAATTGAGAACGTTGCGGGAGATCATATAAAAGGGCTTATAACTAATTCCACAGTTGTTTGCGCGCAAAACTAATTTCATATTCGGATTCAGCATACAAAAAAGTATCGATTATAAGCAAAATGGTTCAAATTGGTTTGGTGTCCTATAAGTAAACAATTACCGGAATATGTTCCACCCCTCCCACCCTGCTTTTGTTTGAGGTCATCTACATCTTGGGGTGTACGTGATGTTTTAGCAGTAGTCAAAAATCGGATGATCGCTAGAAGTGCTGTGATTGGTCAGTTAATATCGCGTGACTTCCATACAGCCCCGGTTGGGGGATGTCTGGTTGTTCGTTCGACCTGTTGTATCCTGACGGTTAAACTATGCGGAAGCGTAAGATGTTGGTTTAGTATTAAAAGTGTTAATGCAGCAGCCATACGCTTGGTTTTGTGCTCATCTGTAAGCATGCGAGGGACCCACCTTGCGCAAATTTTTGAATAATGCAGATGGTCTTTGACAATTTCATGAAGAATTGTGCGAGAAACATTAGGGAAATGTTCACAGATGTCATCAATTGTAACGCGCCGATCGTGCCTCACGAATTCGTCTACTGACCTCAGCAGTTGATCTGTAATGACAGATGGTCTCCCTGAACGCTCATCGTCGTGTGTGTTCCCCCTCCCCAAGTTAAAATTACGACACCAGCGCCGAACAGATGACTCATCCATCACATCGTCTCCATACACTTCCTTTAATTGGCGATGAATATCACAAGGTCGAACGTTTCTTGCATTGAGAAATTTTATTACAGCCCTCACTTCACAACTGGCGGCGTTCTCAATTTTTTTAAACATTATGAACGGTCACAGAAACAAGACAGGCAATGCTAGCGTCGCGGAACTTGCAACAGAGAAGGCAGACAAGCCACTGAAGCGATCTGACCTTGACCGGCGGCTGCTCGCCTCGTCAGCGCCTCATGCGGCGGAAACGGGTACTACTTTCCGGATGGCCTTCGTAGCTTTTTTCTTTGGGGGTATTTGAAATCGAAAGTGTATGTCGTAAAGCCTCGAACTACTGAAGATCTGAAGCTAGCAATTCGAAATGAAATAGCAGCGATACCGAACGACATGATTGTGAAGGCAATGGATAATTTCCAAGTACGATTATATGAATGCATGCAGAATGAGGGTCATCACTTGACTGACATAGTTTTTAAAACAAAATAAGTAAATTTTAGAATTTAAGCGCTTTAATAAAAAAATGGCAAGAAATAATGTTTCAAATCTATTAATAAATTTTTTTTACATCTTATTTCTGATGTATTTGATTCATTTCAAAACCACACTTTTTCTGCCGGTCCTTGTATAAACAGTTCCGAGGAAGGTGGAGGGTTCTTTGCTGATGTCGGAACAAGTGGCCAGGCGGCGGGTTTTTGGTTGGTGGGCGGTTGCGGCCTCTTTGGGGCTGGACGAGGACACCTCAATTGAATCCAACAGTACTTCTACCATCGTGAGGGAGTGAAGTGAACAGAGTTTTCTCGCCGCCTCGGATAAAAAAAAAGAGAAAGGAAACGGTTATATCAATAAGAAAGTGATGCCGACAAGTGAAACTTTATTACCAGTTTCAAAATCTAAATTATACTTATAGAATAAAATCACCAGCTACACATTTGTTAACACAAACTTTAGTAAAAGTTTAGCAGCGAAAATCGAGGTAAATTGAATTTACGTTGTGTTTACTTTTTAACATAACATATTGTTAAGGCACTGGAAATTTTGATGAAAACTATTAATCACTTTTGTGGAATGATGATTTGAAGTTTATGTAGTATGAATATGATTTCGAGAAATTTATAAAAAACCTGTTTGTTGAGAATCGTAGATTTTGGTAGGTCACAGTATATGATGAAGGAAGCTGTCTAAACGGTGTTACTAGGAGTCCGGTGTGTTCTGAATGTGTAGGTGGCTCTCGCCCAATAATTGGCTGCTACAATCTAATGTAAATGATCTGCGTTGACAGGAACCTCTGGCTACTCTAGGATGCGCAATCTGTCGTTAACAAAATATAAGCTTTTAAGTACACATATATAAACAAAAATTGCAGGTATAGACATAAGAGGGTAAAAGTAAAAGTTAAATAAAAGAGGGTAAAAGTAATTGTAATTGAAACATCATAAAGTAAAAAGAAAAATATTAATTTAGGGGTCGAGAAAAAAAATTAAGTTAATCGTGAGAAAAATTACTGAATCATAGTGAAGTTATATTGTGAGTAAATCATAAACCTAAAATTAAAATCATGAGTAAAGTTCTTGACATAAATGAAAACTGAAAATCATATATAGAATAAACTAAGACGCTAACGGAATGCATCTAGTTAACAGTTCTTAATTGCACTTAAGAACAGGCCTGCAAGATAACTACATGGTACCACCATGAATTAGACAATCAAGCAGTAAAATAAATAAAATCATAAAAATTCATCAGAGTAAGCTTAAATCTAAAATGTCAAAATATCATCCTTAACCTAAAATTGAAACTGCAGAGTAAAAATTAAATATTAAAAACTATGTGCTGAAAATTGCACATATAACAGCTTCTGGTTGGGTCCCAGAAATAGAAGGTACAGAATGCAGTCTATAGCATCGCCATAGAGTAGATAACCCTGTACTTAGTAAGATAATAAAAATATAATAATGTAAACGGCATATACTTAAATCTAAAATTGAGTTTTTCTGAAAAGTATTAATTATCATTTCCTTAACCTAGTAAATGTAATATTCGTGTAACTTATAGTCTAATCATCATTGTGTCACTAGCCCCCCTCTATCCACACTGATAGGTTGGCCCAGGGGTTGACAAAACACAAGGAAGCCAAAAAAAAATAAAAGAGTTGTTGCATATGATTGTAATTGCATAAAAAAATCACAAAAAGAAATATAATAATATTAATTAATTAGTAACAAATCCAAGTTGTTTCTTTTTAAAATAAAAAGCAGAAAAATAGTAATATGAACACAATATAGTTATTACAGAATTAAGTGCCTGAATAAATAACTTCAGGAAAAATTTTAAGAGAATCTCACAAATGAATTTAAACTGCAATATTTAATGAATAATAAGTTTCAGTTAGATATTTTAAGTTTCATTGTAACAGATACAATTTTACCAAAATTAAACTGATTTATTTATTTTTGAAGAATTTACTATAGTAAAAAATACTTTTTAATGGAAGAATTAATTTTGCATCAGATCAGATCATAGTCTGTTAATAGTATGATATCATAATAGTTTTTTTTTATAAATGCATTGCGTACCATGGTAGCTTTTACAAAATTATTAAAGACAATAAGAAAAACAAAAATATATAAAAAAATTATAAAATTTATAATAATAAACGCCAAGATTATAAATAAAGAATATTCATTATAAAAGAGGAAAACATGATAAAGTTTTGATTTTAAATATTTTTAAGTTAAGTAATAGGCAAGTTCGTTCACCAATATTTTCCGTTCAGGACATGCACAGTACAGGCAAACATTCCTGACGAGCGCAGAAACGTTCAAGTAGAAACAACAGAAATTTTCCCCAAAAAAAAAATTAACCAGACATACCGGTTTGCAGAAATCGAACCTTCCAGGATAGAATCGATGATCATCGGCCAAATAAACAGTAGAATAAATTAAACAGCCACTGCAGGAAGTGACATATGTTAGCAGCCAAATTTTCTAGATTCGGGAATCGAACCCGGGAGAGTCATCCTCCGGAACCAAAGTTGTGCAAGGTAAGGTGAATGGCACAGCTATCCAAACTTCAACCCTCCAAATTGTTAGAACAGAAAATATTCCTGAATCGAAAATCTCCCATAGCCGAAATCTCCTATAGCCGAAAAACAGTCCCAGAGTAGAACACAAAATAAATTTAACCGATGAAACCAAGAAAATTATCATGAACAAAATGGTAAAACACAAACCCGGTAAAGACTATTACAAATTACGTAACATCATGAAAAAATTTTAAAAACAGCAGATAAAAAGACTAATCATAATTGCAATTTAACTAATTATAATTTGTGTACACATTAGCAATAATAATCACGCAACAGTTTAAAATAAAAACGACATTCTTTAACTAAAAGAATAAAAGTATAAAATCGGCGAAACATATTAATGTAAGCGACCGTTCGATTTCACAATACAACCAAGAGTGTACACGAACAAGGAAAAAACGTACATAATTAAATTACCAGAAATAAAATTCAACACAGGCTAGAATAGTACAATGGAAAAAAGACAGATAGCGTCAGCTTACGGTGAACAGAGTTAATTATTAATACAAACTGAAATGCAGCGCCAGATATGAAACAAAAACCCACAGTAACGTATTTCAACTTAGACGTTACAATTGTAGCATAAATATAAAATGCAGAATTAATTAATAAAACAGTAATAAAATTGGAATTATAGAAAAGTTAACTCACGACAAGATTAAATTAAAATATAATTAAAACATCTAGACAAAACTTGAATGAAATAATAATCTAAGTGTAGAATTAAAGAAAAGTAAATAAACCCCTAAAATAGTTATAATGGAAAGAAAATAATAGAAAATAGGATAAATTACTACGAAGATTGAACAGTGTTGAATTCACAACATGTGTTCCTGGTGCTAAATCTAAGAAAAATGTGAGAACAACAAAAAAAAAACTGAAGCAACTGAGGCTAGAAGCAGATTGAAATTTTTGAAAAAAAAATTAAAGTAAAACATGACTCTTTGGGAACATTAGCTCTGGACAAGGGGCAGAATAAAAGAGTAAAGAAACCAAAAATAAGAAATGAAAATGGACACAAGGTCGGGCAGTTTGGAAAATCACAAAAAAAGATAGCTTGGAAAAATGGCCAGCAAAACGTCCCCTGATTCATACTCAAACAGGCACACACGCAAACACACCGAAAGATTCAACCAACAGACATTTCATTCATCCATCACACGCAGTCTCGATTAGATAGAAAATCCAACATCTCATAACCAATTTACCTCCTTCTCGTTGGTTATGGACGCGAAGGACGGTAAGAGACAAAAGATTTCATACTCAATCAAGGTGGGATATTCAGCTGTCATCAGAAAAATAAAAATGGCAAGAGAAGAGGTCCATATGGGTGGCTAATCCATTGCGACACTAACCAAACAATTAAGGGTCCTAAGGAGCTGCTACCCAGAAAGTTGAGCAATACAGAAGAAAACAACCATAAAAAAAATTGGCATTGAAGGCCAAGTGAAAATGTAAGTAAAAATCAACTGAAACTACTAGGAAAATTCTAGAAATTAAACTGGAAAAAGCATGTGGACAGACTTTAGAATAAAAATCAACATAAAACTACTTGGAGCACCCAGGGAAACATCCATAAAGCCAACAAAAGTCTGAGTATTGATTTAAGAAGTAGAACTAAGCCTGTAAAGTATTTGAAAAATATGAAATAAATAAATACTACGTTAGATTAATATAGTTATGGGTAAAACTGCAAATGTTTTCAGCAATAATTGTAATTTTACTAATAGAAAATCATAATAAGTCATTTGTAGAAAAATAAACTGAGTCCTAATAGTGAAAGTAGTGAGTAAACATAAAGATGACTTATAAATCCAATAAATAATTAAAGTACAATGATGCATTGGAAAAAAAATTAATAAATTAAATTAACTACAAAGAAATTAAGACCGAGTAGCCAAAATTGTCCAACGCAAAAATATCTTAATCCTAATGATATTCTAAAGTTGTAATAAAATATTAAATCCTAAGTAATTGTACCATTATTTGACGTACAAGATATTTATGTAAACCCAAAATGTCATGTAACTAAAATCTAATGAAGCCACAAAATTACCTTAGTAAACAACTGTGAAACATTTTCTGTTAAGAACTGGTTTGTTTAAAAAAATTTCAGAGTAATTATTAATGACACCAAATAAAATAAAATATGTAGTTAATGATAGAAGAAAAATAATTTTTATGTAATAATAATATTTTGGAAGAATCTCAAAAATTTAATGCAGATAATTAAAATTGAAAACTAGATTTATTATTTAATTAATTACTACAGTTCATAACAGCCTGTATATTTCACAACTATTTGAATAAGGTTCTAACTAAATTATGTACAAGGTTAATAAAAATGTTTAACCACAATAAGTCGATGAAGTATTAACCTGAAAAGTAAATGTGATATGATATGAAATTTGAAATTATTAAAATGATTAGTGTAGTCAAAGGTGTTGATACATGATACAAACAATGTATCCAGTCAGTTATGAGACACTCCAGGTTGGTCATTTCTTTGGATGAATTTCTTTAGTCTGCTGACGTGTATTATTTGTGGAGTTAGTTTTCCATAGCGTTCAATGATAACCTCGTAGTTTAAGGAACTAATAACCTTTGAAATAGTGTAAGGGCCTCGAAAATTAGAAGATAACTTAGGTGATTTACCTGGTGCAGTTTGAGGGGAGAAAACTAGAACTTTATCACCTACATTGAAAGTGACATGTTGATGAGCTTGTCAGTAGATGGTTGCTGAAATTTGTTTGTGACTAGGCCTATTATTTTGGAAGGAATTCTTGAAACCTTGTTTACCATGAAAGGCTTGAGTAGATGGTGCCTAAGTATTGGGTGCAAATGGCCGAGGAGAAAGGTTATTTGAAGACTGGGGTTTGGCACTAAACGGAGCTGCCGAATTAGACTGGCTATTGGAAGAGGCATGCGTTATAAAGCGTAGATTATTTTGTTGATTAGGTTGACTTTGACGTGAAGTAAAACGTTTATCATTGGCTTGAAAATTAACGGCCTGTATGGGTTGAGAAGAAGAGCATGATGGTGCTTCAATGGGAGTGGATAAACGAAATTCTAATAGATTTTTGGATTCCTGATATTTCTTAATATTTTCTAACAGTTTGTCTAAAGTTGAATTATCAGACAGCGAGATTTTGTCCAAGATTGAAGGAAGTAATCCTCTTAAGACATATTTACAGATTCTAATTTCTGGCATGTTTGGATCTAATTTTGAACAAAGGTGCATGACATCTGCTATAAATGCTGAAGTGGATTCAGAAATATTTTGGCGTTTATTGAAAAGAGAGATTTCCAAGAGGTCTGCGTCATTGTCTAATCGGAAATGTTTAAGAAATTCATTTTTTATAAATGAGTATGTTAAGTGTTCTTCAGCGAAGCGAATTTTTAGGTCTTCAAAAAAATCTAAAGCAGTATCGTGTAAATATAGAGGAAGAAATTGACACTTGAATTTGTCATCCCAGAAGTTAACTGTAGCTGCGCGTTCATAGTCCTTAAAGAAATTTTGCACATTTTCATTACATTTAGCATGAAAAATTGATGGAGCAAAGAAAGGTAGTTTAGGTTTTTGTGTAATTGGGTGAGGAGTACCATCCATGTCTGAAGGAAGTGAAAGATCAGTCTGAGTAGAGATAGAATTTGATGGGTATAGAAACTTAAGTGATAAAGCAGTCTTAAGGTCGACTAAATCTGGATATGTTTGGAGTAATTCAGAAGGAATCGTAGCGTGTTCAATGAGGTAATTGAGAGCTTGATCCCTAGCTTCCTGAATGCAGTCAGGAGATTTAAAATAATGTTTTCGGAGACGAAGGACGCCTCTAAGATAATCAAGATCGGCGTTAGGCGGGATAAAAATTTGATGTTCTCTAGCCAAAGTTTTAGCCTGGTCTAAATTAAGAGATTTTACAACAATGGATCTAAGATCGGTCATTAGAAATGAGGCAACGTTAAACAGACTTAAACTAAACAAATGTTAAAACAAGAAACAAAATTCTCATAAATGACAATATGAATTGTTCAAAGGAACAATGCAAAAACCTGTGGAAATGCATACACAAAAAAATTATAATTGAAAAAAATTGAGATAATGAAAAATTTTATACTGACAACCACGAAGATCAGAAATACTTAGCGAGTAACCCGTTTAATACAGATTATGCTGGTGTATTCTCTTATGCTGGTAAATGCAGTATGATGATGTAAATTGTATGACTGATGTAATGAGACGAGATGTATTTTTCAATGCCCTTATGATGGCTTCCATGCGATGATAAAATATGATAATGATCTCTATGCAAATGTCACGTACAGAATGATACCTGGTGAAAAATTTAAAATTTCATTAATAAATATACTAAGATGTGTGTAATAAAAATTAAATAAATTATAAATAAATAGCTTTAACAAAATTTAAGTGCTGTGAAGCAGCAATTTTCACTTGAAATAATGACGGATGGTAACGCAAAATAAAATAACAATCACAACAGGTATTCGACGAGTGATTCGATCAAGCAGTTACCAAATCAAGTCAGGTAATGAAACAAAACTCAACTGATTAAATAATGATCATAGATATGATTTAAAAATATGTAGTTTGAAGACTGAAGAATCAATTTTCAGATAATTAATAATTGAGTTTGTAATATTGAATCCAACAGCAGATAAATGTGTCAGGATATTGTGTAACAGAACTACACAATTAACATTCAGTAAATCAGTTTATAAAAATAAATGTAGCGGTAACAACAGCCAGCCAATCGGAAAACATTGAAATACAAGTGCGTGGATACCACAGGCCACACAAACATATTAAAAGAATAATACTGAATAGTGCTGCTGAAATACGTTTAAGCCACCAAAAGTAATGGCAAATAAAACTATGTTCAAAACAAAACAAAAATTATCATGTGTGGGTTTTGTGACGTGACAAAACAGCAGAATTTTAACAAGTTAACAACTGCCTTAACCAGTGTTAAACAGATGGCACAGGTTAGCGACTGTCCAATTAACATAAATATGCAGCGTCTGAGAAAGATAATGAAAGGAACTAGCCTTTCAAATTCTATAATAAAACGTAAATAAACATCACACAAGCCTGTAAAATTTACACAGTTATTCAGTAAGCTATAGCAAAATATTAATCCCATAAATAGGAGTAAAGTCTTAGTGAAGTTAAAACGTGTGATACAATAAGTAAACAAAACAATACATTTATATGAGATACATACAAACCTTTACAGAAATGAAAAACATTGCGAAGAACGACGGCGAATGGAAAACAAAGAATCGCGGTTTGAAAACTGAAGAATGAAATAAATAAACGAAACTGAACTACTACGGAGAACTAAAATGAGCTGCAATGTTGTAGGAAGCAGAAATCGAAATGCGAAGTAAAAATAGTGTAGGAAAGATAACAGGCTACACGAAGTTGCGCAAACGTGTGAAAACGAGCCCAAAGTAAGGGTGGTTGTAAAAACTGGTTTCAAAAGAAAAGGTCAAATCAAGACTTGTAAGAAGGTGGGAGTGAGAAAAAATAAATCTGGATCTAGAGAGGCATAGAACACAATGGGATTTTAAAGAAAAAATTTCTAAAAACGTAGTAAGAACATCAGAAATCAACCGAAGTGGTAAAACCGGGAGTTGCACGTTGGACCCACATTACCGAATTCCCCACTAAAAGGGTCAGTAATCACTTCTTTGTACCTTGGCATGTAGTGACAGCTTCTATTGTGATACTTCGAAGGCGGTCACTCTTTGATTTTTTCCCCACAGTGTTCTCTCTCACTCTCTCTCTGTAACTCTTTCGATACTTCGAAGGCGGTCACTCTTTGATTCTGTACTACCTGCTACTTGCTTAAGTCATCAACCCTCAACACATTTTCTATTTATTCCACATTTTTCCCCCACAGTGTTCTCTCTCACTCTCTCTCTCTCTGTAACTCTTTCTTCTGTACTACCTGCTATATTTTTTCTATAATAATAATCAAACTATGTTTGTGAATTGCTGTTCATACATTAACATATGATATTATTCAAATTTTCTATTAAATATTACCTAATTTTTCTACTGTGTTTAGCAAGAAACGACATACGGCTGAAATTAAGTAGGCTATATATAGCCTAATGTCTTATCCTCTTGGTCATCACGAATGTTTTTTTGCCTAAAACTTGGGAATCACTACCTATACCAATTCAAACACTGCTCTTAACAACCCTAAGCTTATTAAACCAAAAACCAAAAAAAATTAAAAACAAAAACCATATGGTACCATCAATGAAAATGTTACCCACAATTTTTTTACTTTCTCTTGCCAATATGTATGTAACAGGAAGAAAAGTATTGCTTTCATGTAGATTTTTCTAAATCGAGTTTTTACCGGATCTACAAATTTTCAGACCCCCTGTACCCAAAAAACATGTTTTTAGCAATTGGTGTGTGTGTGTGAGTGTGTGGGTGTGGGTGTGTGAACAAAATTTCTCAAGAACGGAACATCGTACTGTACGAAGTTGAAACTTGGAACTTAGGTTAGGTACTACTACCGGACCCGACACAAACATTTTCATCAAAATCTGTCAACCGTAAGAAACAGTTTATTCGTGTAATTTTTCACTTTTTGCGATTTTCTCAAAAACGGCTCCTAATATTTTTAAAAATCGCTTCATTTACTACACTTTTTATGCTCTATAAGATAGGGTAGGTGCCATGAAGTTCTTGAGGAGGCTGTGCTCTCGTAGAAAAAATTGTTTTTCTTGAGATTGCGGCTTTAATATGCATTTTAGCGCAAAAATGTATATAATAAAAGTTGTAGACAATTCAAAAACCTAGAACTTCTATTTCTAACATTTTTTTGTATAACGCTTAGTTCAGCGAATTTCTGGTTTTTTTCTTGCAAAAAAGTGTATAAAAATGGATTTTTTACGATTTCGGCATTAGTATGTGTTTTACGACAAAAGTGTATAGAATAAAATTTATAGGAAATTAAAAGATCTACACCTTTTACTGAAAGAATTGTTCATTATTTGCATTGGCAGGAGAAATTTGTGTGAGTGTTTCACACCAGATTTTTAAAATTAACGTATCATTATAAGACTGAAATATTCACACTTCGAAAACAAACAGTCGATTCTTAAGATACATTAATGTTCTTTACAATACACGATTTCCATAGGTTACACGTAGGCCTACTGGTTTTTGGGAAAAAAGTAAGGATAGGTACTCATTATTTTTTATAGTAATTATTTTCTACATGCTGAATGTGTATGTTGCAATCAGTTCAACTTGTAAACAGTAAGTCATCGTATGGCCCAATGATATGAGGATGATGTGTATACCGCGTGTAAGTGAGGTGTAGTATTGCACAGACGCGGGACGACCAATCCTGATAAAGTGCCGTTAATTTTAGCCCAACGACCAACGGGTCCCAATTTTGCCTCGTGGGATGGATTTATAGTAATTAGGATGTGTGTAATATGTTAAAAAGCCAGGTTCTGAGAAACGAAACTGGTGTAGGCCACATCTCCTTTGTTGTAATCTACCCAAGGGAACCCAGGATTACAGAAAAAAAATTGGTTTGATATGGACTAATATTATATAGTGACGCGGGGCTTTTTTTATGTTCGTTGAGTATTCAGTTTTTCCTAGGAAATCTGTATTCCTGCTTTATCAGCTTCTTCTTATAACACGTTGATAAATTCTATTCATTTTCATGTTCCTAGAAACGATTGCTAGGTTGTCTGTAAAAGCAACACAGTTTATACCGTTCTTTGGTCTTCCATTGTTTACTGTGTTATAAGAATCCTTTATTGGCAAGTTCTATTTCCGTTTCTTGTATAACTTTCTCTAGCACACGGGTAAAAACCTCGGTAACAGTCCATAACCCGGCCTAACGCCTGTTTTGATTTCAAACTCTTAGATTTCTCCTAGAAATTTTACTTTTTATATTTTTTACTTTTTATCGTGCCTGTATTAATGTTTCTTTAATGATTGCCGTTATCTTCATATCCACTCCAGATTCTTCTAAAATATCAGTAGTGTTTCTAGGTCGATTGAATCATAAGCTTTTTTAAAATCAACAAACACTACCACTATATCTCTTGAAATATAACTTTCAAGTACTAAAATTACGTTTGAGATCTACTCTCCATAGGATCTTCCTTTCTTGAATCCGGCTTGATGTTCAACTAGTTTCTGATCTACTGTTTGTCTACTCTAGTCAAACGGTTTTTTGGAAAGTGCTTTTTACGTCACGAATAAAATAGAAGTTTCGCGGTAATTGTTTACATCCGTTCTACCTCCTTTTTTATGCAGTGGATGTATCAGTGCCATTTTTTATTCACAGGGAATCTTCTCAGTCACCCAGATCTTTTCCATGTGCTTGGATGGTTACTTCCCCAACACTTCTGCACAGATTCGGCCTTCTTCGGCAGCTTCGTTGTTATGCAGTTCTGCTGCTATTTTTAGAAGTCCTCTTACATTTGGTGGGGATGCAGTTTTGTTTCTTCACCTTGATTTTTTTTAATATTTATCTTCGGGTTCTTCATATTTCCACACGATTTTCTTCATCATAATTTTCGTTCATGATTTCCTTCGTGTTTTCTTCCGAGATTGCAACGTGATCTCTTTGGAATTCACCAAATTTTCCTCCCGGAGTTCGCCGTAATTATTTTCTGTTTCCCAGGGAGTTTCATGAAATTAGTGGACATCTGTTTAAGATGAAATGTTTCACACAATTAAATTAATATTTTACTATTCCGGTTTGTTCTCTTGTGTGCTGGATAGTCGCTGAAAATCTTCCGGAACTGTTTTTTCCGATTAGTGCGTTGAATTCACCATCTGAAATTCGGACGCTCTTATCTGGTGCTTTATCTCTAGCTGTTCCCATAATACCTCCGCCTTTTCTGGATTTCTCCAATTGCCCAATTTGATAGGGGCGTATGCATTACAAATTTGGTGTATCTCTTATTTCCGCATTTCCTTGTTAAAGTACAGATCCTTTCAGAAGGTGAGTGTGATTTTGTTATTGAGTCTTTGATCCGTTTGTTTACGCAGAATATTATTCCGAGTTGCTGTAGGTCAGCTCCTACTCTTGATTCATGTTGTCCTGTAAACATCCTGAAGTTCCCAGAATCAAAAGTGTTTGCAGCAGTAAAACGCGTTTCTTGTAAAGTAAGTATTAAAATATGTTGTTTTGTCATCAGTGTGAATATTTCAGTCTTATAATGATACGTTAATTTTAAAAATCTGGCGTGAAACTCTCACACAACTTTCTCCTGCCAATGCAAATAATGAACAATATAATCTAATATTAGTAATAAAACATTAGAAATAAACAAAAAACAACCTAATTTTAATCATGAGTAAAAGACGCAAAATTAAGACGTTCGGCTTAAAAATGCAGAAAATCACTCTTTAACGCTAAATTAAGCTCTATAGAGAAAAATTCTTTCAGTAAAAGGTGTAGATCTTTTAATTTCCTATAAATTTTATTCTATACACTTTTGTCGTAAAATGCATACAAATGCCGAACTCGTAAAAAATCGATTTTTTTTACACTTTTTCGTGAGAAAAAAACAGAAATTGGCTGAACTAAGCGTTATACAAAAAAATGTTTGAAATAAAAGTTCTAGGTTTTTGAATTGTCTACAACTTTTATTATAAATACATTTTTGCGCTAAAATTCATATTAAAGCCGCAATCTTAAGAAAAAACCATTTTTTCTACGAGAGCACAGCCTTACACACACGCGCACGCACGCACGCGCACGCACGCATACACACACACACACACACACACACACACGCACACACACAAACCAATTGCTAAAAACATGTTGTTTGGGTTCGGGGGTCTGAAAACGTGTAGATCCGGTAAAAACTCGATTTAGAAAAATCGACATGAAAGCAATACTTTTCTTCCTGTTACGTACATATAAGCCAGAGAAGTAAAAAAATTGTGGGTAACATTTTCATTGCTTGTTGTGAAGACCCGCATACAGCTTCGGATAAACTCCAGAACCAATTAAACGATATTTTGTTGTGGCTTCAGAAGTGGCGGATAAAAGTGAATACAACGAAGTCTAGTCATGTCACATTCAGCATGAACCAGAGAGTTTGTCCTCCAGTGCGACTGGATGAAATATTGCCTCAAGAAAGTGATGTTAAATATTTAGGTTTACACCTAGACAAAAGATTAACATGGAAGAAACACATTACGATGAAACGCAAAGAATTAGATGTGAAATTTAATAAACTGTATTGGTTGCTAGGCAGAAAGTCATCTCTCTCATTGGAAAACAAAATAGCAGTGTACAAAGCTATGCTCAGCCCTGTCTGGAAATACGGCCTTCAACTATGGGGGACTGCTAGTAACAGTAATATAAATATTATTCAAAGGTTTCAGAATAAAGTATTAAGAAATTTCATAAATGCTCCTTGGTATGCAAGAAACACTGAAGTGCACGAGTACTTAAACATTCCATTTGTTAAAGAAGAAATAAGAAGGCTCAGCGAAAAATATCACGTAAAATTGTCATCGCATATAAATCATTTGGCTTTGAATTTACTAGACAATAGTGAAACCACCAGACGTTTGAAACGGCATCATGTTTTGGATCTCCGTGACAGATTATAAAGAGACAAAAACTAAATAAAGAAAATAACACACTAAAATAATTAAACAAAAAATTAAAAAATAATTTACATAAATAACTAACAGGTTAAATGTTTTATGACTCTTAAAAACAATTAATTAAGAATGGAAAAAATAGTTAAATTGTATACAATGTATTTTTAGTTGCTTTGTTTTATGGAAGGGCTTTAATGGAAGCCCTCTCCTTCATGTTATTTTGTATTATGTTATTCACTTATAGTAACTTCTTACTGATTGTGTATAGTAATTATTTATTAAAAAAAAAAAAAAAAAAAAAAAAAAAAAAAAAAAAAAAACATTTTTATTGATGGTACCATATGGTACCATCAATGATATGGTAGTGGTATGTAACTTAAGTTTCACGTTTAAAGTTCGTACAATGTTCCGTTCTTGAGATATTCTGTTCACAGGCACACAGACCAATCGCTAAAACATGTTTTTTAGGCTCAGGAGGTCTGAAAACGTGTAGATCCGGTAAAAACTCGATTTAGAAAAATCGACATGAAAGCAATACTTTTCTTCCAGTTACATACATATAAGCCAGAGAAATTAAAAAAATTGAGGGTAACATATTCATTGATGGTGCCATATGGTACCATCAATGATATGGTAGTGGTATGTAACAAGTTTCACGTTTCAAGTTCGTACAATGTTCCGTTCTTGAGATATTCTGTTCACAGGCACACAGACCAATCGCTAAAAACATGTTTTTTAGGTTCAGGAGGTCTGAAAACGTGTAGATCCGGTGAAAACTCGATTTTGAAAAATAGACATGAAAACAATACTTTCCTTCCTATAATATAGGAAGGAAGGTATTGTTTTCATGTCGATTTTCTCTTGCCTATATGAATATATTACATTCATATAGGCAAGAGCAGTAAAAATCATTAAGATAGGTACCTTGAAAAATAGCCATGTTATGGATAAATATATAAAATGCTACAAATCGCACAAAAATAGGCTGGCATTTTTACTTTCTCTTGCCTATATGAATGTATAAAAAAGGAAAGTATTGTTTTTATGTCGATTTTTCAAAATCGAGTTTTCACCGGATCTACACGTTTTCAGACCTCCTAAACCCAAAAAACATGTTTTTAGCGATTGGTCTGTGTGCCTGTGAACAGAATATCTCAAGAACGGAACATTGTACAAACTTGAAACTTAAGTTACATACCACTACCGGACCCGACACGAACATTTTCATTAAAATCGGTCAACCGGAAGTAGTAGTTTATTCGTGTAATTTTTCACTTTTTTGCGATTTTCTCAAAAACTGGTCCTACGATTTTTTAAAAAATCGCCTGGTTTACTTAATTTTTATGCTCTACAAGATAGAGTAGGCGCCATGTTTGCTGAAAATCTTGGTGAGGCTGTTTTCACTTAAAGATTTTGTTGCTTTTAAGATTACGGCTTTAATATGCATTTTAGCACAAAAATTTATATAATAAAAAATGTAGAAAATTTAAAATTCTACAACTTTTATTTCGAACAGTTTTTTTGTATAACGCATAGTTTAGCGGTAATTAGCGATTTTCTGTTTTGTCTCACGAAAACATGTGAAAAATCGATTTTTTAAAGAATTCAGCATTGTGTGCATTTTATGACAAAATGTATACAATAAAATTTACAGGAAATTTAAAGATCTACGACTTTTATTTCAAGCATTTTTCTCTACAGAGTATAGTTTAGCGTGAAAGAGTGATTTTCCGTATTTGAAAGCCAAACTGAGGTTGATTTTCATTTCGCGTGTTTCATTCATGATTGAAATAAGGTTATGGTTTTGAGGTTAGTTTTTTGTTTATTCCTAATGTTGTATTACTAATGTTAGGTTATATAGGTCATTATTTGCATTGGCAAGAGAAAGTTGTGTGAGTGTTTCACACCAGATTTTTTAGTCTAAATCTTCACGTCCTAATATTAGGACGCTGGCACTGTAAGGGTTAAACTTAACCAAAAAAATAGGACGGACAAGATCCAAAAACTTGAACGAAGGATCCTTAGAACTTGTATAGGCTAAAAACACAAAGATGGGGAATGGAGACTCTTACCCAACAAATTATCTATCAAGATAATGAGCCAATATTAGACTCCATGAAAAAGAAAAGCATATCTTTCTTTGGCTATTTAATTAGAAAACCAGAAGACAGAATTATAAGGAACTTGTTTGCAAAAAAAACAGCACCAATCTGGATAAGGAAGTCAAAGAGGGTATGGAGGAACTAGGTTTTACTTTTAGAGATCTGGAGCTGAAGAGAGTTAAGACAGACACACTTAAAGACAAAAACTTTAGATTTAATACCTAAACCAAAATCAGAGGTACTTAAACGGTTGTTTCAGATGCAAAGAGACAGGCCAGATCGGTCAGAATGACCGATATATATTGGCGAAAAATCAGAGGAAAGAATGCAGAGAAAGCTTATAGATAGCTGACAAAAGTAATCCTTTGCGGTCTCCAAAGTAAAAAATAAGGAATATTCGTAGTGGTTTTAAGAAATCTTATTTGGTTGAAAGTAAAGTTTTATAATACTGCAAATTTTTAATTATTAAGATTTGTAAATTTTATATCTAAATTAAGTTTCAGTAAGCTATGTGATAAAATTATTAAAAAATATTTAGTAGTTACCGTATCTTCCGGACTGTAAGACGTACCCTTATTTTTCAAGGCAAATTTGAAAAAAAAATAAATGAAGATTTGTTCCAAAAATGGAAATAACGTTGGTCTACATATACTACCTAAATACCAATACACCATTTATCTACTTAAGATGTTAGCATAAAGTAAAACCTTTAAACACTTCTCCCCTTGCGCTCGAGTAAATCCAAATTTAAAGGTTATGAAAAACAGACAGAAACCGGAGAAATATAAAAAACATTTTAATCATATTACAATCACTTCATTTATAAACTTCTTAACTCATTTATTCACTTTCATTTGCAGTTCCCGCTTCACTTTCCGGTGAACTTTCTTCTTCTTCATAATCATCCTCGTGAAACTCACTACCGTCCATTGCGTTACTTATTCCACACTTTTTGAAGGATTTTACTACAATTTAAAACTTTATTGAAAGCCAAAAATGTTTGAGATATGGAAGGCCTCTTCATTCTTCCTGTAGGAGTGGTTACGTGGTCTGTTGTTCCCAACCACTTTGTCCAGCGTTCTCGCATTGCTCCTTTAAACGGTTTATTGATGGATTCATTCAAAGGCTGAAGTTGGCTTGTAAATGCTCCAGGGATAACAGCAATTTTGGTACGAATTTCTTTCAGTCTTCTTCTAGTAGCCTGTGTAAGATGAGACCGAAATTAATTAGTTATCTTAATTGGCCTCCCGGACGTTTAGACCACACTTTCATTCCGTGTTGGTCCATCCAGTTCTCATGAACATGAAGTATTATTCCAGAAGGAATTTGCTCTGCACGCATTGTGTTTCGTTTCAATATTACCTGGTGGTGACTTTATTCCATCAACTTAGAAAGCAGAAAAAACTGTATAGAGTGTTTTGCGTGTCCATTTGTTTTAACTATAACTGATTTTGTACCTTTTGATCTACAATTCTATTAGATGGTACATCAAGAGTTAGAGGTGTTTCATCCATGTTACCTAGTTGTCCACTATCATAGTTTGACTTTTTTCTGGCGTTAATGATGAATTTATGAAACTCGATTATTCTAGTCTCATACTTCGGTGGAAGTCTTAAGCTAGTCTTCTTGTTCGTGTACGCATACTGAGTCCTTACCGTTTCATAAACCTGTAATACCATGATCATTTACCAGTAAAATCATTAATACCTAATGCCACCGCTTTATTTCTAGCTTCTTGGATTGTCATTTTAGTTGATATACAAATTTTATTATTCCTGTGGTCAAGTATCCATGTTTTTATTTCTTCTTCAAGTACAGGCCATTTAGCAACTTCGGAACGAGAAGAATGTTTTTTCTTATCTTGTTTTAGGAGTTGATCTTCATAAATATTCTCCATTCGCGAATCATCTTCTCCGTTGGTGGAGGTCCAAATCTATTTCGGCAGCCCGATTTCCGTTTGTCTTTGCATAACTTACAACTGATAATTTATAAGCAACAGTAGACTATATGTAAATCTTTTTGTCTTACTGACATTCGTTTTCAAAAACAATAAAAAATAAATACAACGTAATGTTTACTGCACAAACTGAAATAACGAACTGAATCGTAATTCGATCCAGGAAGCCCCCCACTTTTCAACCATGCTTTTTTAGTGCTATGGTTCAGACATTTATAAAAGAAATTAGTAAACACTATTCAAAAGAACGGAAATCAAGTAAGCTGTTTTACTACACTACTGTAATTTACCTTTATATCTGCTGCGAGAGATAATTAATAGAACGATATGAGTGAGATAAGAAAAAAATGTTTACTTTGAAACATAACTTGCCTAACTGCCGTTTATGTCGCTAAAAATTTATACATTCAGTTCATAAGACGCAGTGTGATTTTTTGCCGTTTTCTGTAGCCTATGAAAAAATGCAACTTATCATCCGGAAAATACGACTATTATTAATTATTATAATAATGTACAATTCATTCCCGCGCACAGGCTCGTCCTATGCTGGAATTAGTAAATATGTTAACAAATGTATTTGTATTTAGTAATACATAACTGAAATTGTAAAATGAAAATTGTCTAATTTATATCCCTGTCACTTACAAATTACTGCTAAATTTAAGTTACGTACTTCTCTAGATTAGATTTTTTTTAAATAGTTTTTCTCGAGTAACATAATAATTTTTAATATTTGTCATAAAGCTTATGAAGAGTGGGGTTGTCACACCCACACCTGCCATTCAAATGACATTAAAACACAAAAACGTATTGTAAAACCTGTATAGAAATAGAATGAATAGCAATTATTACAATAGGAAAGTTATTAAAAAATCATAGTAGCGATAGTAGAATAGCAGTCTATGTACCGATTGATCGTTGCTACGGACAATGAATTAGTTTTTAGTTTTTTAATTCCTAATGTGTACGTCGCAATCTGTTCAATTGAAAACAATAAGCAACCCCATGACCCAGTGAGATGAGGATGATGTGTATGACGTGGAAATGAGGTGTAGTCTTGTACAGATCCAGGGCGATCAACCTGAGAACATGTGGTTAATTGAAATCCAACCATCAAAGTACACCGGTATCCACTGTCTAGTATTCAAATCCGTATAAAAGGAACTACCTTTACTAGGATTTGAACCAGGAACCTTCGTCTCCTAAAATCAGCTGTTAGACAGCTGACTCACGGCGACGACTTTACCTCTGGACCAGCCCGGTGGGTCAGTATCTCCACACTCGTGCGCTTTCTTTTTCAACTTGCGATGTAGCATGCGCTTAGAGGCATACCACCTTCCCGCACTCGTTTGAAGAGCTTTATCTCAAAGAAACCATAACAAATATTTTTGAACAATGCACAAAATTAAAGCCTGTTCTTTCCTGCATTGATTGCGTTGATTTATATTATTTTATTTAGAAATTAATCGGAGATAACTCCAGCAATTTACGCAAAAAAATACTCAGTTTTTAGCCGGTTTTCCGTTAATGTGGTTTTTAAACGTCCATTACTCCGTACAGGCTTTTCATAAAAATCGACGTTTAAGTACGTTGAAGACCAGAGTTTTTTCTATAATATAAATATTTCAAAAGTTAAATCTCATGTTCCGTTTTATTATGCCGGCCATTTTATTTAAAAAACGTGTTTTTTTTTGACTCCACGTAAAGGTAGGGAAATGAATTTTGGACTGAACCATACATCTTCACAACAGTATTATGTCAAGCAAAGCGTTTATTTTTTTTATAAAAACATCGTTAAATAAATCAAAATGAGCGAAGGAATGAGTTGCAGCAGGAAAAACACAACAGTTTGTTTTTCTCAACGACTATACTCGGAGCGGATACCGCTACAGAGCTCAGTTTTCTTCTCAAGAAGTTTAGAGGCTAATAGAATTTTATATTGACATCACATAGGCTATCTATTTCTAATTACAAATGAAAAATATTATACATGGCACAATACTGCTGTAAAAATGGATGGTTCAGTCGAAAAATCATAACCCTACCTTTACGTGAAGACAAAATACACTTTTTTTTTAAAAAATGGCCGGCATTTTAAAATCGAACATCAGACTTCTATGTTAAAATGGTCAAACAGAGAAACTCTGATCTTCAACGTACTTAAACGCCGTTCTTTTATGAAAAGCCAGGACGGAGTAACGAACGTTTAAAACCACATTAACGAAAAACCGGCTAAAATCTGAGTACTCTATGCGTAAATTGCTGTATCACCGACTAGTTAAAAGTTAAAATAATCTAAGTCAAACCAATCAGCGCAGAAAAGAACAGGCTTTAATTTAATGTAGTGTTCAAAAATATTCGTTATGGTTTTTTTCAGATAAAGCTCTTCAAACGAGGCGAATTGGTGAAATGCCATGCCTCTAAGCGCATACGATGTAGCATGCCACATCGCATGCGACATCCCACGAGTGTGGACATAGCTTGAGTTAGTAAAGTGACATTGTTGAAAATTTTATAAATTATTATCAACAAGTATTTATTGTTTATAAATTAGCCTGTATAATTTAATACATCAAAATTTGCATTTAAATATTTTTCGAGAAGTTTTTTAACATTCCAAAATTAATGTAAATGAAAATAATTAAGAAAATTAGAAAAAAATCTGGTGTGAAACAGTCACACGACCTTCTCGTGTCAGTGTAACTAATGAACAATATACTAACATTAGTAAACAACGTAAAATTAAAAATGGCCGCCTACGTAACGTATGGAGAGCGCGCTAGCCTACTAAGCGAAAGTCCCGGATTCGATTCCCGGCTAGGTCTGGAAATTGTTTCGTCATTACAGTTTCTTAACCCTCCATAGTTGCTAATGATGCGACTTAAAGTAAACAAAAAACTGAAAAACAACCTACCTGTAATTTTAATCATGAGTAGCCTATATGATATAAAATGAAAACCAATCTCCGTTTAGCTTAATAATACGGAAAATCATTCTTTGACGCTAAAGTGGGCTCTGTTGAAAAAAATGCTTTCAACGAAAGTTGTAGGTTTTAGTATTCTATAAATTTGATTATTTTATGTAATTTACACTTTTGTCGTAAAATGGCCGAAATCTTAAAAACTCTGATTTTTCTTTACAGATGTTGGTGAAAAAACAGAAAATCACTGATTACCGCTAAACTAAACGTTATACTACAAAACATATCAAAAATAAAAGTTGTAGGTTTCTAAAGTTTCTACAACTCTGATAATATAGGCTACACTTTTTCCCTAACACTCACCATTTATGAGGCGGTAATCTTAAAAAAAAAATTTTTTCTAGGAGAGCACAGCCTCCCAAAGAACTTTAGCAGACACGGCGCTTACCCTATCTTGTAGATGTAGAGCATAAACAATTCAGTAAAATAAGTGATTTAAAAAAAATCGTAGGATCCGTTTTTGAGAAACTCGCAAGAAAGTGAAAAATTACACGAATAAACTACTACTTCTGGTTGACCGAGTTTTATGAATATCTTCATGTCGGTTCTTCTAGTGGTACCTAACATAAGTTCAAAGTTTCAACTTCGTACAATACTTCGTTCTTGAAATATATCATACACACCAATCGCTGAAATTATGTTTTTTGAGTTCAGGAGGTCTGAAAACGTGTATATCCGGTGAAAACTAGATTTTGAAAAGTCGACATGAAAACAATACTTTTCGTCCTACATATTCATACAGGGCAACAGAAAGTAAAAAACTAAATCGAAATCAGTTCATCCGTTCAGGAGCTACGGTGCCACAGAGACACACAGATACACCACGCGACGATCGAGTTTAGAGATTTCAGTATTTTTATAGGCCTACACTTTTTTTATTGAATCGTAGCCAAGAATACTCACAATCAAGTCACATTTCAAACAAAAAAAAAACACTAAATCAAAATCGGTAAATCCTTTCGGGAGCTATTGTGCACAGAAAAAATACACGTTACAGTTAAATGGCCAAAAATAAAGATTTCTTTTTTAACTTTTTAATTTTTTTTTTATGTATGGGCCTTTTCAAAATTTTATGTAAGTTTTATTTCTTAAATATATAGGCCTATGCGGTTTTTATATTTTGATTGAATCATAGCTAAGAACACTCTCGATCAAGCTACCTTTAAAAAAATCAAAATCTGTAATACTGGAAATAGGAACGAAAGAACCACTTTTGTTTGTACAATAGACTTTAAAATTATAATAATTTGATTTAATATAACTACAGTAGTTTTAAAATTACATATTAATGTTATAACTGACATAAACGTTGACTGAAATACATGGAGTAAAACAACTATAATACTATGTCTATCATACATAGGTTCTAATATTAAAAGTTTGTTGGTTTCATTTTCAGAAATCTATTGAATAACAAACATATTTTTACCTGATGCAAGACTCGTTCTTTTGTAATTTAGTCCCACAATATTATTTCTAAGTTTGCTATTTTTATTACTCTCTACCCTTTCTTCAGGAAGGAGATAGAGAGTACATCCTTTTATTACACCCCTGTCGTAAATTACTCAAGTATCGGTAACTTATCAAAGGGTTAATTTACGACCACCTACCTACTAAGTACCTTGTTATTGCCATTATCACCCATTGTGCTTAATGAGTGGGGCTAAAGTCAGGTGGCGAAATTGTATACCATCCAAATAACGAGACTAACGTTGTAAAAATTTTTATTTTAATTTTATACATAATCACTTATTGTCATCTTCAATATACACTCCTTCTCTATCCCTACAACGCTCCATGTGAATGTACTCGGCTAGGAATCTCTTGACAGATAACGCGGAATGAGCTGGTGCATTGTCTTGGTGGAGAACTCATGATTTGTCCTTCCACATTTCGGGGTTTTTCCTTACTCTTTGACGTAGTTTAGAAAGTACCTCAAGGTAGTAATGTTGATTAATTGTTTGACCTTCAGGAACCCAGTGAAAGTACACAATCCCATGGATATCAAAAAAAAACAATCATCATTGCTTTAAATTTTGACTTGCTCAATCAAGCTTTTTTGGCTCTCGGTGAAGTAAGGCTCTTCCAGTGCATGGATTGGCACTTCTTTTCCGAATAAAAAAAAAACCACGTTTCATCACTTGTTATTATCTTCTACCTGTTCCCTAAGGTGAAATATGCATTAAAAGGGACAAGATTTGAGTCTGTGGAAGCTGTAAAAGAGAAAGCGGCACGTGTCCTGAAGGAGCTGACAGAAGATGACTTCCAGCACTGTTTCTAACAATAGAAAATTAGCATGGAGCGTCGTACGGATAGAGAAAGAGTGTATATTGAAAGTGACAATAAATGATTATATATAAAATTAAAATAAAATTTTTTAACGTCAGTCTCGTTATTTAATAGCCACACCTCGTATATTTGAATTCAGGAAACTATCAGGTATTTTAATATACTTTAAAAAATAAATCAATTTTTTCACTTGAAGGTTTATTTATCTTATTAAGTAACAATTTAATGGGATTATTTGCGTAGTGTTCTCAGCATGTTGTAGTAAGAATACGCTGCGTTCATCACCTGCCACAAAAAGAAACAACAATCAATTAAAAAAATAATAATATTAATTTTTTATTCTGTCTTTCCTATATGAATGAATACATAGGAAGGAAAGTATTGGTTTCATGTCGATTTTTCGAAATCGAGTTTTCACCGGATCTACACGTTTTCAGACCCTCTGAACCCAAAAAACATGTTTTTAGCGATTGGTCTCTGTGTGTGCCTGGTCTGTGAACAAGATGTCTCAAGAACGGAACATTGTACAAACTTGAAACTTCTTAAGTTAGATACCACTACCGGACCAGACACGAACATTTTCATCAAAATCGGTCAACCGGAAGTAGTAGTTAATTCGTGTCATTTTTCACTTATTTGCGATTTTCTCAAAAACGGCTCTTACGATTTTTTTAAAAATCGCCTCATTTACTAAAATTTTTATGCTCTACAGGATAGGGTAGGCGCCATCTCTACTGAAATTCTTGGCGTGGCTGTTTTTTAAGATTGCGACTATAATATGGATTTTAGCGCAAAATTTATTTAATAAAAGTTGTAGAGAATTTAAAATCCTACAACTTTTATTTAAAATAATTTTTGTATAACGCTTAGTTTAGCAGTAATTATTGATTTTCTGTTTTTTTTCCACGAAACCGTGTGAAAAATCGATTTTTTTAAATTTCAGCCTTAGTATGCATGTTACGAAAAAAATGTATATAATAAAATTGATAGGAAATTAAAAGATCTATGATTTTTATTTAGAGAATGTTTCTCTACAGAGCCTAGTTTCGCGTGACAGAGTGATTTTCCGTATTTTTAAGCCAAACTGAGGTTGATTTTTATTTTACGTCTTTCACTCATGATTAAAATTAGGTTATGTTTATTGACGTTAGTTTTTTTGTTTATTTCTAATGTTTTATTACTAATGTTAGATTATATTGTTAATTATTTGCATTGCCAAGAGAAAGTTGTGTGAGTGTTTCACACCAGATTTATTTTTATTAATGTGTGTACGGTGCAATTTGTTCAATTCAGAAAAATAAACCATTTGCTCATAACAAGTAGGTGGAGGGCTAAATTATTTGCACTCGATCTGCTAGTTCCAGGGCTACAAAAAATAGTTCTGTTTCTTATCACATGATCAGCCAATTATATGAGGGAAGCATTTAAGAACGGGAGAAGTTGAGGAGTAAAAGAAACTACACAGAGTTATCGCTTCTGAGAGTAAAACTAATGAAATCAATGCTATTTCCCTATCACTACAGACTAATCACTGAGATCTAATCACTGAGTAATCACAAGACTGTGAGACTACAGTAGTCACATAGACTAATTACTGCAGCCCCATGGTACGTAACCAATGACCTAAACTTGCCCTTCATAAAAGAAGAAATTAAACAACATAGCGAAAATCTTTTACCAAAACGAGAAGACAATCAGAATCCATTAACGTTTAATCTCCTCGACAACAGCGAAGATACTCACAGACTGAAACGTTTTAAAACATTCGACTTACCTCTACGATTTTGTTAATCATTAAAACATTTTTTTTCTTTTCTACTTTAACTACTAATCATCGTCATCTCATAATCGGCGTCGTTTTCATCTCATCATCGTCATCGTTATCTCCAACTTCAACAACTTTGTGTTTCAAGATGTTGATTCACAGTTCATCAAGTTTGATTTTGTATAGTATATGTATATATTGTTTTCTTCACAGTTTAGTCTTTTTGAAACACACTACTGAGTGTAGTTTATATTTTATTTCTAAGAACATTTCTCAGATTTTCTCATATTTGCTTAAAGTTATTGTATTTTTATTAACCGATAGCAAAAGAGATACACTGTTACAAAAAAAAAATCCCTATAGTACAAAACCGTGGGACACCCGGTATAACGTTAATTATATACAATTTTACCGTTGTTGTTTAGGTCATCAGCTAAAAATCTGGTTTGAACCTTTAAAGGGCTTATTAAGTAAAAGGAGGAGTAAGGTGGTTTGTAAATTTAAATGCTTCGTAAATGGTCAACCATTTCAATCATCGTTTTCTTAATAAACCCTCTCAAGTTCAAACCAAACTTTCGGCTAATGACCTTTGAAGTTTATGCGACGTTAAATAAATAGTTAAAAATAAACAATACTGTACTGAAACAAAATATACCACAAAATCGAAAAATCTGGTTTGAAACAACATCTGGTAAACAACACAGACCGACACCGTACGGATTGTCCGTCAGCTGTCGTTGGTGACCAGTGACGTCAGAGGGCGTGGCTTGTCACTGCGCATATTGTTGATGATACCTACCATCCAGTAAAGTTGTTAAGGCACGTTATTCATGCTGTACCGTTCTCAGATTCCCGCTACCTAGCATTTCAAATTTCCTAAATAAAATAGTTCCTGTGACCTCATGCATACGTCATTCTTCCTACCCCTACCACCGCTCTCTTACTTCCTTGTCCCCCAAACTTGCACTTGTAAGTTAACAGTCAAAGCATCAAGTCGGCGCTCTCTCGTTCTGGTCATAATGGCGCGTTATGGCCTTGCTTTGTGATGTATGCCAGGCGTTGGCATGCATTTCGTTTCGATATCTTCGTGAGAACTCTTATTGTGCTTTTTTCATTTGTGTATTGTGAATTTATAACTGGTTTAATTTGCAAATTATGTTCAGTGAGTTTCAATCTACCAACCACGTGTTAGCAACATTGCGAAACTATTCAAGGCTTAATCAAGGTAAGTGCCGATTTTTGTTGTATTTTCTGTTATTTATAGGTGCAATTCCTGTGATTTCATGTTCCTCAATTCATTCTATTGTCCATATTGCAATTCGTTCTTAACCGCCTTAAACTGCCCGTTACAACCAATCAATCGTTTAGTTGTGATTGCCAACTATCTTATAAAAGCAATCTGGTTCTCCGGAAACAATCGTTTTATTTGCTATTTCACTAAATTCAATAATTATTCGTCGTGGGTAATTTTTCATTGTCTTAACATCCAAGGTATCCCTCGCATCGGAACCTTAACAAAAGTAATCGTGGATCTGTTATAAACAATCGCTTTGCTCCGTTACTTAATGAATGCGTAATTCTAGTAAAAAAAAATCTGGTGTGATACACTCAAACGACCTTCTCTTCCCAATGTAGTGTAACATCTGTTTTGCAGATTGTTACTGTTTCTTTAAGTTTGATCTGCGTTGTTCATCATAGTAGTTTGTCGTATTGCCGATAGTTGGTTTTGCTTGCCGTAAGCTGGCGCGCTCTGTTGTTTTTCTTTGGTACTGCTTCTGTTCCTCAAAACAGGCTACGACGATGTAACCTGTCTGTGTCATGTCTACCGTTGTAAAATGTAGATACGTAAGTTTTCTTATGCAAATTCATTTACGTAAAATGTGATTATTTTGATACTTTTAGGAAAAGTATGTTCGTCTACCCATTTGAAATGGTAAGCTAATTTTTTTTGGCATTCCGGAAGCTGAGAACATTATTGAGAGTTTTATTTTTGTAAAACTAAGCTACTTTCAGTCTAGGCCTATTTTCTAACTACAAGTTAGCTGGTGTATTAAAATTTAGGCAACTTAATTGCATCATTTTTGTAAAGATATTATTTTATCTGTATAAATATTTTTTTTATAAGAGCTGAGTTTATTGTATTTCGTCTAATTGTTTTAAAGCTTATTATTGTAATTTTTATAACTCGATATTTTGTTCTCACTTTCCTTATACTACATAACCTAAGTTTTTACTCTACTTGTAATATGTGATGGTACTGTAGTAAGATCTTTTATTATTTATTGACTCTCTTGTTCGATCTTCCTGCAGGGTTCAAGTATGCGTTACAAAAGCACGATTTAGTGCATGTTTTGGGAGATTCCGTGTGGATACAATTATACTGATCATTGCAGTTCATCCAGTTAAAATTTTCAATGCCTGCCGACTTCAGCTAAACAATTATTAATTGGGTATTTCGATTCCCATACATGATCTGTACCAATCAAAATGAAATTCAACGTCTTGATGGGGTTTACCTGCTGGTTTTCGATTATATTGTTCAATCTGGCTTCTTAAGATTAAATTACCAGGACTAGTGAGTGTTTCACAGATATATGTTGCAAAAAGAGGTATGTGACTGTTTTTTTTAATATTTGGTGAAATCATCATTCTCCATCAACTTTAATTCGGCGAAACCAATTGGCATTTTACTCATAAATCTATTTTAAATCATGGTAATTCGCAAGTATTGAACTAACAGATCTTGTCAAGACACAACATAATTTTATTATATTTTCAAGTCTATTCAAAATAAGCAATTACTAATTATTACAAAATTAAATTCTGTTAATTTTATTTAAATCATTATTTATGTTCTATTTTTTTGATTGGTTCTTGCAATTTAAATTACCTTAAAGTTTTATGCTTAATTCAATGTCTATATGAAAGAAAATGAACCTAAATTACTAAAATAAAAATTCCTGCAGTAATCAGGAAACTTGAACATAAAGGTTATTAATTCTATTAAAAACTATTTAAAATTTTGAGTATGTTGGCCAACACAAACAATACTATATGTTATTGTATAAAAATTTTACTTTTCTAAATAATTTTTTATTTATCCACATTGTATTAATTCTGTTTTTTGCAATTGTTCGGTTTACACCGAACAGTATATTATTTTTTTTGCATTTAATGCTCGTATATTATATCCTAATCTGGTTCTGTTATTAATTAAATATTTATTTGACTGCATTTTTGTGAATGATTTTATTTGCTCATGCAACGATTCCTCTGTTTTGTTCAGCGCTTCCTAATTTTATTTGTTCTCACCTTATCCGACCTGTCGCTTGTGTTTTTTGAGCCGTGGATGTTCACGGTGGCGACAAGAGTGTATGACAGTAGATAATGAAAACTAAAATCTGTATTAAATCACGAGTAAACAATGTTAAATGAAAAACCTGGTGTAAAACACTCACATAACTTACTTTTACCAATGCAAATAATTAACAATATAATCTAACATTAGTAATAAAACATTAGAAATAAACAAAAAAACTAACCTCAATAAACATAACCTAATTTTCATCATGAGGGAAAGACTCAAAATGAAAATCAACCTAATGGGCTTAAAAATACGGAAAATCACTCTTTCACGCTAAACTAGGCTCTGTAGAGAAAAAATGACACAAATAAAAGTTGTAGATCTTTCAATTTCCTATAAAATTGATTATACATTTTTAACGTAAAATGCATGCTAAGGCTGAAATATTAAAACAAATCGATTTTTTTACACGTTTTAGTGAGAAAAAACAGAAAATCGCTAAATTAAATTAAAATTACCACTAAACTAAGCGTTAAGCAAAAAAAGTTTGAAACAAAAGTTGTAGGATTTTTAAATTTTCTACATTTTTGGGCTAAAATGTATATTGAAGCCTCAATCTTAAAAAACAATTTTTTTAAGAGAAATTAACCTTCCCAAGAATTTCAGCAGACATGGCGCCTACCCTATCTTGTAGAACATAAAAAATTTAGTAAATAAGGCGATTTTTAAAAAAGACGTAGGAGCCGTTTTTGAGAAAATCGCAAAAAAGTGAAAAATTATACGAATTAAACTACTACTTCCGGTTGACTGATTTTGATGAAAATGTTCGTGTCGGGTCCGGTAGTAGAATCTAACTTAAGTTTCAAGTCTCAAGTTCGTACGATGTTCCGTTCTTGAGATATTTTGTTCAGACACACACACACACACACACACACACACACACACACACACACACACACACACACACACACACACACACACACACACACACACACACACACACACAGACCAATCGCTAAAAACATGTTTTTTTTGTTCAGGGGGTCTGAAAAAATGTAGATCTAATGAAAACTCGATTTCGAAAAATCGGGATGAAAATAATACTTCCCATCCTACATATTCATATAGGCAAGAGAAAGTAAAAAAGTAGAAATGGATAATCGTTTGTTATTCTAGGTACTTACATTAGTGAAGTTTGTTAAGTTGAGGACATAAAGTCCGAAGGGCCTTACTTCTAAAGGCGCATGTGCCCTTGTCATCATTGTCAACAACATCTTTCTGAACCATAAGGGCTTCTCTACCCAATCACATTCGTACAGGCATCTCTTTATTTCATTGTTCTGGAACAAGATACCAAACATCTATCAGATTTTTTTTTTGGTTTAACGTCCGACTGTTCTGCAATTACTGCTAATGCAGATGCAGACGATGAAGGATAAAATGATTTTTTTTGTAACGTATGAAAATATGCCGTGCCTGAATGGGATTCGAACCCAAGACTGCATGATGAGAGGCGAGCACGTTACCAACTACGCCAATGCGGCCGGCTACACAGAGCAAAGCTACATTACTATATGCAGAATGTAAAAATCTGGTGTGAAACACTCACACAACTTTCTCTTGCCAATGGAAATAATGATCAATATAAACTAATATTAGTAATAAAACATTAGAAATAAATAAAAATATTAATCTCAAAAAACATAACCTTATTTTAATCATGAGTGAATGATGCAAAATGAAAATCAAACTCAGTTTGGCTGAATAATACGAAAAATCACTCTTTCACGCTAAACTAGGCTCTGTAGAGAAAAATGCTTTGAATAAAAGTTGTAAATATTTTAATTTTACTAATCTCTAATTACCGCTAAACTAAGCGTTTTACAAAGAACTGATAGAAATAAAATACTGAAATAAAAAAAGTTAGATCAAGGACATTTAGGATTAGAATCAGGCGATTGAGAACAAATCAAACGATAGAAACTGCACGAACAAAGCAAAAAACTGAATACGTTCCAAAAAATAATATATTTGTTATTTAATTAATTGTTATTTAATTCGCATTTTTTTGTAATATTTTTATTTTAATTCTATTTATTTATTTTGTTTACAATCTCTTCGTAGACCATATTTTATCTTTAGAATAAAACTAAGTATTTTACGCAACCCAAAATGTTTTGTCACAACTTGTTTTTAGAATGTCGTATTATTTATGCATTACTGCTATCAAATTGTTTTATAAAATAATGTTACGGACATTGCTATTAATAACTAAGTATAGACATTTTTATTCTCAATTCATTAGGAATATTTTTAACCGGTAAAGAACAGAGATTTTAACAATCACGCGGACTGTCATTTTCGCCCAATAAAACCTCTTTTATTTCATTCAGTTTCATTCCTAAAAATTACCTTTTATTTATAAAGAATTTGATATTAGAACCACGTTTGAACCAAATTTTTCCATTTTCAATATTACGACCAGAATAAAAATTGAAAATTAAAACAAAAAATATTTTCTTGTAGAAATATCAATTTACGTAAGAAAAAGTGTCACTAAATCACTAAAAAATACAAAAAATATGTTTAGCTATATAAATAAATAAAGCAATTCATTTTAAAAATAACAACGTTTAGATATTGCAAATTAATACACGCATTCAAAAGATATCGCACTTTTTGTTCAACAAGGTAACGTGCTGGATGAAAAAAATCGCTTCAAAATAATGTCTCTTTTCAATTTTTATTTACTCCTCTTCTATGAAAGTTTCATCTCTTTTTCGCACGTTGTTTTGTGTATTATCCTTTTCTAAACAGGTTAGCATAAATCAAAATATGTTATCGTTTATTTTGACACTAATTGTAAAGTTTAAAAGACGGATAAGTGAGACCGGGTATTGTTAACTTTCTTTGTTCGATTTTAGAGTCATAAAATTTGTCGCCGGCACTTCTAATTTATCGATTTCGATTGTTACATTTAAAGCTAACTGATGATGTCATTCCCAAACAAATACCTTTTTTTTGTTGAAAACTTATGGACGAAAACGTTCAAGTTTTAGTACTGGCTCGTCAAAAAAATATCTTTCTTTTGCGTAACACCACGTCGTCAACTTTCGTCGTACAAATATGCAAGACACATCAAATGAAAGAAGAACTCTCTATCCAATAAAACTAAACCCGTTGAAAATAATGAATAATTGCGGAGAAAATTGAGTTTAAAGAAAGGTGATGACGCATGCGTGATTTCTAGTCCCCGGTTAGCAAGGGTTAAGATGAGTAGCCGAGAAAGTATGTGTCTAAACACAGTGCAGACAGCGCAGAGTTGTATCGCGGCAGTGTCTGAGCAGTGACGTTACAGCCGAAAGGCTGTCTGCACAACTTTTCGAGCGCCGTGAGACAGCTCTTCCCTTATTCAACGGCCCTGGTGGGACCCCTGTCAATAATGATAAAATATATCTTAAAATTTAGGAAAAATATTCTTTACTTACCCCGTCGATAATTTTCTGGCCGTTGATGCAGTAAAGATATAGAAGAGCTACCTCAAAAAGTACAATTATAAAAAATGCTCCTTTTGCAAATTTATTATCACTCTGAAACAATAATTCCTCTGAAAATCGCTAATTTATGCTAAACTAGGCTCTGAAGAAAAAAAATTTAAATTAAATTTTGAGGTTTTCTAATTTACTTTTTTTATTTATTTAATTAGCATCAACAGCTTGGTTATAAGCGACTACGGTGGGTTATGAAACAGTGGTTTTAACTTGAGAAAATTTCCAGACGCTAGATGGGAAATTTAACTTTAACATTGCTAAACACTTTCGGCGTAAAGTGCATACTAAGGCTGCAATTTAAATAAAGTCCAATTTTACTGATTTAATGAGAAAATCACTAATGGATAATAAACTAACCGTTGTAGAAAAAATGTTTGAAATAAAAGTTGCAGGTTATAATTTTCTACAACCGACATACGCTTTAGCCCTACAATGTGTATTGAAGTCGCAATCTTACAAAAAACAATTTTTTCTCTAAGGCACAGGCCCCCACGAATTTCAGCAGAAATGCCGCTTACCTTATCTTGTAGATTACAAAAGATTTAGTAAAAAAGTGACTTAACAAAATCGCAGGTGTTGTTTTTGAAAAATCTCAAGAAAGTAAAAAAAAATCACAAGTTAACTACCTACGACATCCGGTTGACTTAATTAAATTTTCGTGTCAGGTCTTGAAATTTGGGTCCGTTTTTGTGATACATTGTTCACACATACATATGCGTGCGCGTGCACATAAACACACTCACACACCACCGGTAAAAACGTGTTTGGTGGGGTTTCAAAGTGCTTGAAAACGTGTATTTCCAGTGTAAACTCAATTTCGAAAAACCGACATGAAAACAATGTTTTCCTTTAATAAGTTTCATGTGTTCACTCGAAAGGGTGGTTTGAACATGTAGAGATTTTACTAAGTAAAACGAGGAGTGAGATGGATTACAATTGCCTTCCTCACTGAGTGGAAAAGTGCGCTTATCAGCGAGCCGGGCCCTCTGAAAAGCACATATTTTTCACTCTGCAAATGTCACCTTCACTTTATTCACCACAGGGTCTGGCTGTATAATGAAATTCATTACTTTCAGAGAAGATAATTCTGATTAGTGTCTTTTACACCTCTACCGCTTCTGTTCTTAAATGATTTAGTTATTTAATTGGCTGACCATGTGATGAGAAACAAAACTATTTACAAAGTGAGGTGGTGGAGAGTAAACAACTCTCTCCCCCTCTCCTAGTCCTTTCCCCTCCCAATATCTCCCTCTCACCCCTCGCCCTTACTCTATCTTTTAATCTCTCTCGCTTTCAATCTCTCTCTCGCGCTCTCATTCTCAATCTCTGTCTCCCCCTCTCTCAATCTCGCTCTCTCTCTCTCTTTGTCAATCTACCTCTCTCTTTCTCTATGTGTGTTTCTGTCTCTCTGCCTCTCTTTCTTTCTCTATCTCAATTTTCTCTCTCTCTCTCTCGTTTCGTGATATACTTTTGCCTATTATACTTTTGCCTTGCAAAGAACAGATTGAGTGTAAATAATTTCTATGGTGTTATGGCAGAAGTAGATATGAACACTTTTTAAAATTTTTCAGGAGAGCATTTTTAAAGTTTGATTGCACATGAAAAATCAGTTTCTAAGTTTTTTGGTACGATTAACTGCTCATAAAATTCAATAATTAATTTAAAGTACTTTTCGCACACAGAAAACTAAAAATGTAATCTTGGCACCCAGATTTTCTTGATTTTCTGACATATCAAGTTTTGCCATATTCTATAACTTGTTAATATGTAGAACTTATAAAATGGCAATAGTAGGTACCCTGGAAAAATACTCCAAAGAAAGAATATAAATGCCAGTAAATGATTGAATTTTACTTTATTTTATGTTTTCTTTTAATTATAACAACCCACCGGTTTGGTCTAGAGGTAAAATCGTCACCGCGAAGACGAAGGTTCCTGGTTCAAATAGTAGTAAAGTTAGTTACTTTTATACGGATTTAAATATGTACTAGAAAGTTTTTACCGGCGTACTTTGATGGTTGGGATTCAATTAACCATACTCTCTCAGGAATGGTCTGCCTGCATCTGTACAAGACTAAACCTCATTTACACATCATACACATCATCTTCATCTCATTGGGTCATGAGGTTGCTTACTGTTCTCAATTGAACAGATTACAACGGACACAAATTTGGAATAAAATAAAATTATAATAGTTATTTTAAAGTATTTCGGTATAATAATGACTACAGTATTATAACACGTGCATTTTTCTTTACATAATCCGTAGTAATGAAAAAACCTGATTCATAGTAGCTTACACTGAAGAAGGTAATAAACAATTAAGAAAACTAATCAGTGTATTTTAAATTAACACTCAAAATAAAAGAAAAAACATCAATTTATATAAACACTACAATAAGCTCAAGTGGAGCGCTATCTCTTACATAAAAAAATACATTCATACTCTTTTAGTTAATTGGAAACAATTATCATTATTAGATTCACTATAATCTATTTGAAATCAACGTGCGGGTGAAGGTCATGCCACTTCCTCACCTCGCCTACCCCACCAGTCGTCTGAATGATGCAGCGCGGAGTATGTGTGTGCACTTGTGCCTACGCCTTCATCAGGTTTACATTATTTCACTTCGTGAAGTACCGTACGCTTAAAACATCTGACGAGACCAACACATAAATGTGTTATTTAAATCAACTTAAACTTAACCTCATTCGAGAAGTTTAATTACAAACAAAAGGAAAACTGCAATAGAAAAAATCTAAATCCAGTTTTTCTTTTGTTTGAAATTAAAAAAACTTCTCAAATGAGTTTAATTTTCATAGACGTTATTTATATTATTTTTTAGAATAAAATTCTCTACAATTTGCATTAAAATGTTTCGTGTTTTTATTCGTAATTTAACAGAGTTATTTTACGCTAAACTTAAAAAGTATTTTCTAAGCCTTTTCTTTAATGTATTTACGTAGTTTTCTTAAAAACTAAAAGCGATACAGTTCTGGGACTCATTTTTTTAAGTTTCCCAGGTTAAATAAAAACCATAAGAAACCACTAAACATTTTCCTAAATTTACCTTTTCAAAATTTCAGTATTGCTTTATTTCACTCTTTGCCCAGGAATCAAGGCAAAATCTTTCGCCAGGCATAACTCGCCAACGAAGCATTTCCGGACGTATATTTAGACAAACATTTTGTTACATGTAATAACAATAGTATATACGTGATGTAATGTGTATTATATTATTGTTATAATTGTTATTCATATTGTTTTATGGTTATTATAGATATTATATGTACGCACTATTACAACGTAATATGGAATAATAGAAAAGTCACTGAAATAGAAACACGGTCATTATACTATGCGTCAGCAATGACTCTGTGATATTTTATGACTTATGAAGCTTACATGTATTGTTTTAAGTAAACAAACATGTTACAGCACCTTTGTCACCACACACAGGCCTATTTATTTGATTTTTAATACTCTTTCGACCAGTTCAGATTAAAGTTTTGTATCATACAGATGTGCAGTTTCTTTGGCGGGCTTGTGTATTTTAGTTAATTCAATTGTTTAAGCGTGAAAGTTGAGATGGCTGCAAACAGTCCTAATCTTCGCAGACAATCCAAACAAATAAATAATTTATAGGGTATATAATTATTTAAAAGAACTTGTGTGAAATTAATTCTTTGCGAACGGTGCTCAAGTTTACATAAAAGGTAATTAACAGTTTATTTCTCAGTCGTATACAAATTTGTAACAATCCAGTTTCTGTATGCATGCTTTAAAACATAAAAGATAAATAATCATCTTTTTCGTTTAGGTAAAAAAGGTTGGCGATGTTTTTATTAAGGTGCAGTTTGTATAAAGAAATATTAGGATAGAACTATTCTAACGATCCGAAAGTTAAGCACAAAAATTAGGAAAATATATTAAGTAGAATAAAAGGGTTTCACATATCATAGTAGGCCTAATGTCTTATGTGTATCAGAGTAACCATTAAATTTCTTGTCGTTAACAGGCAAAACTTTAGTCCGTAAAGAGAAAAGAAGTAGTTTAATTCAGTAATGTAGAAGTAGTGTAAGGGGTATGAGGAGAAATCTTGCGGAAGGGAAGGGGAAGAAGCGCGTGACCTTCACCCGCACGAAGAAATCAAATGGACTTTAGTTGAAATGTCCAATTCTGGAGCATGGTGGGTAGTTGTAAGTTTATTATAAAACTCATGACAATCGGAATGAATAAGCAGTAACAAGTCCTTTTTTTAAGTGGATTGATCCTGTTGTACCACTGTAGGAATGAGGTCCTTCAATCTTATACGTTTGAGGCCTTCCCCGATTAGTTTTTCTCAGGTTCATGGTGCTGAACATTTCATCCTCGTTTAAAGCGTATTTAAACTGAATGACATCAAAATTACCTGAAGTGTAGCGCAGCCATTCAATCTTTAACCGACTTATTTTATTCCCATCGGTGTCGCGGAGCCGTTTAACAAGAGTTTGGGAAAGTAAGCTTGAATAAGACAGGAAGTTTTTTTCTTTCCATTTCTGAAACCTTGAATGGTCTTTTACCTCTCAACATCTGAATAAATTGATATCAATCACGAGTTATCATGATTGGTACAGATGTATTTTTTTAGCTCTCTCGATTCTAGCTTGATCACTATCACACTCAAGATGAGTATGACCGGGGAGAAGAAATTTTTGGTCCATTGTATTCAACGGTTTCTTTTCTTGAAGTGAGAAACTGAACATTACAGCCATGTTGAAGTTACAATTTTGCCCTCTACATGTATCGGAACATGTTACGAAGTGAGTAACTTCTTCTGGTAGTTGCATTATTTCCTTAAAATTACAAAATGCTATATCATTTGAATCCCTCCTGCTACAGACTCATGCCACTTAAAGGTCTGAAGCGCTTCAGATGAGCAGTTTCTTACTGTTAAACTGTAAATGGATTGGAGTCTTTTTTAGTGAACTATACTAGTTTGAAGAAAAGGTGTGGACAGAATTTGTTGAAGGTCAAAGACTATGATCCTACTTGAAGGTGCCTTCAAAGCAGAATCCTTACAAAGTCTTTTGCATTTGTCTGCAAAATCAGCTTTTTGTTTGTGGATATTATAGCCTACTTTACTCTTTTTCACCTTTTTGTTTTTCTAGTTCATTCTTTGATTCCTTTAATTTTAAAACATATTGATCACGTTTTACATGTATATACTTTTTAGAGTTTTAATCTGTAACCAGTAGTTTTAAAAACCAATCTAAAAGTTTTATAAGATGCATGCTGTTCTCCTTTCTCTAGTTTAACTGCTTTCTATTCATCAAATATTTTTTAAATGTTAAGATCTTTTGAATATCTTGTTGAAAAACAAAGCTTATACAGCAAATTAACAAAACAACAACCTTAGTTTTGACGGAAATTAACGTAACGTGTAAAAATCAGCTGACACAAAAACTACCAAAAGAAGATATGTTTAAGAGGCTACCGTAAGAGAGCAGTGACAAAGAAACGGCAAAAGTTGATATGTCTGACATATCTAGTTTAGCCACTAACATCAACATTTTTTTTAAACAAGGCAGAAGTGGTTACGGACATATCTGTTTTTGGCACAGTACAAAGTTCACATGAATGACATATCATATTTTCCATTGGCCATATCTCTGCAGCCAATAGCCGTAGATATATCTCGTTTTGCCACAATATAGATTTAGATATGAGCAACACAGTGGTGCACTTAACTCAATTTTGAAAAAAAGTGGACATAACTACTTTTGCCATAACACCATAGATTTGACACTCCACTTGTCTGTAATGGGGAAATAAATTTCATGAAGTAGGAAAATACTATTGTAGCACTGAAAAAATTATAGTAATTGTGAAAACCATAAAGTTATGCACTTATGAAGTGTATACGTACCTCAGCAGCGCAGTAGAGGAAAATGCACATTTGAAAACATAGACCCTGATTGACCATTGTTCCTGCAAATGCCACACATTCATTCATTAGCTTCACATCCCTGACAAACAAAAGAAAACAAAAATTTAGAGAAATAAAATTGCCTCATTATCTGTATATTTTTTCAAAATTTCTTAAAAGTTTTTTCCAATGTGATCTGCAACCAGTTTTTACTGAATATAAATTGATATACTGTTCGCCAACTACGGCGGCATGTAGGGAGGGTAGCGGGACAGAGAGATAATGTGTTGCGTCAGCCTTTCCCCTTAACTCATTACAATCAGTGCACGGTGTTCAAGCGCAATAGTGACAATACGCGGTACGGTAGGGCACTCTGCCTGCAAGTTTCGTTCACTACACTCTAACAAGCTCATTTTTCATCAAAAAATTCTGAAAATATTACTTTCGCTTCCTAATGGATCTTATTTTATTACACTAAAAATGTTATTAATATACTCTGATATTTATATAAGATACGCTCGTACAAAGTTAGACGTTTAAATCTCATCGCATTTTTTGCGTATCACTTAGGCTAATATAGGCCCTAATTTCTTTTCCAGGATTACATAATATGCGTTTTATTATTTTGTTATAAAATATAAAATTTTATCTGTAATTTGACTATATAGGACAGAAAGAGAAATAATAAACGAGCTTGAAAAAATCACTTTTTGAAGGGAAGTCAAAGATAGATCATCGTGTCTGGTGTCTACTTCCTGTTAATATTCCAAGAAGCTGAATCAATTTTAATAGTTGTGAATTTTATACGAAACATACGTCAAATTTTAGAAATCAACTACACACGCACAATATCAGTTGTTTGACATTTTAACAAAAAGAACCGTATAGCAAATATAACAGAATGAGGGTATGACGTCCCTCTCTTTCAGGCCTGTCAAAACGTATGGGTACATCATTTAGAAAAAAAACTTATTGCCTATTACCCCAAATTGAATTGCAGACATTCTCCCCCTAATTTTATGCGCGCGTAACTAATCGGCTTTCGACAGCGACAAATGTTAAAACGATAACCGCACGTACACAACAAAACGAGTAATGAGTACTACTTTAGAGGCAGCCTGTATCTTTAGTCGACAGGCTACGGCGCCATGGTGGGGGATCTACTTACTGCGCATGTGCGGCCCGCATGCCACCGTAGTTGGTCACCTTTATACCAGATCATCAGTTTGGGTTTCGGAAAGGTCATTCAACAACTGAACAAAAATACATAGAGTAGTAAAAGTGGTTACAGACAGTTTGGAGGAAGGAATGTACGAGTATGTTGACACTTATCGCTAAGGTCCGTTTCGGGATCTAGGTAATTAAATAATTAATACACTAAAGTTTAAAATTATTACAAGTATTTATTACAACTAAAATATTTACAAAATAAATAATGAACTAATTATAATGGAGTAATGCAATAAATAATTTAAACAATTTACTTAGTACTACTTACAAACAATTATACACAAAGCACATACACAAACACTGAATATAATGCACATACACAGTATAACAATAGTATAACAATAGTTGACCACTACAATGCCCGGAGCGTTGACCTCTTCTAACGTTCCGATAGTGCACTTGTAATAAACAGTCGTCAAAGAACAAACGAATACTAACTGACCGCACTCGGGCGCTCTTTATATAGGTAGATCAAAAAATAATTCTAGAGAAGCAGAGAAATTCCATGCAAATAATAAAGTACAAAAAACCCTTTTTACTGGAAAAATCTTAACTATTGTAAACAAGTCTACAATAACGGGTGATTCAAAAAGAGCGCCGGTTTTTAAACGGCTGGTAAATTTTTGTTTATCAGTTGGCAACATTGTTAGACCTCATTTCTATTTCGGAGAACATTCCGATTGACGATTCAGTTGTAGTTTCTCTTGTTCGCAGTGTAGTACACTCGCAGTCTGTGTCTAACCATGGAGAAGTTTACTATTGCACAACGAGTGTTAATCGTCAAAACATTTTACCAGAGTGGAGAGAGTTATGCGGCTACTGTCAGGCGACTTCGCGGTACTCTAGGACGTAATGAAGCACCGAATGAATCAACAGTTCGCAGGCTCATGAAAAAGTTTTTTGAGACGGGTTCAACAGTCGACCTTAAAAGTTCTGGACGTCGTCGTTCTGGCCGAACTGAGCAGAATGTTGCGTTGGTTCGTGACAGTGTGGCTGTTAGCCCAGCAAAATCAATACGTCGCTCAACAACTGGGTTTACGATGTTCTTCTGTACGGAGAATTCTTCGGTACGATCTCCAATATCACCCGTATAAAATTCAGTTGACGCAACATTTGAAAGTGGCAGACCACCAGAAGAGACGACAGTTTGTTGACTGGGTATTGAGAAAACGGCAGGATGATGACACCTTCGCAAACAAAATTGACGCCTTGTGACTTTCATCTTTGGGGTCATCTGAAGTCATTGGTATATATATATCGTATAGTGGTGACTATTTACAACACTATGGGTCGTTTGTCGCAGTCAAAACGCCATTTTTGCCTGTCTTGCCATGACTCCTCCTCCATGTTTCTTCTCCCCATGGCTCTGTCAATACCTTCCATCCATCTCCCTCTCGGTCTTCCTCTTTTTCTATTTCGCTGCGGTCTCCAGTTCCACGCCTTCAGTGGGATTCGTACGTTGCTCATTCTTCGCATGTGACCATACCAGTGCAGTTGTTTTCTCTCAATACGGTCTATTATTGAGTCTTCAATGCCCATTATCTCTCTTACTCTTATATTCGTTACCCTATCTCGTAACGTCAATCTGCAACATCTTCTCCAATATCTGTTCTCCACTGTACTGATTCTATTTTTCATGTTTTGTGTAATGGTCCACACTTCTGCCCCATATGTCACCGTACCTTCCACTATTGCTGATGCCTATTGATGACTATTGGTGTATGCCAATAAACCCCGAAACATCAATGACTTGAAGGAGGAAATTCGACGGGTTATCGGGCAAATGGAAGTCGAAACTTGTCGTGCAGTAATATCCAATTTCATGGACAGAGTTGATGCGTGCCAGCGCAGTAGAGGAGGACACATGCATGACATCATTTTTCATACATGAAATCGGAAGGTAAGATGAACTTGTTGATGTATTTATTTTCAGTTTTTCAATAAAATAAATCTCTTAATTTGATATATCAAAACCGGCGCTCTTTTTGAATCACCCTATAGAATAAAAGATGTTACAGGTAATCAACCGACCCTTTCACAAATAGTTGTACAACAAAGATTCTTTATAAATAGGTATCCTTTTATAACTAACCCTACTGTTACATTTTCACTCTATTATTTACTCTTTACCATTTTATGAATTAAGTACTAGAAATTTCTCGAACCATGCTCTTCTTCGATATTGTCACAGTATTGTTCTGCTGGTGTTTTAGATGCTGAACAAGCTTTTGAAAAAATTTGGCGTGTCGGCTTATTATACAAAGTTAAAAGTCAAGTTTTCAAGTCAAGTTAAGAAATCAAGTTTTCTTTTTGATTTTACGATCTTATCTGGAAATCGGTTTTTTCAAGTAAAATACCAAGATGAGCTGTCATGTTCCAGGTACATGACCTCTGGTGTACCTCAGGGTTCAGTTCTACAAGTTCCAACAACTGAAGGGGTAGACGCACTCTGATATGTGGACGATAAGGCATTGCTTGCTAAAAGTGGGGATCCTATAGTTTCTTCAAACAAACTTTAAGAATGTTTAGACCAAATCCAACCATGGCTTCAAAAATGGAGAGTGAAGATCAATACTGCAAAATCGCAGCATGTTACATTTACAATGCGGAGAAATACTTGTCCACCAGTAAAACTTGGAGGTGTTGATTTACCACAAAGTGAAGTTGTACGTGGGTATGCATCTTAACAGGCGGTTAACTTGGAAAACCCATGTGAGAATGAAGAGGAATGAATTAAATCTAAAATACAAAAGGATGTACTGGCTGATTGGCGGGAACTCTTCACTCTCTCTTGAGAATAAGTTGCTGCTTTACAAAATGTTACTAAAACCAGTTTGGTTGTACGGCGTTCAACTTTGGGGAACTACCAGCAGAAGTAAGATAGAGATAATTCAAAGGTTCCAGAATAAGATTCTTTGGGATATAACAAGAGCACCATGGTTTGCAAGGAATGCACCTTCCTGATGTAATGGACGAGGTCAGGTTTGAATTAAAAATTCAAAAGATTTGTTTATATATTTTTTAAACTGATTGCAAATAACGTTATTTAAAAATAAATGTGATCTTATTTTACAAAAACACTGAAAATCATACAAGCAATATTTTGTTTGTTTATTTTATTTATTACGGTATGCAAACGTTGATGAATCAAATACAAAAAACTTCATTATTTATATTCGGGACTTCATGAAAATTTTCCGAGGCTTTTATTTTAGTCGTTGAAAAGCATTGCTGCATGAAGAACAGTATGGATTTAGATCGGGTAGCTTATACTCAGATAACATCTTTTCAGTTATTAGAAAAAAGATAAGAATTTTATCTAATGACACACATGGCTTTTATAGACTTTGAAAAACCGTTTGATAAAGTTGATCGAAACATTTCTGGCAGATTTTAGAGAAAAGAGGATATCCAATTCATCTATTAAATGCAATTAAATGTATACACAAAGAGTATAAAATATGGGTAAGAATATCGATTGAAAGAAATGAGAATCAATTAAGGAGTGACACAAGGATGTAGTTTATCACCCATTTTTTTTGTTTTATGACCACATAGGATCATTTTAGTCATTTTGGATGGTTCTTCTTCAATTTCTTCTTCTTGCTGTTTCAAAACTTTTTCATATTTTCAGATCTTGTTTTCTTTAGTTCATCTGAACAAATCCCCAATTGTGCGTTTGACTGTTTTAGTGGTTAATCGAACTTTGTGATTTCCCATTTGGTGTTTATACCAAGGTGTACGTTGCGTTAGGTCCTCCATGGTTAGGTTGAGTTCTTTCATGTCGTTTTGAATTTCTCTGAGCCAGGTTACTATAGCTTTATCAGATTTAGCGTTAAGTAGTTTTTCAGTTTTTTGGGGCAAGACAGAATCGAACAAGTGGAAGCCTATAACTATCTGGAAACCCGAGTCAACTGCAGTGCAAGCCACCTGTCAGAAATAAAGATCAGAATTGAAAAAGCCAGGGCAGCATTCCTAAAAATGAGACCTCTTCTATCGGCCCGCGACCTGAGCCTCGAAACCAGGACCCGCCTCTTGAAGTGCTACGTCTTTTCCATCCTCTTGTATGGGGTAGAGGCGTAGACACTCACCAAAGAATCTGAGACCCGACTACAAGCGTTTGAAATATGGACCTACTGGAGAATACTTCGAATACCGTGGACGGACAGGGTCACAAATATGGAGGTCCTCAGAAGAATAGGGAAAGAGCTGGAAATCCTGCAGAGCATAAAGCTAAGGAAACTGATATACCTTGGACACATCATGAGAGGGCCTAAATACGAGATTCTGCATCTCATAATTCAAGGGAAACTCGTTGGTAAACGCTGGGTGGGACGCAGGCGAATATCCTGGTGAAGAAACCTGAGAGAAGCGTTTAACTGCTCGTCGCATGACCTTTCCAGAGCAGCAATAGACAAAGTACGACTAACCATGATGATAGCCAACCTTCGTAATGGAGAATGCACCTGAAGAAGAAGAAGTTTTTCAGTGATTCTTCTTAGAAGGCGTGTTGCTCGAGTTTTCAAAATTCGAGTTTTCAAAGAAAATTCTCTTTTTTCTCATTGCAATTAATTGTGACTGGTTATCTTTGTAGACTTTTTCTTTGGGTAAAAGCTTGTATTGTCCTTCGACTGTATTATCACCCACTTTATTTAATATTGATCCCATTTTACGCCAATGGAAAAAAGCCTACTTCAGGAATTAATACAGAATACAAATTCCGACTTTGCTTTTATGAATTCCGGTTTTTGCTCACTTCCGGCCGAAACCGGAACTTCAAACCCCCATGTTTTTGTATCTACTCTTTAAGAAGAATTGTATAGCACTATTTTTTCCGGTTTCGGGCCAATTCCTGTCTAAACCGGAACTTCAAACCCAGTTCAGTGTATTATATATACTTTTGTCGTGAAACACATACTAAGGCCAAAATCTTTAAAAAATCGATATTTGTACACATTTTCGTGAAAAAAAAACAGAAAAATCTAATTACCGCCAAACTAAGCGTTATACAAAAAAAATGTGTGAAATAAAAGTTGTAGGTTTTTAAATTCTCTACCACTTTAATTATACTAAACATTTTTACTTTAAAATGGCCGCAATCTTAAAAAAACAATTTTTTTACGAGGAAACAAACTTTCCAAGAATTTCAGCAGACATAGCGCCTACCCTATCTTGTAGAGCATAAAACGTTTAGTAAATGAGGCGATTTTTTAAAAAAATCGTAGGAGCCGTTTTGAGAAAATCACTAAAAAGTGAAAAATGACACGAATAAACTACTACTTCCGGTTGACCGATTTTTATGAAAATGTACATGTCGGGTTTGGTAGTAGTATCTAACTTAAGTTTTAAGTTTCAAGTTCGTACGATGTTCCGTTCTTAAGATATTCTGTTCACACACACACACAGACCAACCGCTAAAAACATGCTTATTCGGTGCAGGGGGTCTGAAAACGTGTAGATCCGTTGAAAACTGGATTTTGAAAAATAGACATAAAACAATACTTTTTTTCCTATATATTCATATAGGCGAGAGAAAGTAAAGAATTGATAAAGGTATACTTACTTGCATATATCTTGATGTGAACGAATCAGATGTATAGTATATCTTTTTAACAATGTAACCTTTTCATCATTTTTATCTTCAAATGTAATTCTAACGATATTATCGGTTTCTTTGATATCGTGGCAGAACAATTTAATATTGATAGTGAGAGATTGAAACGTGCTGATCACGGATCCAAATATACAATACCCAACACCAAGAGTATTAAAATAAAATATCCCTTGCAAAAAATAAGCTACAAGAAATGTATAAACATTGTCGCAATTTGGTGGATACCAAAAAGAGATAGGTAACATCAAATCTCGATATGATAGTAATAATCGATTCTTATAAAAGAACAACAAATAAATATCCATAGAGAACGGTAATAACAAATAAATTGCCACAAGAATCGCCATAATATGTAAAGTGTTTTTTAATACGTTAATTTGATACACTTCATTTTTATTAATAATCGATTGATGTTCTGATGATATAATATTATCAAATACTAAAAATTTTTTATCGATTATTTCGAGCAGTTTCGTCATTCGTTCTCCTGTTACAATGTAGTCAGATGCCATTCCAATAGCTGTAAGCACAACTGTTAGATCTTTCATAGCCATATACACGAATAACCTTCGCGATTCATCTTTCCAGTTATCAACGATAAAAATAGTCACATTTATCGCTAAAAATATACCCAATATTGCTATACATATCGGACGAATTGCTAATTTTGTTAGATCTTTATTGTAACCTAAAACTGTTAATGCTTCACGTAGTTTCTTGTTTGCTAACATATCTGATTATTTATTTATCTTGTTTTTACTTCATCTCTTAAATTTTAATCCTTTTGTTTCTGTTAAACCTACAACAAATTTATTTATAATATTAATTCCAGAGCTTAGTGCTACAGTAACGTATCTTACAAAAATTCCTAAAATACGATGTTATCATCAGTTCATCAACTGAAAGACTGATTTGAACCTCTAGAGGCTTTACTAAGTAAAACTAGGAGTGAGATATTTTACAATTGGCTTCCTCACTGAGTGGTAAAGTATGCTTATCAGCATGCCAGGACCTTTAACCCTTATAAGACGGATAGCCCATATATTTTTTGTTAGATGACGAGTGTATAAGTTCTAAACAGTTTGTGTAATAGTGAAAGTCATTGTACGCGTATACCAGTAAACATTATAGTTAAATTGTAGCTGAATGTATGCGGAAGAAAATAAGATATTTTTAGAAACACAATCAGATTAGTGGGAAATTTTCTATTGATTTGTGAATGTTGGGATACCACTCTATTCCTTTTTTTTTTGAAGAAAACCTTGTAAAGGCCGTATCTCATTTAAAAATAGATTTATAACAGCGTTTGAATGCTTGAATGGTATAGACTGGGAACTAGGAGGAGTTTCGTTTCCAAAATATGAGGGACGCATTTTCTTTTAATATACTTTTACTAGGCATGTTTGTAACCCGGAAAACCCATGTTGCCAGGCGGGGACGTGGTCGAACCTCTCTGGAGGGATGATTCTTCCCCCTGTGTTCTTTTTGTCAAATGGAAGAGATTAGTCCGTGGGCCAGATAGGATTACCGTACGTCCCCGCCCCGCAACCCAATTTGTCATACACCGACGTGTTCGTTTTAACCTCCTCATCAAGAATATCCTACGGTCCCAAAAAAACTGCGGCGAAATCGACCAAAATGGCGATTAAAGATGGCCGCCAAGCTTTCCTGTCATTAATTTGATTATATCTTCCGTTCTAATTACCGTAAAGTCTTTTTTTACACACCAAATTAAAGATAAAGAGTTGCCAAACATTTTGAACATAAAACAATTTCTAAACTGCAAAACCTTGGAAAAAATTACGAACAAATTTTAATTTTTTGCAAACAATCTTTTAAAACTCGTTTGAAACTTAAATAACACCAAAACGGCAAAATATTTCGACAAAATAAGCTAAATAAAAAATGTAGGTAATTCAATTTACAATTAAGTCCATTACTTACATGTTATATTACTGCAACGTGTGATGGAACAGCTTAACTTGAAGTGTCAGCGGCACAGAATATCGCGCGCTGTTCTCAAGTAGCTCTTTACACAACGTCGCATCAACCGTTATATTTGTTGGGCTTTGGTCTTCTTCACTTAATCTGCTTTTTTTTATTTAATACACTTGTAAGTATATTTTGTGATAAATTGGCAGTTTTCAAGTTTTTTGTCAGATTTCAGTATATTCATATAATAAAAAATATCATATAAATAACTGTAGGAATGGGTAAATGACATTAGCTCTAAGAGAGAAATCTTTTGTGCCTGCATTTTACCACAGAATCCATATTCACTAGACTCTTACATACGCTTTAATAGCCGTATAATACGGTAAGCAAGGGCGTTTGGTATATAAGATTTTTCGCTAGACATTTTTCTATAATACCAAAATAAATAAATAAATAAAAAATATTTATGGCCAAATTTTGACAAAAACGAACAACTTTGCATAAATTACAACAAATTTTTCGTAAATTCTTTGTAGCTAACTGGCGTAAAAAAACGGAGTCTTATGTTTTTTTGAAAACATCTCTTGAAGTTTTTATAATATCTCATAAAAATTTCAAATTTTCTGGATCAAAGGTGGTGTTCAGTATTACAATAGATTTGAATGCCCGCGCCGTCGAACCTTCTAGAATAACGATTTCCCGCTTGCATAAAATCTCATATTGATCTTACATCGATTAATTCATCAATTAGCTCTACGCATGTGTGATCTTTCGTCACGTGGCTCGCGCCCAGCCAATAGCAAATTTCCCTAATTTCTGGTCCTACCGCCATGCTTCCTTCTCCCCAAACCTTTCACTGTAGTTATCTCGTTCAACCGCATCGGACGTGTGGCACTAATCTCTCAACGGACGCTACCTCTTGCGCGGGTTGGCGTCACTTCATTTAACGTTGTGCCTTTCGATTCTATGTTGCCGTTAATAATCGCTATTACGGCCCCGATTAACGAACTATGCATTGATAAATGTGCATTCAATCAACTAACGATCTATTCATGTTATTATTTGTGCTATTAATTACCGGTCTTTGTGAATTTGCGTTATCCCGCGTTACGAACTTGCAAACTACCTTCCCACACTGCAATTACTCGAATTTCATCAGTGTCTTGTGTGTGTTATTAACTTGTCAGTGTTTATTGGATGAAATCTGTACAGATCAGTCCGGACATTTAGTGTACTACAGCGACGTCAACGAACGAAGCATCTTGGAAATTCTACGCACTCAAAATCGAGTAAGTACTGTTGAAATTGTTATTAGTTGCAGTGACATTTACCTGTTTGTGTTACTTTTAACTGTCCAATCTCCCCATTCATTAACGAGCCACGCTATACGCTTAATGTACGCGCCGAAGATACATTGCGCCTTTTGTTTCCGGGTGGTATTCGATCTCACCACCCTAAAGAATTCAAGCAGATGTAGGAATTATAAAACCATTTAATTACCGCATCAAACAGGTGGGTAAGAAAAGCCAAGTCTATCGGCGCGATCTCGGAATTCGTGTTCAAAGAGTTAATATTCTAAAACCTATCAGTCGCACAATAAGTCGATATAATAAGTCATACGAGGTATGGCTATTAAATAACGAGACTGACGTTGTAAAAAAATATATTTTAATTTTATACATAATCACTTAATGTCACCTTCAATATAAACTCCTTCTCTATTCCTACAACGCTCCATACAAATTTCACATTGTTGGAAACAGTGCTGGAAGTCATCTTCCTTTAGCTCCTTCAGGACACGTGCCGCTCAAAAATGTTTGAAATGAAGCTCGCAAAAATTTTTGTACTGACACTTTGTACGCGATTGAAAATGCCCAAAGTTTTTTGGAAACGATAATAACATGCGATGAAACGTAATTTTTTACTTATGATCCCGAAACGAAACGCCAATCCATGCACTAGAAGAGCCGAACTTCACCGAGAGCCAAAAAAGCTAGAATGAGCAAGTCAAAATTTAAAGCAATGATTTTTTAATATCCATGGGATTGTGTACCTTCACTGGGTTCCTGAAGGTCGAACAATTAATTAATATTACTACCTTGAGGTACTTTCTAAACTACGTCAAAGAGTAAGGAAAACGCCCCGAAATGTGGAAGGACAAATCATTGGTTCTCCACAAAGAGAATGCGCCAGCTCATTCCGCGTTATCTTTCAAGAGGTTCCTAGCCAAGTACAGAATCTCAGAGTCAGAACATCCACCTTATTCACCAGATCTTGCACCATGTGACTTCTACCTCTTCCCTAAGATGAAATCTGCATTAAAAGGGACAAGATTTGAATCTGTGGAAGCTGTAAAAGGGAAAGCGGCAAAAGTCCTGAAGGAGGTGACAGAAGATGACATCCAGCACTTTTCCAACAATGGAAAATTCGCATGGAGTGTTGTAGGGATAGAAAAGGAGTGTATATTGAAAGTGACAATAAGTGATTATGTATAAAATGAAAATAAAATTTTTTACAACGTCAGTCTCGTTATTTAATAGCCACACCTCGTATGTTTAAAGGAAACAAAAATAATCAACGAGTTTAAAAAAATCACTGATGTTTTCGTATTATGTTATTCAAGAGGAGTTTGTTAATGATAACGTGTTGTGGGGCGGAGTCGATATTTTTACTTAGTGTAGTAGAGCTTAAACTGCCATATAAAATATATTGTATATGGAATTTCCGTACTGCACTCCGAACGTGAAATCAACTGGAATAATAAAATTATACAGTAAATGCTTCAGTTATATAATGTAATTGGCTGACCATGTGATAAGCAACAGAACTATATTTTGTAGCCCTGGAAATAGAAGATCGAGTGCAAATAATTTATCACTTCATCTGCCTGTTATCGGCACAGAAAGTCATGTGAGCCTTACAAAATTCAATAAGATTTTCAAAACGCAATAATGATTTTTAAAATGCGGAATGCAGGCAATATAATCTTACAAAGTTTATGGTAGTTAGTAAGAATCGAGTTTACCAACTTTTTTTATAAAATAACACATATTCAGTTATAATTCCGGTTCACAGGCGAATCCTTTCCGATATAAACAAAATTCTTTTTTTTTAAATTCATTTAGTTAACGTCGCATCAACTACAACTGTCATTAGCGACGACGTTGGGGTGTAACTATAGTACAATGGAGGATGAAATGATTTTTTATTGTAACGTATGAAAATATGCCATGCCTGGGTGGGATTCGAACCCAGGACCGCATGATGAGAGGCGAGCACGTTACCAACTACGCCAATGCGGCCGGCTTACAAAATTCTTGTTTCCCGTATTAAATGGTTTTTATTGGTAAAATGATTCGACTTTCAACAAGTAATATTTTTATTTTTAATTTAATTAATCTACGTAGATGCCGTGAAGTGTGCAACTAGCAACTAACTGTTATAAAATAAAATACATATTTTAGAGAATTTTTAGTGAAAAGGAATGTTTACAAGATAGAAACCAAAAAGTAACATTTGGAAAAAATATATAAATTTGTGTCCTTTTTACACTTAGACTACAACTTACCAAATCAACGTTTTATTTTAAAATAAAATCTATCTGATGTAATTGTTTAAGCGTCAAAAAGTCAAAAAGGTACTTTTATTATTTTTTACTATTTTATATGTAAGTACAAAGATGTTCAGAAATAGAAAATTTCTAAAACAACTGATTTTTAAACGGAACTTTTTTTTACCTTACGTGACAAGTAATTTTTAGAGGGGTTGCGTGATCAAGTCGTATCGTTTTGGATGTTTTGATTTATAATTTATAGGATTTTTTTTATTCTTGTCTAAAATATTGGTAGATGCATTCGTCTCCATAAAAAATATTTATAATTATGTTTACAATTCTAAATCTGTTCTGATCAGAATGGATAAGAATTTAAATATTTTATAAGTTATTTTGAACTCAGAAATCGTCTGGTGTGTAGAGAAATTTTTTTTCAATCCTAAATCAGTTGATATTTTTCATGATTGAAGATTTTTCGTTCCGTATTGGAGGTTGTTATATCGTATCTTCTCTTTTCTCACAATCAAGGATTAGGCTTCCCTGTTCCGACTCACAACAGCAATAAACTATTGATATATTGCATCTTTTTCGTGGCCTTCCTATATCTCTTCTACCCACAGGCCTTTATTGCAAAACATTAAGGGGATCCTTCCCTCAGGCATTTTATCTACATGCTCCCTCAAGGCTGTAAACATCTAGTTTATTTTTACTTTCTCTTTCCTGTATAAATATATATAGGAAGGAAAGTTTTGTTTTCATGCCGATTTTTCGAAATCGAATTTTCACCGGATCTACACGTTTTCAGACCCCCTGAACCCAAAAACATGTTTTTAGCGATTGGTATGTGTGTGTGGGTGTGAACAAAATATCTCAAGAACGGAAAATCGTACGAACTTAAAACCTGAAACTTAAGTTAGATACTACTACCGGACCCGAAACGAACACTTTCATCAAAATCGGTCAACCGGAAGTAGTAGTTTTTCGTGTCATTTTTCACTTTTTTGGGATTTTCTCAAAAATGGCTCCTACGATATTTTAAAAATCGCCTCATTTACTACATTTTTTATGCTTTACAAGATAGGGTAGGTGCCACGTCTACTGAAATTCTTGAAGAGGCTGTTTTCACGTAAAGAAATGGTTTTATTTACGATTGCGGCTCTAACATGAATTTTAGCGCAAAAATGTATGTAATAAAAGTTGTAGAGAATTTAAAATCCCACAACTTTTATTTCAAATATTTTTTTGCATAATGCTTAGTTTTAGCGGTATTTAGCGATTTTCTGTTTTTTTTCTCACAAAAACGTGTAAAAATATCGATTTTATTTTTTTACCATTTCAGCCTTAGTATGCATTTTAGAAGAAAAGTGTAGTCTATATAATCAAATTTATAAGAAATTAAAAGATGTACATCTTTTATTTAAGCATTTTCTCTACAGAGCCTAGTTTAGCGTGAAACAGTGATTTTCCATATTTTTAGCCAAATTAAGGTTGATTTTCATTTTGCGTCTTTCACTCATGATTAAAATAAGGTTATGTTTTTTGAGGTTAGTTTCTTTGTTTATTTCTAATGTTTTATTACTAATGTTAGATTATATTGTTTATTATTGGCATTGGCAAGAGAAAGTTGTGTGAGTGTTTCAAACCAGATTTTTTTTTAGTGTTAGAACGATTTATTTTTTTATGAACTCAATAAAAATTAATATTTAACTGGATATTTTATTTGTCTGTAACGTTGAAATTTTGGTCGGCAATGGCGGGTTTAGATCTACGCCTGCAAGTTTTCGAAATAAGGGCTGGCACTTTTTGTACACCCTTATTCAAATTAAATGGCTCTTTAGATTAAAACTATTAAATATTGTTTCGGCACGAAAGGGTTAATGAGATTTTAAAGGGACAACCACCTAGTGTTCGTATATTCACAAAATACTGTTACAGTTTTTTTGACTTCAACTTTATTTTTGTTTACAATTGTAGATACAATATTTTTTAAAACACAACTAACGGGTGTTTCAAAAAGAACGCACTTCGAAGTTTGAGAACGCTAATTTATTACATTAAGTAATTTCAAATTATACAAATTATACGGTATGAAATTATTACCTTTATAACATTCAGATTACCTTAAAAACTTCACAATAAATGTTCAAAATGACTTCGGACTCGTTTCATAACATTTGCAGCCACTTTTCGTAGTGTTTGCTCATTAATGTTTGTAATCTCACTTTCAATATTAGCCTTCAATTCTTCAATTGTATAAGGATTGTTTTTAAAAACCTTACTCTTTAAATTCCCCCAAAGAAAAAAATCCGCAGGAGTAAGATCGGGGATCTTGGTGGCCACAATCCTTTTGATATCACACGATGGCCAAAAAATTCTCGTAACATATTCAGCGTTTCAGTAGAAGTATGGCACGTTGCGTTATCCTGCTGAAACCAACAATCTCGATCGTGTGATTCTAACAACGCTATAAATTGTTCAATTAAGTTGCGGTAAAATATTCCCTATGTAGAAAATATTAACCCTTAAACTTCGAAGTGCGTCCTTTTTGAAACAACCGTTGGTAAATAAAATGATAAATGTTCAGGAATACCGAGAACGTGACATGAATGTGAATCACGAGGGATAAATTTCGACATGAAATTAACTTCTACAGTTGAATTTAATTACATAAAACATTCCAAACCTAATTTTTGTCGCTTCCTTAATTTTAAAATTTTAATTTATTCATCATTTTAGTTGTTTAAAAATTTTAAAAAATTGGATAATTGATTTTATTGAAAATTTATACGTGTGACTTCTACTTCTCATTAAAATGTCATACAATTTACAAAAATCTGGTGTGAAACTCTCACACAACTTTCTCTTGCCAATGAAAATGATGTACAATATAATTTAACTTTATTAATAAAACATTAAAAATAAACCATTAAAAATAAACCAAAAAATAACCTCAATAAACATAACCTAATTTTAATCATGAGTGAAAGACGCAAAATGAAAATCAACCACAGTTTGGCTTAAAAACACGGGAAATCACTCTTTCACGCTAAATTAGGTTCTGTACAGAAAAATTCTATAATTAAAAGTTGCAGATCCTTTAATTTCCGATAAATTTAATTATATACTTACACTTTTATCGGAAAATGCATACTTAGGCTGAAATCTTAAAAAAATCGATTTTTACACGTTTCTTGAGAAGAAAAGAGAATATCGCTAATTACCGCTAAACTAAGCGTTATATAAAGACATGTTTGAAATAAAAGTTGTAGGAATTTAAAGTTTCTACAACATTTATTATACAATATTATTATATACATTTTTGCGCTAAAATGCATATGAAAGTCGCAATCTTAAAATAACAATTTTTTAACGAGAAAACAACCTCCGTAAGAATTTCAGCAGACATAGCGCCTACCCTATCTTGTAGAGCATAAACATTTTAGTAAATGAGGGGATTTTTAAAAAAAATCGTAGGAGCCGTTTTGAGAATAGCAAAAAAGTGAAAAATTACACGATAAACTACTACTTCCGATTGAGCGATTTTTATGAAAATGTTCATGTCGGGTCGGTAGTAGTATCTAACTTAAGTTTCAAGTTTCACGTTCGTACAATGTTCCGTTCTTGAGTTATTCTGTTCACACACCAACAGACCAATCGCTAAAAACATGTTTTTTTGGGTTCAGGGGGTCTGAAAACGTGTAGATCCAGTGAAAACTCGATTTCGAAAATACGACATGAAAAAACTTACCTTCCTATGTATTCATATAGGCAAGAGAGTGTAAAAAAAGTAAGTATACATTTTGACAAATATTTCTATAACACATTTCTTAATTAAATTCATTATTATTCAATTAAAAAAAAAGTAAAAAATTCTAAATTATAGTTTTAATACTTTAAAATACCTATGTAAAATCGTAGTGAAATATCGTTAGCCAAAGATTTTTACGATAAATAATTTTAAACAATTCTTTTTCTTTAAAAAAAAGAATCAATCTGACTACAATTTTAAAAAATAACTTAAATAGTTTATAGAATTTTAAATCATTCTAGGTTTTACACATTCTTTTAAACATAAAAAAATCAAATTCATATTATTATTTAAAATACAATATGACTTAACAGTTTGGCAATAAATATTTGTAAATATATACCGGATATGCCAAAAGTCCGAGTACGGCAAAATATTTCGTGAACATTATTCTATATTCATGAATTACATATTCGTGAACGTTATTCTAAAAATCTGGTGTGAAACACACACAACTTTCTCTTGCCAATGCAAATTATGAACAAAATAACCTAACACTAGTAATAAAACATTAAAAATAAAAAAAAACTAACCTCAATAAACATAACCTAATTTTAATCATGAGTGGAAGACGCAAAAAAAATTAACTTCAGTTTGGTTAAAAATACGGAAAATCATTCTTACACGGTAAACTAGGCTCTGTAGAGAAAAATGTTCATAATAAAAGTTCTAGATCTTTTAATTTCCTATAAATTTTTATATATACACTTTTGTCGTAAAATGCATAATAAGGCTGAAGTCGTAAAAAATCGACTTATTTACACGTTTTCGTGAGAAAAACAGAAAATCGCTAATTACCGCTAAACTAAGCGTTATGAAAAAAATTGTTTGAAAAAAAGTTGTAGGATTTTAAATTCTCTACAACTTTTATTATATATATTTTTTCAGTAAAATGCATATTAAAGCAGCAATCTGAAAAAAAAACAGTTTTTTTACGTGAAAACAGCCTCTCCAAGAATTTCAGCAGACATGACGCCTACCCTATCTTGTAAAGCATAAAAAATTTAGTAAACATGTCAATTTTTAAAAAATCGTAGGACCAGTTTTTAAGAAATCGCAAAAAGTGAAAAATTACACGAATAAACTACTTCTTTCGGTTGACCGATTTTGATGAAAATGTTTGTGTCGGGTCCGGTAGTGGTGACTAACTTAAGTTTTAAGTTTAAAGTTCGTTCGAGGTTCCGTTCTTGAGATATTCTGTTCACACACGCAGACCAATCTGTACACACACAGACCAATCGCTGAAGACATGTCTTTTGGGTTCAGGGGGTCTGAAAATGTGTAGATCCGGTGAAAACTCGATTTCGAAAAATCGACAAAAACAATACTTTCCTTTCTATATAAAATTCATATAGGCAGAGAAAGTAAAAATCAATCAAATTTCATTTCAAGCTTTATTTATCCTTATTAAGTAACATTTTAATGGGATTATTTGCGTAGGGTTCTCAGCATGTTGTAGTAAGAATATGCTGCGTTCATCACCTGCCACAAAAAAAAACACTTAATTAATAATAATAAAATTAATAAAGCGATGTTCATTGTGCAATATGCAAAAGAACGAGGATATTTTTCATTTCGTAGCAGAATGTCCAATTCTAGCTGAAATTCGTGGGAAATGGTTTGGTCGAGATTCTATGACGGGGCCTGTGTTTGAGGAGTACCTGAACGGGGAAAATTGGGTGCAGTTGGCGGAGTATAGTCGGGAAGCCTGGAATTACAGATTTTTCTCTTGTATCGGAATTTAATTATCACTAATGCATTCGTTCATTTAATTTGAAAAATATTTTGTTATACAAAAAGTCTCTTAATACTTGTTTTACTGTTGATATACGAGGTGTGGCTATTAAATAACGAGACTGAGGTTGTAAAAAATTTTAATTTTATTTTATACGTAATCACTTATTGTCACCTTCAATATACACTCCTTCTCTATCCCTACAACGCTCCATGCTCAAAAAAAATGAAAAAAATGAATAAAAAAATTGGAAAAAATCACTCAAGTTGTATGTAATGTAATTATGTATTATAGTTGTGTTTTATTAATCGAATGAATCCTTTTACTCAGGAGTCCTTGCCAGTAAGAAACTTATTGTAATAGAGAGATAAGAAATGTGTATTTTTATTTTATTTTGTTGTTGATTTAAAGTTGGTTATCTATGTTTAGAGATAAGGTTATTTACTTTTAAAATGTGTGCTGCTAACCGCGCTGACGGTCTTCGGACTAAGCGGAAAACAATGCAGTTCTGTTTAACGGATGTATTTTATTTTATTGAATAAAGCATTATTATTATCATTATTAATAATAATTTGCAATGACCGGCAGTGTGTTAGATTATTTGCACTCGGTATACTAGTTTCAGGGTTACAAAAAGTCTGGTGTGAAACTCACACAACTTTCTCTTGCCAACGCAAATAATTAACAATATAACCTATCATTAGTAATAAAATATAAGAAATAAAGAAAAACTAACCTCAAAAACCATAACTTAATTTTAATCAATGATGCATTATGAAAAGCAACCTTATCTACCTACCCTATAAATGCGATAATAAACGATAACGCTCATTCCGCGTTATGTATCATGAGGTTCCTAGCCAAATACAGCATCTCAGTGTTACAAAATCCACCTTATTCACCAGATCTTGCACCATGTGACTTCTACCTGTTCCCTAAGGTGAAATCTGCATTAAAAGGAACAAGACTTGAATCTGTGGAAGCTGTAAAAGAGAAAGTGGCACGTGTCCTGAAGGAGCTGACAGAAGATGACTTCCAGCACTGTTTCCAACAATGAAAAATTCGCATGGAGCGTCGTTGTAGGGATAGAGAAGGAGTGTATATTGAAGGGGACAATAAGTGATTACGTATAAAATAAAATAAAAATTTTTTACACCGTCAGTCTCGTTATTTAATAGCCACACCTCGTATATCAACAGTAAAACAAGTATTAAGAGACTTTTTGTATAAAAAAATATTTTTCAAATTAAATGAACGAATGCATTAGTGAAAACCCAAACTGCCACCAAACCATCTTATTTTCGGGACCTACCGAAACGTATTTACTGTGGATAATAGGTAACGTCGAATCAATGAAACCGAATAATTTATTATTCTTTTCAACTATCCAATGTTAAAACGTACCGCTCTGTCACTTTTGCATATATCATAATTTAAGTACTGTAAAGTAAAGTAAACAAAATGGGCGGTACCATCGCACCAGACGTATTTATACTTGGCACCTATTTTGAAATACGAAATTGTTAAGTTAGGTCATTTTTTGACTAGTAGTATATTTTATTGTTCTTTTTAATGAGCCTTTAATGATTCTTGTTAAACGTATTCTTGTTAAAACGTACCGTTCTGTGACTCTCACGTAAATAAATTTGGATACTGGAAAAAGTTATTTCTTCAATCTCGGCAGGCGACCGAGAGGCCATCTTGTAGGAACGACCCACCGATACGCGAGTAAACAAAATGAACGGTACAATCGAATCGCACCGGACATAGTTTTACTTCACACCTTTAATTTAAACATGAAATTGTTAAGTTTAATTGGAATACATCTACAGTAACACTGGTATTAAGAGACTTTTTTATATTATCAATAATTTTTCAAGATTAAATTAATGAATGCAGTAATGAAAACCCAACTGTCACCAGACCATCTAATTTCCTTGACCTACAGAAACTGATCTACTGTGGGTAATAGGTCACGTCGAGGCATTGAAGAGGAAGATTTCATTATTTGTTTTAACTATCTTCTGTTAAAACCTACTGCTTGACAACGATCGAAATAGTATTCCCTCTCTTCCCCACTTCTTCCATTCCCGTTCGCACTACGTGCCGGATCGAATACATTCGTACGCACAACACAAATGAGCAATTAATATGAATATCATTACTATATTTATACTAGATTTTTGTTATCCATAACATTTTGTACAGATTATGTGACCACTAGCAGAAAGTCATTAGTGTTTCTATTATTTATGTTTACTATTAGGTAGTGTAGTCATAATATGACTCAGCAAGTTCTTAATTTATAATCGTGACTGTTATTTTAAATAATTGATACGATTTAATTATTAAATGGAGTAAGCATTATTCTTTACTTGAGAGTAGCTAATATAAACTATGGTTTTACTTCAGTTCTACAGTGTTAGCGACCGTGCAATATTTGTTTCGCAGTCAGTGCAGTTTTATACTATATTTTAGGTTTGATCGGTTGTTCAATATTCAGATAAATTCGTTTCGATTAAACAAATACAGTGTAAAAATACCAGGATACAAATCAGGTAAGAGCACATTTACTAGGTTTTGTTAAAATATTTTGTATGGTATACCTTGCTTTGTACTGGTTAAATAAGTGCAAATACAAATAAATATTAAAGTAATAGTAAGTATATAAATAATGTTGTAGTAATGAGCTGTACTAATAGGCTGACTATCCGAGCTAATGTTTTTGAGACAGTGCGTAATGCGAGGTGGTTAGGATGAAGTGCGGAAGGGAGGGAATCTTATTCCGAAACTTGTCGGACAGTACTATTCAGTCAATTTTACATAAATCATAATTTAAATACTGGAAAAAGTTAGTTGTACGATCTCGGAAGGCGAACAATAGGCCATCTTGTAGTAGCGACCCACCGATACGGGAGTAAACGAAATGGGCGTTCCATACACCAGACATATTTTTACTTGCCACCCTTTTTTGGAGAAATTAAATTGTTCTATTACTGATGATTAATCACGAAATGAACTTTGTTTGAGACGAAGTGTAAGAGGGGAACAATCTACTGCGCATTCCCAGTTTCTCTATTACAATCCTAAAAACAAGCTGACACTCGTAGTTCAATAGGTATGTTCCTATTTACCTCCGTGCGACACCGCATGCGATGTATGGCTTTTCAGAAAAATCGGCGTTTAAGTCCGTTGAAGATCAGAGTTTTTTTTATAATATGAATATTTTAAAAGTTAAATCTCATGTTCCGTTTTAATATGCCGGCTATTTTTTAAAAAAGTGCTTTTTTGGCTCCACGTAAGGGTAGGGAAATGATTTTTGGACTGAACCATGCATTTTCAAAATGGTATTGTGTCAAGCAAAGCGTTTATTTCATTGAAATAAAAACATCGTTAAATTATTCAAAATGAACTAAATTATTCAGAATGAGTTGCAGCAGGAAAACACAAAAGTTTGTTTTTCTAAACGACTATACTTGGAGCGGATACCGCTATAGAGCTCAGTTTTCTCTTAACAAGTTTAGAGACTAATAGAATTTTCTATTAACAACTCATATCTATTTCTAATTACAAATGCAAAATACGATACATGGCACAATACTGCTGTAAAAATGCATGGTTCAGTCCAAAAATCATTTCCCTCTCTTTACGTGAAGCCAAAATACTTTTAAAAAATGGCTGGCATTTTATAATGGAACATCAGACTTCTATTTTAAAATGTTCATGTAGAGAAAACTCTGATCTTCAACGTACTTAAACGCCGTTCTTTTATGAAAAGCCTGGACGGAGTAACGGATGTTTAAAAACCACATTAACGGAAAACCGGCTAAAATCAGAGTACTCTTTATGCGTAAATTGTTGCATCTCCGACTAGTTTCAAGTTAAAATAATATAAGTCAAACCAATCAACGCAGGAAAGAACAGGCTTTAAATTTAGTGTAGTGTTCAAAAATATTCGTTTTGTTTTTTTGAGATAAAGCCCTTCAAACGATTGTGGATGATGTCATGACTCTAAGCGCATGCGATGTGGCATGCTACATCGACGTCGAACGAGTGTGGACATAGCTAATGGAATACACAGTCCTTATTTTATTACGCGACGAGTGGTACAGGAAATATTGTTTTGATTTGGCTATTCTGTTTTTACGTTTTAGGCTACATTTATACAAATAAAAGTATTTCAATTCATTAAAACTCATTACGTTTCTTTTCCTTTTAATTCTTCACATTTTATTCATTATTCTTTAGTGTTGTTATAAATTAGTTATCTATTCGTGTATTATAAGCTTATCATATCGACCGTTCGAAAGCAGGGTAAAACAATTCTAAGTGCGGAACGGAATGTTATTTTAAATGTTATTAAGTGTTGTAAAGAAGAAGGAAAAAAAACTATATATACTACACAGTTGCATGTTTTTAGAAATGTACGTACTGCGCTGGCAGCAGCGCATCGCCCTCAATGAGTTCCGGGTTCATCTCGTCATTACATATTAGTACTTGGACTACATCAACAGAAGCACATGTATTAAATAGTTCAGTCATATAATTTGCTGACTATGTGCTAAGAAATAGACCCTTTTTTGTAGCCCTGGATCCAGCAGATCGAGTGCAATTAATTTAACACTCCACCTGCCTAAAATAAAAATATAGGATATTTATAGGTCAACGCAGAATAAAATGAGCTAAATTTTTAAGTAAAAATGTTGAAACCCGGCTTATCGTTTTGGAGATGCAACAGTTTGAACTCGGGTGTATATAGCCTAATTATGAAACCGATAGTACTTAGGAAGGTACTTACATTGGTAAAGTTGATTAAGTTGAGAACATAAAGTCCGAAGGGCTTAACTTGTAAAGGCGCATCTGCTCTTGTCATCATTATCAACAACATCTTTCGGAACCATATGGGTTTGTTAACCCAGTCACATTCATACAGGCATCTCTTAATATTTTGGTTCTGAAAAAAATATATCCAAATATCTATGAAACAGAGAAATATTCATTTTTTTTTTTTTTTTTTTTTTTACTTGTGAGGCCACAATGGACCACTTCAGCCACAACAGAGCCCTGATCTTTACCCAGTATTCCCTCATTCTTTGTGATCTCTGAGCCCGGAGTTCTTCCGTCACCCTCTGCACTCTTCTAGTCTTGGTTTCCGGTTCCAAAGCTAGATCCTTCAACCCTCTATAACTTTCAAACTTGAACCTCACATCCTCCAGCGTCAACCCAAACCTTTCCAAGTCCTCCTTGACCTCCTTCGTCCAGTTCAAACCGATTTTAAAATCCCAGACACTTTCAATAAGTCGTCTAAGTACTCTGTTCTCCGGTGTTCTAAGGATATGGCCCAAAAAGGAGATTCGTTTTTTCCTAATTGTGTCTAGTATTGGCTCCGAAATTTTATAGACTTCATTATTTGGTAGCAGTCTCCAACTATTATCTTTGTATATTCTCTTACCAATACAGGTTCTAAGGATTCTTCGTTCTAACGTCAGGATTCTGTGGGTTTTAGTTTTTTGTGACAGTTTTGTTAGGGTCTCTCCACAGTAAGTCACTGCAGGTTGTATTACCGTTTTGTAATGTCTTACCTTTGTATTTACCGACATTGACTTCTTGTTGTATGTGGTGTGGGTGATGAACTGAGCTCTCATTAACTTTTTGGTTCTTTCCGCCCATGCTTCCCTGTCATTGCAACTCATGTTCAATACCTCCCCCAAGTACTTGAAATTCCGTACCACTTCTATTACTTGACCTCCCTCTGAAATCCTGGGGTCCATGTTAGTGTTCCCAATTATTTTCGTCTTCTCGAAGGAGATCTTGAGTCCAAACCTTCCCGCTAACCGTCCTAAGCTTGTTACTTGTTTCTTTAGTTCCTCTACAGACCCACTCAACAAGGCCAAGTCATCTGCAAACCCCAGACAGCCAAGGTGAACTTTACTTTTGCATTTCCCGCAGCTAATCCTTGCTGAGTTCTCTTTTTCCCATAGTCTCATAATGTATTCTAAGGCACAATTAAAAAGCAACGGGGACAAGCCATCTCCTTGCCTAAGTCCTGTTCTTATTTCGAAATCTTTGGAAAACTCTCCTCGAAATTTGATTTTGGACTTAGTATTGGTCAATGTGAGTCCTATCATTCTTGTCAATTTCGGGTCTAGTCCAAAATTTCGTAGCACTTTCAGTAGCGATTCCCTATGTATGCAATAATATATACATTATATACAGAAATATTCATTATATACAGAATGTAACAAAAAAAAAAAAAAAATCTTGTGTGAAACACAGGACTTTCTCTTGCCAACCTTATTTTAATCATGAGTGAAAGACGCAAAATGAAAATCGACCTCTGTTTGGCTTAAAAATACGGAAAATCTTTTTTTCACACCAAAATAAGCTCTGTCAAATATTTGGCGGATGTCAAGTACGTTGAATGTTTGAAAAAGCTGTTCCGATGGATTCCTTGGTTGTCTTTTATTGATTATTCGTAAGATCACGTTCTGCACCTTCTGTACGGAGTCCAAAGAAGACAAATTGGTACCACCCCACCCAATTATACCGTACGTTAGTACCGACTGCACAATAGCTAAGTAAACAATTTTTAATGTATCCCCATTCAGTACTCCTCTAAGTTTCTTGGATGTAAATATCAATTTTCTTACACGCTGACAAAGACTTTGAATGTGCTGAGTCCATTTTAAGATGGCAGTCAAATTTTATACCCAAGTACTTTATTTTTTGCTGACGAAGAAAAGCTTTGCAAGAACAATTCACTTCGCCTGAACATGTGTGAACCTTTAAATTATCAAAAGTGGGTAGTCCCTGGACTGACGCAGAAAAGGGCAGAAAATAAATTTTTTTGGCAATTCAATGTTGACAAATTTGAATCAAGCCATTTCTTAACAATTCTGAGCCCATTTTAGCCTTATATGACGAGTAGGTTTGTTTGTTTGTTCGGAACAGGCTTATGTCTAATCCTTGATAGGCTTAAAATTAATTTTATTAACGGCTGAAATTAATTTTCTATTAATGGCTGGAATAAAGTACAAACAAATGAAATGCGTACACCTCGTCTTAATTGGTAGAATTCTAACGCTACATTGGGTGAAGTGAATAAAATCGAGACTTCACTTGTAAGAGCGGACTTATTAAGATAAGAGCTGACTTTTAAGTACTAGCAAACTCTTTTTTTAGTGAATAACTGTTTGCTAACACTTTTAAGGGTGGTCTGGAAAACATAAAGAATAGTCTGGTAATATTAAGAGAACACTTAGGTACTGAAATAAGTGAACTCTTAATATTATTGTAAGTTAGCTCTACCCTTTTGCAACCATGTTGAGACTTGTACAAAACTAAATCACGTCTGTTCAGTGCCATTCCTTACGCCTTAAATTAACTGTTATAATGTCAAGCGAAGAAGATTACGCTAAACCATTAGACTCCAGGATGTATTTTGTTTCAATACTGAAACAAAATACTGAATACTTTTAAACAGATCTATGGTTCCAAGAATGATTGGAAGAAAAGACTCTGCTTGGCAAGAAATAAAAAAGAAGTGCGAACAAAAAGTAGGAACTGAAGTTTCAATAAATAAGCTTAAAAAAATGTTACAAAATATGAAAAGTGATTTGAAGAATGACTGCTGCATACTGCTTTATGACTGCTGCGCTACAGTATGCATACAGTATTTCCCACACACCATCCGTTCTTAGGCACGGTTGCCAGTTTCAACGTAAATGGAAACCCACAGTTGGTATGGAAAGGCACGCCCATAGTTTTGTTTTTAGGGGAAACTGTACTTTGTATCCCACAAATGTTAAATTTTCTATTTTCAAGTACATTTTTCATAGGATTGGTAAAAGAAAGGGAAATTAAACTTTACACACCATAGGTGTCGGATTTCTTTTCGAGCTACTGACCTTTTTTTTCAATTTAATCTTTGGACCATACCATTTTTTAAAAATATTACTATAAATATAAAAGTTTTACAATTTTTTTTCTACGTTTTTTGCGTATTACTAATTTTTGGAGCACCTGAGGAAGTCATAAAAATATCGGTATTTGTGGATATACAAGATAATTAACGGGTAAAAATTTCAGCCTGGTAGGTTTATTGGTTTCTGAGAAAAACGTACATAGTGTTAAAAATCTAAATTTACGGGAAAACGCAAGAAACAACAAGGTACAAATCAAAAACAAAATGTACAAAAACAAGTAAATTTCCCATAAACAGTTGTTTAGAAAGCTGAACCAACAGCTGAGAATGCAAAAAGCAGTGATGGAGATATTTTAAAAACTAAAATACTCTTTGCACTAAAACGAGCAGTATAAAATTGTGAAAAAATATTCGTTCTTGGTAACATGATAATTTTTTTGTGTAAACTTGATAAAAATTTAATTTTTACTTAAAAAAATTATTTTTTTGACGTAATTTTATGTTTTTTCTGGTAGATCTAGGCCTAAACTATTGAAAAACATAAAAAACCAAAAATCGAAATTTTCAGTCAAAACCATCGTGCCATCTCCCCTTAAAAAGAAAGAAGGAGAAGAATTAGTAGAAAGAGATGAACTTACCCCATCGATAATCTTCTGGCCATTGGCGCAGTAAAGAAATACTAGAACGCTCTCAGATACTACCATTACAAAAAATACAACTTTCGCAAATAAATTATCCATCTGAAACAAAAATTTCCGATACTTTTCATTTTCTTACAACCTACATCTAAATTAATATTATAATTAAACTCGAGTCACGAAATTGCCTTTGGTTTTAACGTGGATAAAGGGGGAAAGCATCAGTGCCCATGCGCGACTGCTTTGGTATCAGTTCGCCAACACAACAACGTACACTATATTTACATAACATACAATATACAGCGGAACCTTATGTAGGTTAACTGAACGAATATAACTTTTACCGTAAACAGAAATGTCGGTTTCTCGAAAACTCGGTCGAACTGTTCACAGTGCTGAACGAATTCTAATATGCAATGTAATAAAATGCTATGAAGTTGAAGCTAAAACAAAATACCTTTCCGTGCTTTTTAACAAAAGCCGTGAGCGAGCGGCTAACTACTGTGATGTTTAATATCTTTCCATAATAATTTGGAAAATAAAAAAGAAAGTTAGACAGTGAAGAAGATAATTCTTCATCAACAGTTTTTTTGATACCTGGTAAAAAAAAGGAAAAGTAAGGGCAGCGATGCTGCGGGATGAGGAGAGCTGGAAGTTGGTCGCTCAGTTTGCAGAGAGGGTGGTCGGTAGACTGTGGAGGGAGGAGACATATGGAGATTAGCGGAATCACCCACTCTCACAGTAAATCAATCCTGTCCCGATCTCAGAAGGTTGGCACACTAATTTCCTCAGCTGGTGATGAAAGAGATGAATGAAAGTGAGAGAGTGAGTGTTGGTCAGTGACAGCGAGAAGGGAATTAGGCTACGGTTCCCTGTCACGCCACGCTGACATTGCCTTGTAGTATTATACAGGATCGGCAGAAAAAGTGATGGTTTTTGATCTGACTGTACATCGCAACAATGCGAGTGGGGAGAACCGGGCCAATGACTTTCATTCCCCGGCTCAATGCCATTACAGTTGCAATGGAGTCGTGGAACGCGCAACATCGTGCTTTCGTCATAGAGACTTACTTTAGTAACGGTTACTCAGTAGTCAAAACCCACCGTTTGTTCCGTACAAAGATTGGAGTAAGTAGACACGGTAGTGTTCCCTGTCGCAATGCAATAATGCGTTGGGTTAACAATTTTAGAGAAACGGCTTCATCTTTAAAACGGCAACCTACAGGCCGTCCACATAGCGTTCGTACTCCCGAAAACACAGATGCTTTGCAATTGTCAGTAGACAGAAGTCCACGTCGCCCTGCTGCACATCAGTGCTAGGAATATCAGATCGGAGCGTTCGAAAAATTTTGGGTTTAGATCTTCATTTTCGTCCGTATAAAATCGTAACTGTTCAAGTACTAAGCCAACATGATTTCCAAAACCGAAGAGAATGTGCATAATCGATTCTGAAAATTTTAACTAACGATTCAATAATCATAATGTCAGATGAGGCCCATTTTCACCTGTCTGGTTGTGTAAATAAACAAAATTTCCGGTACTGGGCGGCAGAAAATCTTCGTAGCCTACACGAAAAAGCCCTCAATTGTGAACGAGTGACAGTTTGGTGCGCAGTGGCTAAATTCGAAGTGACAGGTCCATATTTTTACGAAGAGAACGGTCGAGCAGTTTCGATCACTTCAAGTCGTTATGTCGAAATGCTAAATGATTTCCTTGCACCAGAGTTACAACGTCGTGAAGTTGACACTGCAAATGTTTGGTTCCAACAATATGGGGCTACTGCTCACACTGCCAGAGTATCAATGAATGTGTTACGGCAAATGTTTCCAGAACACATGATTTCAAGAAATGGTGACCTTTCATGGCCTGCTCACTCCCCAGATCTTTCGGTATGTGGCTTTTTTCTTTGGGGGTATTTGAAATCGAAAGTGTATGTCGTAAAGCCTCGAACAACTGAAGATCTGAAGCTAGCAATTCGAAATGAAATAGCAGCGATACCGAACGACATGATTGTGAAGGCAATGGATAATTTCCAAGTACGATTATATGAATGCATGCAGAATGAGGGTCATCACTTGACTGACATAGTTTTTAAAACAAAATAAGTAAATTTTAGAATTTAAGCGCTTTAATAAAAAAATGGCAAGAAATAATGTTTCAAATCTATTAATAAATTTTTTTTACATCTTATTTCTGATTTATTTGATTCATTTCAAAACCACACTTTTTCTGCCGGTCCTTGTATAAACAGTTCCGAGGAAGGTGGAGGGTTCTTTGCTGATGTCGGAACAAGTGGCCAGGCGGCGGGTTTTTGGTTGGTGGGCGGTTGCGGCCTCTTTGGGGCTGGACGAGGACACCTCAATTGAATCCAACAGTACTTCTACCATCGTGAGGGAGTGAAGTGAACAGAGTTTTCTCGCCGCCTCGGATAAAAAAAAAGAGAAAGGAAACGGTTATATCAATAAGAAAGTGATGCCGACAAGTGAAACTTTATTACCAGTTTTGAAAGAAATGTAAAATTTTAGTTGGAAACTTTGTACGTTGAGAAAAATTTTAAAGAAATGGGGTTTAAGTGGAAAAAGTGTCAGTCATAACGAAGTATATTCATTGAAAGGCAACATATGGTTAACAAACGGTGTCGAATTATACGTGTCTAAATTTCATAACGCATAAAATTCTTTGCGGTAGCAAAAAAATCGTGTCTTTTTGTCTTCCAACCTTGATATGATCATTTCCATGCAATATTAAAAATATAGGATTAGTATAGGTCAACGCAGAAAAAATGAGCTAAATTTTGATGTACAGTATGTTGAAATCCGACTCATTGTTTTGGAGATGCAAGGGTTCAAACTCGAATTATGAAACCGATAGTAGAAAGATATTAACGTATGATGTTCCTATATTAAACATACCTCAGCCACGCAGTAGAGGAAAATGCACAGTTGAAAACAGAGGCACTGATTGGCTATGAACACAATAAACGACACGCATTGATTCATTATCTTCACATTCCTAACAAACAAAAGAAAAACAAAAATATCCACAGAAATAAATTTGTCACTTTATCCGTACAATTTTTCAAAATTCCCTAATCTTTGGTCTTGGTTGAGTCCACTTATTTTTGGATCTGTTCATGGTTACTATAATAGACGGTAGCTGCTGTGAGATATAAGATGACGTAGTCTGGTCCCCAACAACTCAGCCGGTGCGTAGTCACGGTAGGATTTTTGTATTGTTTTTACAAACATAGCAGTTTAGGTATGTTTACACAAGAAATCGATTTTAATATTAATAATTCTTCGTTTGCAGCCTGAAGTTTTTCTCTAAATAACTTGTTTTCTTCTTTTCATTCGGCGTTTTCACATTTTAAGAGATCAGTTTCTTCTGACTGCGCAACATTAAAATTTGGTGGTTCTTGATTAAATAGAGGCCTACCTTTCTCTACGGCTATCCCTTCATTTTGTGAACTACCTGTGTTGTAATTGGATGATGAGTTTAAAATATCATAAACTTCCTTACGAGCCTATCGTTTCTCTGCTCGATTTTTAAGTTCACTGCAAATCTGGTTTACCGGACTTAGAATGGCACTACAAATTGGCAAATTTAAATGTGGGACTAAATTCGTCTTTAAGATAGGTTTTAATGGAAAATGTAGCAACTCAGACTCGACACACGCGACCACTATCAGCAGAAAATGAATCGGCCCGCTTGCAAGCATACCCACTTCGATCTAGTTTCAATCTAGTTTTCACTGGATCTACACGTTTTCAGACCCCCTGAACCCAAAAACCATGTTTTCAGCGATTGGTCTGTGTTTGTGTGTGAACAGAATATCTCAAGAACGGAACATTGGACGCACTTGAAACTTGAAACATAAGTTAAGTACTACTAGAGGACCCGACACGAACATTTTCACTACTTGAGATTTTCTCAAAAAACGGCTCATACGATTTTTTTAAAAATCGCCTCATTTACTAAATTTGTTATGCTCTACATGACAACTTACGGGCGTCCGGGAAACCGGATGTTATAGCTAAGTAAAATATATCGACGTCCTGTTTTCCGGACGTTGGTGTTGAAAAAGTTAACCGATTTTATGTAGCATAAAAATACAGAAATGAGGCGATTTAAAAAAAATCAATAAGAGCCGTTAATAAGAAAATAGCGAAAAAGTGAAAAATTTTACACGAATTTACAGATTTCATGACAAAGGTTTACCTCCTATCTTTCTAAATAAATAAAATTTTGATTTTGTTTGTACAATTTTTCAAAATGCCCCAAATTTTGTTTCTGAGCCAGATGTACCACGTAAACACCGAAAATAAGTTCAGCTGAATTTTTCTCTGTCAGTTTATCTCTTTGTCTGTTTATATGTAACGGCATCACGGAAGAACCGCTGAACCAAATTCAATGAATTTCGGTATCTAAGTTCTGAACATAATTGAAATGAAAACATGCTACAATTTTTTTAGTATCACAAATGGATGGGGGAGTTCAGAGGGAGGGGTAAACAAAAAGCTACGAATATCTCCCTTAAAAGTCAATGTATCAAAAAATGTTATATAATCGAAATTACGAAACGTTTAAAGACGAATTCGTTTCATTATGTAAAGTTTTCATTATAATAATGCATAATAATGGAGATATTACCAATTAAAAAAATATTAACCAATATTTTTAGACATAAAAACAGAACAATTAACACAGGCCTACGCGCCGATGAAACCCGTATTCATTCAGTCAGTACCTACCTATCCATTCCACCAGTACCCTATGAACCTTTTCTCGGTCATATTATCAAAAATGGATCAGTCGTCCTAACAGTGGTCACCATCGTGGTGTTCCTTTTGTGATTTTCCTTTCATTTATTATGAATAATAAAGCGCTGCATAGCTTAATTTAAAAACACCATGATCTCGCTTTTATTTTAAGTTCAACTATTTTTTTTTTCATAAATAATAATGCTGACGTTGAAAGGAGGTAGATAACAATTATTCATTGTTATCTACCTCCTTTCTTTAACTATTATTAAAGAAGATCAGACCTGATACGGATCGAACTCGGTATTCCAACCGACCGTCCACGGCACCTAGGAAACCGTTCGAAGAACGGGTACTGCGTAACAACGATCGAAATAGGATTCCCTCCCTTCCCCACTTCTTCCATTCCCGATCGCACTACGTGCCGGATCGAATACATTTGTACGCACAACACAAATGAGCAATTAATATGAATATCACTTATACTAGATGCTTGTTATCCATTGTAGAGATTATGTGACCACCAGCAGAAGAAAGTCATTAGTGTTTCCATTATTTTTGTTTACTATTAGGTAGTGTAGTCATAATATAACTCAGCAAGTTTAATTTATAAGTTGACTGTTAATGTAATTAATTGATACTATTTAATTATTAAATAGAGTAAGAATTATTCTTTATTTACTTGAGAGCAGCTAATATAAACTATGCTTTTACTTCAGTTCTACAGTGTTAGCGACCGTGCAATACTGGTTTTGTAGTCAGTGCAGTTTTATTATGTTTTGGGTTTGATCGGTTGTTCAATATTCAGATAAATTCGTATCGATTAAACAAACACAGTGTAAGTGTATAATTGTGATTTAAACAGGTACACGTTAAATAAGTGCAAATAATAATAAATAATAAAGTAATAGTAACTATGAATATAAAATATTGTTGTAGTAATGAGCTGTACTAGTAGACTGACTATCGGAACTAATGTTTTTGGGACAGTGCGTAATGCGAGGTGGCGCTGATGAAGTGCGGAAAGGAGGGAATCCTATTTCGAAACTTGTCAGACAGTACTTAAGCTAGTATATTTATATATGTAAGAGAAAGTAAAACTAGACAGGTATACTTACTTGCATACATCTTGATGTGATCGAATCAGATGTACAGCATATCTTTTTAACAATGTAACCTTTTCATCATCTACATCTTCAAATGTAATTTGAACGATATTTTCGGCCTCTTTAATATCGTGACAAAACAATTTAATATCGATAGTGAGAGATTGAAAAGTACTAACTACGGATCCAAATACACAATAACCGGCGCCAAGAGTATTTGTATAAAATATTACGTGTAAAAAATAAGCTAAAAAGAATGTATATACATTTTCGTAATTTGGTGGGTACCAGAATGCAATAGGTAACATCAAATCTCGAATCGATAGTGACAATTTATTTTTATAAAAGAATACCATGTATATATCGATAGGTATTGGTAACACCATATAAATACCCATTATTACTATTAAAATATTTAAAGTATGTTTTAAAACGTTATTTTGATCCATTTTATTTTTATCGATTATCTTTTTTTGTTCTATCGATATTTTGTTATCAAATATCATGTATTTTTTATCAATTATTTCGAGTAGTTTTGCCATTAATTCCCCTCTCACGATATAGTCAGATGCCATTCCAACAGTTGTCACCAAAACTACTACATCTTTCATTGCCATAAATATAAAAAGCCTTCTTGATTCATCTTTCCAGTTATCAGCGATATAAGTAATAACGTTTACCGCTAAAGATAAACCCAATATCGCTATTATTATCGGTAGGATTGATAATTTTGTCAAATCTTTATTGTAACCCATAAGTGTCAACGCTTTTCGAAGTTTTTCGTTTGCCAACATATCTGATTATTTATTTATCTTCTATTTCATATTTTTTTAAATTTTCGTTTAACCTATCACAAATATTGTTTATAATATTAATTTTGACCATAATATGGAGGTGAAAAGTTAAATTATTTGTACTCGATCTGCTAGATTCAGGCCTATAAAAAATAGTTCTGTTTCTTATCATATAGTCAGCCAATTATATGACTGAACTATTTAAGAACAGAATAGGTAGAAATGTAAATTCACTATAGTCAGATTCACGAAAGAAAACACCTTTCTTTAAAGAACAATATATTTTGAACCGTTGTAGGTAAAAACAATTACGATACATAAAATTAAAGCTTGTTTTATTGTTCGTTACACAATATACATTAATATTTTTGGAAATCAATAATGTAATAAATACAATGAATTAAGCATAAAAAGTACCCACTTTTCAGTATACCCAACTTCAAGGTACTATTACTTTATTTACGGGTAGGCCTACTTTAAAATGTATTTGGCTACTAAGTATTATAAAATAAAGGTTTCCAAAATATAAGTAGCTAGAAAATGCCTAATATACGAGGTGTGTCTATTAAACAACGAGACTGACGTTGTAAAAAATTTTATTTAAATTTTATACATAATCACTTATTGTCACCTTCAATATATACGCTCCTTCTCTATCCCTACAACGCTCCATGCAAATTTTTCATTGTTGGACACAGTGCTGGAAGTCATTTTCTGTCACCTTTTTCAGGTCATGTGCCGCTTTCTCTTTTACAGCTTCCACAGACTCAAATCTTGTCCCTTTTAATGCTGACTTCACCTTAGAGAACCGGCAAAAGATAATAACCTGTGATATAACGTGGTTTTTTACTTATGATCCGGAAACGAAGCGTCAATCCATGCAATGGAAGAGCCGAACTTCACCGAGAGCCAAAAAAGCTCGAATGAGCAAGTTAAAATTTAAAGCAATGATGATTTTTTTTGATATCCTTGTGATTGTGTACCTTCACTGGGTTCCTGAAGGTCACACAATTAATCAATATTACTACCTTGAGGTACTTTCTAAACTACGTCAAAGAGTACGGAAAAAACGCCTCGAAATGTAGAAGGACAAATCATGGGTTCTCCACTAAGACAATGTGCCAGCTCATTCCGTGTTATCTTTCAAGAGCTCCCTAGCCAAAGCATCTCAGTGTTAGAACATCCACCTTATTCACCAGATCTTGCACCAAGTACTTGTACCTGTTCCCTAAGGTGAAATCTGCATTAAAAGGGACAAGATTTGAGTCTGTGGAAGCTGTAAAAGAGAAAGCGGCACGTGTCCTGAAGGAGCTGACAGAAGATGACTACCAGCACTGTTTCCAACAATGGAAAATTCGGATGGAGCGTTGTAGGGATAGAAAAGGAGTGTATATTGAAGGTGATAATAAGTAATTAAGTATAAAATTAAAATACAATTTTTTACAACGTCAGTCTCGTTTTTAATAGCCACACCTCGTACTTCCGTATTTCGTAATTTATACGATTAAAATAACAAAAAACCAAGCTTTAAAACGAGCCGTACCAGAAATTTTCATGTTTCTTACTTGATGAGGTACGCGGTTCCAAACAGAGGCTTCTTCTTACATTTTACGTACTACAGTCACAGTTTTGCCCATAACAGGCAGATGGAGTGTCAAATTATTTACACTTAATCTTTTCGTTGCAGGGCTAAAGTAAATAGAGTTGTTTCTTATCACATGGTCAACCAATTAAATGACTGAATCATTTAAGAACAGAAGAGGTAAAAGAAACTAATCAGAGTTATTTTCTCTGAAAGTAATGAATTCCATTATACAGCCAGACTCTGTGGTGAATGAAGTGAAGGTGTCATTTGCAGAGTGGAAAATATGTGCTTTTTAGAGCACCTGGCATGCTGATAAGCATACATTCCAATTCAGTGAGGAAGGCATGGTAAACCAGCTCTTCTTTTACTTAGTAAAACCAGTCTTTCGGCTGATGACCTAAACAAGACAGAGTGTCTCCTGACCTCACGCCGGCACCTTTGCCCTGTTGGGTTGGATGAAGTCAATTATTTTTTGAACGGTTTAATGCAAGAAACGATCTGATGCACGGAAAATAGAAGAGACGGAGGAGTCACAATATGATGCGCAGTAGCCGATGATGTCACCGGTGCTTAATAACTCGGCCAGCTGTTTGTATTATTTCACTATTTGTAAATAAATGTTGTCAGTCCGTCTAATTAGCGACTAACGGTATTATGTGAATTCTTTGTGAAGTTAGTTTAATCGAATATAGGTATTATGGAACATAATAAAAATTAGTAAATATTTAGGCGTTCTAATAGTTATGTATTTTTTTTGTTATTTCTAATATTTAGTACGTGTTTATATCTAGTGAGTTCTAATAAAATTACATAGAAAATTGTTGCGGGTTGTGCTAACAGTAAAAAAATGTACATGAAAGATTTTCATTTCACCGTTTTCCGAAAGATAAAACCTTAAGAAAAGCATGATTACATGCTTGTCGACGTGAAGGCAATTTTTCGGTTGATTCTGCTCGTGTTTGTGGTGCTCATGCTAAAGACTTTGACGTCGAACGCGATTTAAAATCTGAAATTTGTAACTTAAAAGCTACAAGAAGATTAAAATCGTCTGCAGTTCCACATCATAAGATACAAACTCGCGGAACTGTTTAAAATTTTAGTGACTCCGAAAGAAATTTGAGACATGAAAAAACAGAAAAATAGTAGAATTTTTTGTTTCGCAAGGAGAAAACTATGGTTACCCTGAACCTCCTATTGTTAATGAAAATAATCCTATTTCACACCGAACCTACAACGCAAAAGAACCTGAAGATTTTATAAAGTTGAGAAACAAAAATTTGTGTCTGCGAGAAAAAATTACTGAATTTTTGCGGGAAATAACTTACAACTAAGCCGAAAACACAGATTTAAAAATAACTCACCGAATGGGAGTTTAAAATATCCTCTTGTGAAAAATAACATATAACAATAGGCCTAACTGTTAATATTAACAACCATTTTATTTACCAACACGTTGGCAACAGAATATCATGTATAACAATTACAGACTTGTTTAAATATTTTTACTTTCTCTTGCCTATATGAATACAAACAAAATGACAGTATTGTTTTCATATCAATTTTTCGAAATCAAGTTTTCACCGGATGTACTCGTTTTCAGATCTCCTGAACCAAAAAAACATGTTTTTAGCGATTGGTCTGTGTGTGTGTGTGTGTGTGTTTTTATACAGAATATCTCAAGAACGGAATATCGTTAGAACTTAAAACTTGGAACTTAAGTTACATACCACTACCGGACCCGACACGAACATTTTCATCTAAATCGGTCAACTGGAAGTAGTAGTTTATTCGTGTAATTTTTCACTTTTTTGCTATTTTCTCAAAAACTGGTCCTACGATTTTTTTTAAATCGCCTGGTTTACTACATTTTTATGCTCTTCAAGATAGGGTAGGCGCCATGTTTACTGAAATTCTTGGCTGTTTTCACGTAAAAAATTGGTTTTTTAAGATTACAGCCTTAATGTCCATTTTACCCCAAAAATTTCTATAACAGAAAATGTAGAGAATTTAAAATCCTACAACTTTTATTTGAAATATTTTTTTGTATAATGCTTAGTTTATCGGTAATTAGCGATTTTCTGTTTTTTCTCACGAAATCGTGTAAAAAAATCGATTTTCTTTTAGATTTTAGCTTATTATGCATTTTACTGATTTTGATGAAAATGTTCGAGTCGGGTCCGGCAGTGGTATGTAACTTAAGTTTCAAGTTCTAACGATATTTCGTTCTTGAGATATTCTGCACACACACACACACGCACGCGCGCGCGCACACCCACACACACACACACACACACACACACACTCGCAGACCAATCGCTAAAAACATGTTTTTTGGTTCAGGGGATCTGAAAACGTGTAGATCCGGTGAAAACTCGATTTCGAACAATCGACGTGAAAACAATACTATTCTTCCTATTTATTCATATATGCAAGAGAAAGTATTCACATTATTTTATAATGTAAATATCTAAAGACAATCTGTTTCCTTAAATCGCCAATGAAAAATGGCAGGTAATTATTTTATATTTTACTTACATTCCATTACAATTCTTTATTATAATTATTATTCTCGCTGTTATTATTATTATTAGACAAAACATAATTATTACATCCCAATATTAGTCTTGAATGTAGAAGAACTAAGTTAACAAAACTGGTGCTTTCCGCACCGGTGACGTCATTTGCTAGTGACGGTATGTACTCATAACGGCTGGTCTTGCGCATGACCCCCCCTATCGTCTCTTCTATTTACCGTGATCTGATGTATAAAATAATAAAACCTGTACTCAGTCCAAGAGTCGGAAGATAATATTGCTTATATGGCCAGAGCGCTATTACGTACTATATTAAAAACATTGACTCAAGCTATGAAAATAAAAGTTGATCTTATATTGTTTAGCTATATATACTTATGATATTGAAACAAATTACGTATAATTACTTATATAGGTTAAGGTTACAGCATTTTGTTTGTAAAACCATTAAATGTTATGAAAAGATCAAATTAAATTAAACATTTTTTTTAATTCCTTCAAAATCTATATTAATTATCCATTTCATCGCCATATGCCTATAAATTCTATAAATTTTTATTCCGTAAATGTAACTATAGTACGTTTTTTCTTAGTTGAGTCCTAGCATAAACAAGCCACCGGGCGAGTGGAACGAACAGAACACTGTTGAAAAAATTTTGCTCACACTACGCCCGCTTATACCTTTCATGCCGTTGCATACTTTTACACGAAAAACTATTAAACCTACCACTGAATTTAAACCGACTAATTTTGGGTAAATCAGGAAGGACCATTAGTCCTACCTAAAGTAGGTAACTCATTTCTAAAGGAAAATTGATGAATAATAAATCTTAAAGTAGTTCTGTTGATATCATCAAATTTGTCTAAAGCAAGCGTTTTACGTTTTCTTTTTTTAACTGAGGTTTTAAAACATCACTGTTTAAATTCTTTTCGTATTCTGTGAAAACTTGAACAAATACACCGGTAAATTCAGCAGTAAGTGATTCTATCTCTTTAATTTATAAATTAGGATATTTATTAGCAAACTTATTGAAAACATTAATTGCAATTGTCTTTTCTCCGCTTCGGAAAGGTTTCCAATTTTTATGTTTATATCTTATGTTTATATTTTATATTTTATGTTTTTATGTATAATATCTACTTTCGGAAGAATAAGGTTCGTCCGCCATCGTCAATACATCTCTTGTCGCACAATCACGTACACAACCACGCACTAACACCCAAAAACTAAGAAAAAATTTGAAAATTGATGCGAATAAATAGAATTTTACATCAAATCGCACACTAAATCACTAAGAAAAAATACGAAAATTGATTTGAAAACACGAAAAACTATTGAACCTATTATTGAATTCAAACCCCATAGATAGAATTAGTTTATGAAGAGTGGACTGACTGAATGTTGGGTAAATGAGGATCATTAGTGACAACCGACAAAATCTTATTAGTAGGTAACTCAATTTTAAAGGAAAATTGATGAATAATAAGTCTTAAAGCAGTTTTGTTGACATCATCAAATTTGTCTAAAGCAGGCGTTTTACGTTTTCTTTTTTAAACTAAGTTTTTAAAAACATCACTGTTTAAATTCTTTTCGGACTCTGTGAACACTAGAACAAGATAATTTTACACCGGTAAAATCAGCAGTAAGTGATTCTATCTCTTTAATTTCTAGGTTAGGATATTTATTAGCAAACTTATTGAAAACATTAATGGAAATTGTCTTTTCTCCGCTTCGTTAAGGTTTCCCATTTTTATGTTTAATTTCTCTTCCGGAAGAAGACGATTCGTCCACCATCGTCAATACATGTCGTGTTGTTGCACAATCACGTACACAACTACGCCATAACACCCAAAAACTAAGAAAAAATACGAAAATTCATGCGAATAAATAGAATTTACATCAAATCGCACACTAAATCATGAAGACATCACACACCACGTATTCCAAAATGTGACTACCTCATTTTTATATACTACAAGATTATTGGGTCTTTTCCGTTTTCTGTATGCCACTATAAAATCCGAATTCCCTGAAGGATCACACACATGTTCATTTCTCCCACCCACTGCCTTTAACTGAGACAGACATACGCACGCGTACACACGTCCTTCTCAGTCTCAGTATATAGTACTATGTTACACGTTAATTAAATTGTTTTATTTTGAGTTTATTATTTTAATTTTTTTTATTTACAGGTTACTTTTAACTTATTCTAATTACATAAAATATTTTTTAATTATTTACATTGGGAAGTGAACGTCTTGTGAGTGTTTCAAACAGACTTTTTTGGTGGTCACATCTTCTGGAATTATGCAATAACCACCTTTCCTAAAGGAACTCTGCAGCATCATCCTTCGTCCGAAATATTATTTAGCAACTACAAAATTCATAGTAGACTGTCTATGTTTATTTTGTAGTAGTTAACTAGGAAATGGGAGTGGAGTTGACATTACGCAGGAATATTGCTAGTCAGATTGGAGCGCTAGACGCACGAGTGGGGGAATTGGGTAACCCTTCAGGGAATTCCGATTTGATAGTGGCATACAGAAAACGGAAAAGACCCTATTTATTTTGTTATTACATTATACCGATCTATAAATAACTGATAATGTCATGAGAAATGAAAATAGTTTTTGTAAAAAATGACAAAACCATTATAAATTTATTACTAGGCCTATTATATTATACTACTGACAAAATGTAATGAGAGGGTGTTTTTTTTTAGATCACCGGTTAGCCTGCAGAGAGTTCACCCAAGGCCACGCGTGTTTGTGAGTTGTGAATTTACAGAGACTGACACATACGCAGTTTGTTTACAACAGGACTCGACTAACAAAAACGGACAATTAAAATCTATATTTATCCTTTTTCATCGCCAAATGCCTATAAATTCTATAAATGATCTATAAATTTTTATTCTGTAATGTAACTATTTACATTTATTTTAAAGTATTTCTTTTAGTATTTTTTAGTATTTAATTTCTTTTTAATTTTAAATACTGCGTCTTTTAATCGAATTTGGGGCCGAACATTATTCTTTAAATAATAGTCACTTATCATTTTAACTTTAGTTTAAATTACAATTACAACTAAAACTTAAACGTTAGCCTATTAATTAAATACTAGATATGTTTGTAGGACAGATAGTAGCGGAGAGCGTATTGCTCTACACAACCAATGGTAAATTGGAGTCGCCTATCTTTACCACAGTTTCAAGTGACTCTTGGATGTAGTATAGTTACAATGACTTTACCCCTAGATCAACCCAGTGATTAAACCAGATTTTTGGTTGATGACTTAAACAACAATAAGAAGGTAAAAAGTGACATCTGAAAATAAAGATTACAAAAATCTTGTGTACTTATTACATTTACAACTAACCAAGTTCAACTTTTTTTTTTAAATGAAAAACTATTTGATGTAATTGTATAAGCGACAAAAAATGAAAAAGAATAGTTTTATTATTTCAACTATTTTATATGTAAGTATAAAGACGTTCAAAAATAGAAAATTTTTGAAACGACCGATTTGTAAACGGAACTTTTTTTTCTTTATAATATGACCACATGTAATTTTTAAAGCGGTTGCGTGATAACGTCGTATCGTTCTGGAAGTTTTAAATGAATTATTCATAATTTTTTTTTATTTTCGTCTGAAATATTGGTGGAGCCTTTTGTCTACATAAAAATAATATATAATTCCGTTACAAATCTAAATTTGTTCTTTTTTTAAAAACGATATTTTTTTTCATTCTTGATTCGAATGGATAAGAATTTAAATATTTTATAAGATATTTTGAACTTAGGCATTCTCTAATACAGGTGTACCGTGCTCCCCAGTAAATCTGACTTACAAGGAAATTAATATTGGACAATGTACTGTCAACATGAAAATTATTATAAGGGTGTAATATTACTTTTATTGCTTCAGTCGTTTGGAACAGAAACAAAATTAGTCTACAAAAGATTTTTGTACAGTTCAGCCGTTCTAAGTTTGCTCCTAATGTAAACAAATAATGACGTCACTGAGCATGCGCATTATATCTAAATCTGTACGCGCTGATTAAAAAGTAACAACTAAATACTTTCAAAAGTATTTAAATACAAAATACTTTTAAAAGTATTTTTATAAATTAAATTGTTAGGCCTACATCATATCACGACTGATGTTTTTAGTACTTTAAGTAGTCATAATTTAAAAAATAGTTAACTTAATAGGAATACGACATCCATAAAGTCACGGACTCTAGCGTGCACCCTGTAGTAGCTGGTTTTGGTTTGTTGACAGTAGGAGCAAACTTAGAGCGGCTGAACTATAGCTAATAATTTAATTATTATTAAAAATAAAGGCAAAAATGTTGTTCAATTTCTATATAGCGGTATGTAACATAAGGAAATATTACTCGTCTGTCGTTAGATATGTACACATTAGCCGGGCGTGTTAAGTGGTCGGTTTTATTTTATTACTTTCTCTTGCATATGTAAATATATAGGAAGGAAAGTATACCTATCGTTTTCATATCGATTTTTAACCGAATCTATACGTTTTCAGACCACCTGAACCCAAAAAATATATTTGTAGCGATTTGTCTCTCTCTCTCTCTCTCTCCCTGTGCGTCCATGTGTGTGCGTGCGCGCGTGTGTGCGTGTGTGTGTGTGTGTGTGCGCGCGCGCGCGTGTGTGTACAAAATATCTCAAGAACAGAACATCGTACGAATTTGAAAATTAAAACTTAAGTTAGATACTACTACCGGACCCGACACAGACATTTTTATGAAAATCTGTCAACTGGAAGTAGTTTTTTATTCGTGTCATTTTTCACTATATTATTCCGATTTTCTCAAAAACGGCTTCTACAACTTTTTTTAAAAAATCGCCTCATTTACTAAATATGTTATGCTCTACAAGATACGGTAGGCGCCATGTCTGTTAAAATGTGTATAGGAAGGTTGTTTTCTCGTAAAAGAATTGTTTTTTTTTATATTGCGGCTTTAATATGCATTTTAGTGCAAAAATGTATATCATAAAAACTGTAGAGAATTTAAAATCCTACAACTTTAATTTCAAACATTTTTTGTATAACGCTTAGTCAGGGTTAAATTAGTGATTTTCTGTTTTTTTTTTGCATTAAAATCTGTAACAAAACATTTATTAAGATTTTGTCCTAGATATGCATTTTACGACAAAAGTGTCTAAAATAAAATTTATAGGGAGTTAAAAGATCTACAACTTTTATTTAAAGCATTTTCTCTACAGAGCCTAGTTTAGCCTGAACGAGTGACTTTCCGTATTTTTAAGCTAAACTGAGGTTGATTTTCATTTTGTGTCTTTCATATATGATTAAAATTAGGTTATGTTTATTGAGGTTAGTTTTTTGTTTATTTCTAATGTTTTATTACTAATATTAGGTTATATTGTTCATATTTTGCAATGGAAAAATTTTTCTATGTTTTAGACCAGATTTTTTTATTTCTATCTGGTTTGCAATTACGTTTAATGCAGACAGTGATTCGAACTAGGTACCCCAACGTATAAGCAAGTTGCACTGACAACTACACCACAGGCCGGACACTGTAAGAAAATAGAAGAGAACAAAGTATTTCAGAATATAGTAATTATCTTTTAATTGGCATACATTTTTAAGTTTTACAATTTTAAGATTTTTCTTGAACACAATTTATAGATTTCTTGTTTGTTATTTTGGTCGTTTGTTTTGTAGTGTTGGTGAAGCGTGGTCTGTCAGTTGTAAGAATGCCGTCACGTTGATGACATTGGGCAACAGACGCCATGTTTCAATTATGTTTGCTTTTCAGCGTATTTAATACGTTGTAATACGAATACGCTGCATTCATTGTCTGAAACAAAAATATAATATACGGGTAATTTTCCAAATTTTAAATCGGGGTCCTACGGGTTCGCTACCCATATCCAAAAGATATGAAATGTTTCAATTTTTAGAATACAAAAGTCTTTTGACGGCATGTTTTTTGGCGCTACATTACATAAAATTAAATTTGCTTAATTAAACATTGGCTTAAATTACATAAAAATTTGATAACCCGAAACTTTTCAATTAGCACCCTCTAGCCTGCGATAGGGGTTGTGTTTCTTTATCTCCTTAACGGTGAATAATAGGGACAAAATGCATGAACCTATTTTGTGCCACGCAAAAATTACTTCAAGGTTATATCACCAAAGTTGCCCTTAACCTACTGGTTCGCTGAGTAAACTACAAAAACTAAATTTCGGTTTTTTGGGGCTTGCCGTTTTCAGGTTTTCCTATCGTTACACCTTCAAAACGGATTTTTGGCAAATTGTTATTAGCAAAACGTTACAGGCACTTATAGCATTACGGGTATTTTTTAAATTTTAGATTGGGGTCCAATGGGGGTTGCTACCCCTTTCAAAAAATTATGAAATTTCTAAATTTTCACAATACAAAATATATTTTAACGGCATGTTTTTGACGTTAAAAGTTGAATAAACATTTGGTAACGCGAAAAATTTGAGGTTCCACCACCTTACCTTTGGTAGGGGGTAGTATTTTTTTACCTCCTGAACGGGACTTCGTAGTGAAAAATTGTATACAATCTTTTTTGTGTCTCTCCTTAAGTACTTCAAGGCCATGTAGCTAAAGTTGCCCTTAACCTACCTGTTCGCTGAGAAAACTTAAAACACTAGCATTTCGGCTTTTAGGGCTTGCCGTTTTTATGTTTTTGTTTCTTTACACCTTCACAGCGGTTTTTTTCGCAAGTGTTTATTGAGAAAACGTTACACATACCCATAGAATCAAGGAGAATTTATTAAATTTTAGATTGGGGTCCTATGGTGATTGCTACCCCAACAAAAATTTTAAAATTTTCGGAATATAAAATAATCTTTTAACGGCATGTTATTTAGCGAAGAAAATTACATAAAATTAGGTAACCCGAAAATTTTCAGGTCGCAACCCAAGATCGCATGAGAAACAAAAAAACTCAAAATATCATACATTCAAACCTCAACATTCAAAGTTGAAATTTTGAAACTAAACCTAAAACTTCAAAACCTTTAAACTTTTAATTTTTAAACTTCAAACTTCATCTTTAAACTTTCATATCTTCAAATTTCAAAATATTGTGATCCAATCAACCCCTTTGGCGGCCGAACTTCACCTTGTGGCAAATGGTTCTGATCCACCTACTCCTCTGATGGCGAGACACGTACGCGGCGCGAAGCGCCGCTGGAGTGGCGAGTTTATATTTATTTCACATACGAATAGCATTCGAAGTTCTTACTTTGTTCTTTACGGGAAGGAATTTCGATTTTCCGAAATCGAATTTTAACAGGAAATATAAGTTTTCAGACACCTGAACCATAAACAACATTTTTACGATTGGCCGATGTGAACAAAATACGAGGTGTGGCCACCGGTGAAAACGTTTTTGGTGGGGTTTCAAGGTGCATGAAAACGTGTATTTCCAGTGAAAACTCGATTTCGAAAAAAATTCATGAAAACAATGTTTTCCTTTTATAAATTCTTGCGTTGGTGTTTAGGTCATCACTCGAAAGGCTGGTTTGAACCTGTAGAGGTTTTACTAGGTAAAACAAGGAGTGAGGTGGTTTACAATTGCCTTCCTCACTGAGTGGAAAAGTACGCTTATCAGCGTGCCGGGCCCTCTGAAAAGCACATATTTTCCACTCTGCAAATGACACCTTCACTTCATTCACTACAGGGTCTCGCTGTATAATGAAATTCATTACTTTCAGAGAAGATAACTCTGATTAGTGTCTGTTACACCTCTACCTCTTCTGTTCTCAACCTTATAGCCGGCAATAACATTTTTCTAGACAGGCAGAGAATTTCTAGTATATGGGTCAGCAAACCGTAATGAAATCATTAAAACTTTGTTATTTTAAATTTATAACTTGTAATTTGAAATCATTAAAAATTAAAATCATATAAATTTCAGATGACACTTTTGTTTAAAACTTTCTTACGCTCTAGTTTCAAAATTTATTACACACGAATCGTTACTTATAGGTAATATTTATTTCAAAGTAAAACCAAAAAAAAGATTCTATGTTCAAAACTGAAAAAAATATATACAAAACACATCATGTAATCCAAGAAATAACCAAATTCAGCTGTAGGATATCGTGGTTTGAACCACGCCACCGGTTCAAGAAGCGGTAACAACGTCTTAAAATTGACGATTGCCGGCTATAGGGTTAAATGATTCAGTCATTTAATTGGTTGACCATGTGATAAGAAACAAAAGTATTTATTTCAGCCCTGCAACAAACAGATTGAGTGTAAATAATTTGACACTCCACCTGTCTGTTATGGGCAGGAACGGAACATTATACAAATTGTAATAATTTGAAACTACAGTTAGCGTTGGTTTTAACTCGTTACGTCCATAGGGAACGAATAACATTTTTTCTTAAAACGCTGTAATTTCTTAACCCATTGTACTAAAAGGCTGAATTTTAGCTGAAATTAATTAGAAAACATGCAGCAAACTCATGCACTACACACCATGCACGTATGGCTACGTATGCTATAGTATTCAGATGAACTGCAGTCCCCTAGCCGTGGGAGTGAGAGAATTCATAACGCTCTCACTCTCACAAGCCATACGCGTCATTCCAATAACATTGCATAATTTAAATCATTGTTGTGAGCAAGCGTTTATGCACGCAGTAAACTAACAAGCAAGATAACGACTGTAGTATGTTTTCAGATCTGGATTATAATGGTAAAGACCTTTGGGCGCATGCGTAGTTATACCACAATATCACCCTCTCACTCGCTCGGCTATGGGACATAAATTCACCTAATATCTGTACGTATGTAGGCCTATGTATGGCACGTATTTACTCATGCAGTAAACTTTTTTTAAAATTCCATATTCTTCCTCTAAAATTTGATCGAGCTACATGTTCTCAAACATGGATTAAGAGAAAATATGCGCTAAAAAACGGGCATATATTTTGATTTTAAGTCACTAGAAAATGCCTCAAAATAACCTTATTTTTATCATAAGTTAAAAACGGAAAATAAAAATCAACCTCAGTTTAGCTTTAAAATACGGAAAATCACTCTTTCACGCTAAACTAGGCTCTGTAGAGAAAAATTCCTTAAATAAAAATTGTATATCTTTTAATTTCCTATAAATTTTATTAATACACTTTTGTCGTAAAATGGATACTTAGGCTAAAATCTTAAATAAATCGATTTTTTTACACGTTTTCGTGAGGAAAAAAACAGAAATATCGCTAATTATCGCTAATCTAAGCGTTAACTTATACAAAAAAATGTTTGAAACAAAAGTTGTAGGATTTTAAATTTTCTACAACTACCTATAATAATAATAATACATTTTTTCCACTAAAATGCATATTAAAGTTGCAATCTTAAAAAAAAATTTTTTTACGTGAAAACAGCTTCCCCAACAATTTCAGCAGACATGACGATACCCTATCTTGTAGTCCATAAAAAGTTTCGTAAATGAGGTGATTTTTAAAAAAATCGTAGAAGCTGTTTTTGAGAAAATCGCAAAAAGTGAAAAACTACTACTTCCGGTTGACCGATTTTGATGAAAATGTTCGTGTCGGGTCCGGTAGTGGTATCTAACTTAAGTTTCAGGTTTCAAGTTCGTACGATGTTCTGTTCTTGAGATATTCTGTTCACACACACACACACACACACACACGCACACAGACCAATCGCTAAAAACATGTTTTTTGGGTTCAGGGGGTATGAAAACGTGTAGATCCGGTGAAAACTCGATTTCGAAAAATCGACATGAAAACAATACTTTCCTTCCTATTTATTCATAAAGGCAAGAGAAAGAAATACACGAACATTTTCATCAAAATCGGTCAACCGGAAGTAGTAGCTTTTCACTTTTTGCGATTTTCTCAAAAACAGCTTCTACGATTTTTTTAAAAATCACCTCATTTACGAAACTTTTTATGGACTACAAGATAGGGTATCGTCATGTCTGCTGAAATTGTTGGGGAAGCTGTTTTCACGTAAAAAAAATTGTTTTTTTTAAGATTGCAACTTTAATATGCATTTTAGCGGAAAAAATGTATTATTATTATAGTTGTAGAAAATTTAAAATCCTACAACTTTTGTTTCAAACATTTTTTTTGTATAAGTTAACGCTTAGATTAGCGATAATTAGCGATATTTCTGTTTTTTTCCTCACGAAAACGTGTAAAAAAATCGATTTATTTAAGATTTTAGCCTAAGTATCCATTTTACGACAAAAGTGTATTAATAAAATTTATAGGAAATTAAAAGATATACAACTTTTATTTAAGGAATTTTTCTCTACAGAGCCTAGTTTAGCGTGAAAGAGTGATTTTCCGTATTTTAAAGCTAAACTGAGGTTGATTTTTATTTTCCGTTTTTAACTTATGATAAAAATAAGGTTATTTTGAGGCATTTTCTAGTGACTTAAAATCAAAATATATGCCCGTTTTTTAGCGCATTTTTTCACTTAATCCATGTTTGAGAACATGTAGCTCGATCAAATTTTAGACTACAGCCCGGGAATCGAATATTCCGCTTTTGAAACATTTTATTCTGACTACAACAACACGTAGACGGGCCCAATTGTAGTTACTTACCATAGCAACATTTCTTAAATTTAAGACGAAAAGTCCAATGGGTTTGATTTCCATCTCTTTGTTGCACCTGGTCATCATCAACAGAAGAGATTTTTTGAACCAGATCGGTTTATCTGTCCAAGAACTCCCGTACAATGCTTCCATCAGATTTCTGTTCTGAAACAAAAAAAAAATAACGAAAGCTGTAGAAGTACAGTGTAGCGTCAGTTATCCGAACTAACTGAGATAAGATTTTTTATTTCTGACATTTTTACTTTCTCTTGCCTATATCAATACACTTGCAACCCCCGCTCACTTCGCTTCACAGCAGCTAATGTAGGCCTCATTAAATCATTTTAAAACCTCTCTATTTACAATATTTGTGGTTTTGTTGCCCTGTGGCAGCAAAATAAATTGTTTTTCTGAACTTCCAGCTCTAGAAAGTCCGACATAAAGTTGTCCATGAGTGAAGGAAGCACTCTTGCCTCAAATCGTTGCCCATCGTTGTAAATGTTTGTCCCTGCGATTTAACAGAATTGAATAGAATGCATAGAAGAATACCGATGGAAAAGAAAGAGACAGTTGATATACGGCTGAGATAAGAGACAGTAATACGTGGGTGCGGTACGCAGAGTAATTGGAAATATGTGACTCGTTCACTAACTGTCGAATAAAAACAAATAATAGCCTATACGAAATACAGTACAAAAAGATTTAAAAATGTATATTATATCGAATGTATATATCGAATGTTATTCTTCACGTTTTCTGTGAAATATAAAAGTTGAATCGTGCTTCTAGCTCAAAAAATACACCATCCAGAGCACTTTGAAAATATAAAAGTGCTATACACCCGATAAACTAAAACATGCGACATCGTCACAGTTTAAGTTGCTTAACTCACTTAATTAAAGTTACTTAAAGTTGCAAAATAGCATATATTGATCAGGAAGCTCTAAGCTATGCAACAATGAAAGATTTTTTAAAATTAGTTCAGTATTTTCTGAGATTACCTCATACAAAAAACAGACGTTTCTTCTTTATTATATTAGTATAGATAGAAAGAAAAGTATTGTTTTCATATCGAGTTTTCACCGGATCTACACGTTTTCAGACCCCCTGAACCCTAAAACATGTTTTAGCGATTGGTCTGTGTGTGTGTGTGTGTGTGTGTGTGTGTGAACAAAATATAGGTATCAAGAACGGAACATCGTACGAACTTCAAACTTGAAACTTAAGTTACATAACACTAGAGGACCCGACACGAACATTTTCATCAAGATCGGTCAACCTGAAGTACTAGTTTATTAGTGTCATTTCTCACTTTTTTGCGATTTTCTCAAAAACAGCTCCGACGATTTTTTTTAAATCGCTTCATTTACTAAATATTTTATTCTCTACAAGATAAAGTAGGCACCATTTCTGCTGAAATTCTTGGAAAGGCTGTTTTCTCGTAAGAAAATTGTTTTTTTAAGATTGCGACTTAAATATGCAATTTAGCGGAAAAATGTATATAATAAAACTTGTAGAGAATTTAAAATCTATAACTTTTATTTCAAACATTTTTGTGTATAACACTTAGTTTAGTGGTAATTAGGGATTTTCTGTTTTTTTCTCATGAAAACGTGTAAAATCGAATTTTTTACGATATCAGCCTTAGTAACTTATACATTTTACGACAAAAGTGTATAAAATCAAATTTATAGGAAATTAAAAGACCTGCAACTTTTATTGTGAGTTTTCTCTACAAAACCTATTTAAGCGTGAAAGCGTGATTTTCCGTATTTTTAAGCCAAACTGAGGTTGATTTTCATTTTGTCTTTCACTCATGATTAAAATAAAATTATGTTTATTTTGTTAGTTTTTTTTGTTTATTTCTAATGTTTTATTAGTAATGTTAGGTTATATTGTTATATATTTGCATTAGCAAGAGAAAGTCGTGTGAGTGTTTCTCACCAGGTTTTTAGTGAAAGGATTATTTAAAATGGACGAACCGTATAGGAGTTACAAGGATTTAAGTATAGCATTCAAATACAACCATTCGCATTTAAATACGTCAGCGCATACAATTACTCGTACAACATGATACGATTGTCACTTTAGCATACCTGAGTGATAATTTTCTCGCCGTAAACTCCGTACATGTAGACGAAGTAAGCCATGACGAATGACATACACAACTCTGTCACTCGAAACAGGATCTCAACTTTCTGTAAAACAAATTTAACATTCCAATAATTATGTAGAGAGCAGCGTGTCGTCTATTTGTTCTAAGAAATATTCTCAGACCCATCAATTTACTTACTTTTACACTTCTACTTATTGTAAAATTTGTTTTTACTTGCTCTTGCCTATATGAATATTAGGAAAAAAAGTATTGTTTTCATGTCGATTTTTCGAAATTAAATTTTCACCAGATATACACATTTCCAGACCCCCTGAATCCAAAAAAAATGTTTTTAGTAATTGGTCTGTGTGTGTGTGTGTTGTGTGTGTGTGTGTGTGTGTGTGTGTGTGTGTGTGTGTGTGTGTGTGTGTGTGTGTGTGTGTGTGTGTGTGTGTGTGTGTGTGTGTGAACAAATTATCTCAAGAACGGAACATCGTACGACCGTGAAACTTGAAACTTAAGTTAGATACTACGAAAGGATACGACATGAACATTTTTATCAAAATCGGTCAACCGGAAGTAGTTGTTTATTTGTGTCATATTTAACTTTTTTGCAATTTTCTCAAAAACGGCTCCTACGTTTTTTTTTAAAAAATCGCCTCATTTACTACATTTTTCATGTTCTACAGGATACGGCAGGCGCCATGTCTGCTAAAATTCTTGAAGAGGGTTTTTTCTCGTAAAAAATCGTTTTTTTAAATTGCGGCTTTAATATGCAATTTAGCGTAAAAATGTATATAATAACAGTTGTAGAGAATTTAAAATCCTACAACTTTTATTTTAAACATTTTTTTGTATAACGCTTACTTAAGCGGTATTTAGCGATGTTTTTTCTCATGAAAACGTGTAAAAAATCATTTTTTTAAAAAATATTTTAGCCTTAGTATGCATTTTACGACCAAAGTGTATAGAATCAATTTATAGGAAATTAAAAGATCTACAATTATTTTTATTTAGAGCATTTTTTTCTACAGAGCCTAGTTTAGCGTAAAAGAGTGATTTTCCGTATTTTTACGCCTAACTGAGGTTGATGTTCATGTTGCATCATTCGCACATGATTAAAGTAAGGTTATTTTTTGTTTATTTCTAATGTTTTATTACAAATTTTAGGTTATATAGTTAATTATTTGTATTGGCAAGAGAACGTAGTATAAATTGTTTCACATCAGAGTTTTTTGAAATAAGAAAACTGAGATTAGGCTATGTGTAAGAGAAATGGTTAGGAGGCATACCTGCACGATGAAGTAAATGGCCATGCAGAAGTAGACGGAAATGCCGGAATGGTAGATAAATGCAACGGTCTGCGTTCCATTATTTATCAACCAATGTTGCCTGAAATAAACAAAATATAACTTGTTACTTTTTTCACCTGTCATAACCTCCAACAGGATCTTAACTTCAAAGCAGTGGATGAGGAAAAGAAAAGATTATTAGCCCTTAAGGGACTGACACAGACTGTGCCCGCAGTGGACTGCACGCGGACAGTCCGCGTGCAGTCCACTGCGGACTAAAAAGAGCCTAACTTAACGCGGACAAATCAGGACGGACCAGAACAGTTGTAAAGAAAACGTGAACGTGTCGTGGCGAATTTATGATTTGTTATCTTTTCATCTTTGAAACTTGAATTTATATCGTCTACCTCAGACGAAGAAGAATTAGGCCTACTTCTTTTGTTCGCTTTGAGACGGTCGAAACGAAAAAGAAAATGGGTGCACGAAATTAATTGCATAAGAGAGGAGGTAGGCGAATTTCCCCGATTTTGCAATGAATTGAATTCCTTTGAAAACCGATTTTTCATGTATTTTCGTTTATTCTAACTATAATTCCATTATTGTTGATATAGGTAGTTTTGGGTGGCATAATAATAGTAGTATCTTAGAAAATTCCGCTTTCTATCGTGAGTTCGTAAATAACAAAATTACATTACCTCCTAAGTCACTACCAGGAACAGACATCCCTGTACGAGACCAATTTGTTAATTACTTCAACTATTTGAGTCATTGACTAATATAGATTGATACACTTTCAATGTACAGTTATGCTGTCAGTCACGTCGACAGTAAAACGTAAAACTAATTTTATACTATAAATACTGTAATAACAAAAAAATAATAAAATTTGTGTTTAGTACTACTGGTTTGTTGAAGTTTTCCACCTATTTCTCTCCATGATTGTGCTTTCTTAAGCAAGTTTTTGTAATCATTATCTTGCACATCATATAAATGTGGGTGCTCCCTAACAAGTTCAATTAATTTTTCCTCTTCATCGGTCATCCTGTCCGTCGCGGACTCTGTAGAAAAATACAACCTCCCAAAAGTCCGCCGTGGAATAGATTGGTACGCGGCGTAGGCCGCTGTCTAAATAACTAGGATGATGCAACAATGTCTAACACAGGATCCGGGCGGACAAGAGCGTTCTGTTTGACAAGACCTTTAGAGTACCCGGAACGGAGAAAATTGAAAATTTTCACAAATCCTGTTTTTTTTACGTTATTAAAATTCAGAGTTTTCTGCATCCAAATGATGTATAATTTGTTGAGGTTTTTGCTGTTTTTGCCCCAAAAAAATAATTGAAAATACGTTAAACCGTTGTAATTTTTCGACGTTACCAGTTTGCATAAACACATCTATTTTTTGAATGCAAACGACAAATTCATATTTTTTTTGTTTTAAAACTTTAAGTTGGCATTAAACCAGCTGTGAATTTTATAGTCTCAGTTACTATAATACTAGACGGTAGCGGTCACGCGCAGCTGATGTGAGATAATCATATTATGATTGATGACGTAGTCTGGTCCCCAACAACTCGGCCGGTGCGTAGTGACGGTAGGATTTTTCCATTGTCTTTACAAACATAGCGGTTTAGGTATGTTTACACGGGAAATCGATTTTAATTTTAACAATTCTACTTTTTCGGCCTCAAGTTTTTCTCTAAGTAATTTGTTTTCTTCTTTTAATTCGGCGTTTTCACGTTTTAAGAGATCAGTTTCCTCTGACTGCGCAACATTCAAATTTGGCGGGTCATCAATCAGAATAATGTCATCTTTCACGTTTTTGCGATTTTCTCAAAAACGGGTTCTACGACTTATTTTAAAATCGCCTCATTTACTACATTTTTTATGCTTTACAAGTTAGGGTAGGCGCCATGTCTGCTGAAATTCTTGGGGAGGCTGTTTTCGTGTAAAAAAATTGTTTTTTTAAGATTGAGGCTTAAATATGCATTTAGAGCAAAATTGTAATAATAAAAGATGTAGAGAATTTAAAAAACGATTTTTATTCCAAACATTTTTTTGTATAACGCTTACTTTAGCAGTAATTAGCGATTTTCTGTTTTTTTCTCACGAAAACGTGTAAAAAATCGATTTTTTAAGATTTCACCCTTACCATGCGTTTTACGACATAAGTGTGTAGGCTATAATCAAACTTATAAGAAAATTAAAAGATCTACAACTTTTATGTCAAGTATTTTTTTCTACAGAGTCTAGTTTAGCGTCAAAGAGTGATTTTTCGTATTATTAAGCCAAACTACGGTTTAATTTCATTTTGCATCATTCACTCATGATTAAAATGAGGTTATCTTTTTTGAGATTAATTTTTTGTTTATTTCTAATGTTTTTTTTACTAATATTAGGTTATATTGTAGTAAATTTGCATTGGCAGGAGAATGTAGTGTGAGTGTTTCACAACAGATTTTTTTTGCATTGGTCGATAGATCTTCGTTTGTTCCGGATTGTTCCGGAAAAAACTTTCGTTTGTTCCTCTCAATTAAGCGAGAAAATTGAAGAAAACTGGTGAGGGGGCTAACATGAAGTTAGCCCTCCAGTTTTCTTCGATTTTCTCGTTTATTTGAGAGGAACAAATGAAAATTTTTACGGAACAATCAGGAACAACGAAAATCTATAAATCTATGCAAAACTAAGTTCAAAATATTGGGGAGGGGGAGGGCAGCATGAAGTTAGCACCCTTGTTTTTCTCGATTTTCTCAACTGAACAAACAAAACTTTGCGAAACAAATCCGAACAAACGTTTCGATAACAATCGATTCCATTAGTTTTTTTTAATTTTTTGTATGGGGTCAACTTCAAAGATGTAAAGAATGATAGACCTATTACCTGTAAATGTGATAATGATGTGTAGAGATATATCTAATGTAATTTTTCATGGAAATCATTTCATCATCCGTACATTCATTTAAACATCCAGAACGTTCTTGATCAAATTTTTTATGTTTAAAAATAATATCATCCATTTCTTCTAAAGTCAAACAAAGCAATTTGATTTCATATTCTAACGTTTCTGTAGAATTAAAAGCTGTCAGATAAATTGTATAAACATAAACAGCACTCATCATCCCAAAAATTGATTGTAAAATGTAAACGATTACATAAAAATAAATTGAATCAAAAATTTTCGGAAAATAAAACGGTTGAGATAAAAATAGATCACTTCCTTTCATCGAAAATACAGATCTTTTAGATAAAATAATTTTGACAAAAGACATTACGATAGGTGCTATCATGGCAAAAGTCACATTATGAAAAAACAAAATATTTTTTATAATGTTATTCAATTTCATGATATTTGTTTTATAATTTTTAATTATATTAATGCGATTCAGTGTTGCCAAATATGGGAAATGAAAATTCCCTTCTTTTATCACTTGACAAGTCATGTTTATATCTTGCCATGATAGAGTGTATGTCAAAGAATAACCTAAAAAGTAGTAATAAAAGATAAACGCTTTGAATGAAGTGACTCTGTGATCCATGTTCTCCCATTCGTGCCACTGGTAGAATACCAAGTTGATAAATAGGGTAGTCACCAGTGTTATAAAGAATTTTTTACGTGTTGATACTTTTCCTTTATCATCAGGGTTATGCCCAATTAATGTTAGACTTTTCCATACTTCTTCTTTGATTGCATTATCCATTTTATTTCTAATTTATTCCAAAATGTAATCTGTTTATAGTACAATTTAATTTTATATTTATATTTTGTATCTGGAAAATATTAAAAAAAATTATTAAACTAAATGGGTGTTTGAGAATTGAAGGGTACGAAAAAGAAGCTGCTGTAAGAAAAGATGTACCACAAGGATGTTTATTGTCACCACTACTTTTAAACTTGTATATAGAAAAGCTGCCCATAACAGACAGGTGGAGTGTCAAATTATTTGCACTCAATCTGTTCGTTGCAGGGCAACGAAGATAAATAGTTCTGTTTCTTAACACATGGTCAGCCAATTTAATGACTGAATCATTTAAAAATAGAAGAGGTAGAGGTGTAAAGACACTAATCACAGTTATCTCCTCAGAAAGTAATGAATTTCATTATAAAGCAACACCCTGTGGTGAATGAAGCAAGATATCACTTGCAGAATGTAAAATATGTGCTTTTCAAAGGGCCCGGCAAGCTGATAAGCGTACTTTTCCACTCAGTGAGGAGCGCATTGGTAAACCACCTCACTCCTCGTTTTACTTAGTTACAAGTTCAAACCAGCCTTTCAGGTGATGACCTAAACAATATAGAAAAGCTTTAAATGAACTGAAGAACAAATTTGACGCATCAATAAAAATCCATAGACAAACAATAAAAACACTGAGATTTGTCGATGATATCGTAGTATTAACAGAGCCACATGTGCGAGGTGTGGCTATTAAATAACGAGACTGACGTTGTAAGAAATTTAATTTTATACATAATCACTTTTTGTTACCTTCAATATACACTCCTTCTCTATCCCTACAACGCTCCATGCGAATTTTCCATGATTGGAAACAGTGCTGGAAGTCATCTTCTGTCAGTTCCTTCAGGACACGTGCCGCTTTCTCTTTTACAGCTTCCACAGACTCAAACCTTGTCCCTTTTAATGCAAATTTCACCTTAGGGTACAGGTAGAAGTCACATGGTGCAAGATCTGGTTAATAAGGTGGATGTTCTAACACTGAGATGTTGTACTTGGCTAGGAACCTCTTGACAGACATCGCGGAATGAGGTGGCGCTTTGTCTTGGTGGAGAACCCATGATTTGTCCTAAATTTGTCAAAATTTAAAGCAATGATTGTTTTTTTTACATCCATGGGATTGGTACCTTCACTGGGTTCCTAAAGGTCAAATAATTAATCAATATTACTATCTTGAGATACATTCTAAACAACGTCAAAGAGTAAGGAAAAACGCCCAGAAATGTGGAAGGACAAATCATGGGTTCTACACCAAGACAATGCGCCAGCTCATTCCGCGTTGTCTGTCAAGAGGTTCCTAGCCAAGTACAACATCTCTGTGTTAGAACATCCACCTTATTCACCAGATCTTGCACCATGTGACTTCTACCTGTTCCCTAAGGTGAAATCTGCATTAAAAGGGACAAGATTTGAGTCTGTCAAAGCTGTAAAAGAGAAAGCAGCACGTGTCCTGAAGGAGCTGACAGAAGATGACTTTCAACACTGTTTTTAACAATGAAAAATTAGCATGGAGCGTTGTAGGGATAGAGAAGGAGTGTATATTGAAGGTGACAATAAGTGATTATGTATAAAATAAAAATAAAATTTTTTACAACGTCAGTCTCGTTATTTAATGGCCACACCTCGTACACTGGCAAATACGTGTCTGCATGTTCATTTCCTAGTACTATACGTATGCATATTCAAGTAAAACGTATTTTTATCAACATTTTTCAGTACAAAAAAAAACAGTACTTACCAAAGGTAAAAAGAAATGAAGAAAATTTTATATGGAATAAAAATAAAAATGAACGTATTATTTCAACTGATATGTTTCCCCTAGTTGTTCCTACAACAACCGGCAGATAACTAAAAAGAAAATATATGCACCTACATAGACAATATTGTATCATATAAAAAAATTACTAAACACATCGACGTGGCTGTTGGTAATAAACTAATAAAATTATACATAAAAATATAATAATTAAATTTTGTATATATGTAATAATGTATAATAATTTAATAAAACAATAATGAAAATACATAAATTAATATTAATTAATAAAAAATAATGAACATTTAAACGCCAACATCCTTGGCAGCAATAATAAAATATATATTATGTATGATAAGATAGAGTTATATGAAAATAAAATTTATATGATTTATTAATTTTTTTTTTTAGTTATATAGAAATAGATTTTTGAGGTGAATACATAATTCGTTGTATCGAGACAAAAGAATAATGTTTTTTTAGGAAGGGAGGAAATATGCCTATTATGAGAAATTCTGATTTAATATTTGAGGTATCGTGTTCAGCCACAAAAAATAAGTAAAAATAAAGTAATATAATCATGTAAGTCATGAAAATAAAGTTCTTAAATATATTAGGTATAACATGATGTAATATTTCTTGTTTAGTTATAAGCGTTGTTCGGAAAAATCACTGCCTACCAAATATTATTACAGTAGGTACTACATAATACTTAACTTAGACATGAGTACTTCGGACTCAATCTATATATTTTTACTTTCTCTTGCCTATATGAATAAGGAAAGTATTGTTTTCATGTCGATTTTTCGAAATCGAGTTTTCACCGGATCTACAGGTTTTTAGACCCTCTGAACCCAAAAAAGATGTTTTTAGCGATTGGTCTGTGTGTGTGTGTGTGTGTGTGTGTGTGTGTGTGTGTGTGTGTGTGTGTGTATGTGTGAACAGAATATCTCAAGAACGTAACATCGTACGAACTTGAAACTTAAGTTAGACACCACTGGAGGACCCGACACGAATATTTTCATCAAAATCGGTCAAACGGAAGTAGTAGTTTATTCGTATCATTTTTTACTTTTTTGCGAGTTTCACAAAACGGCTCCTAAGGTTTTTTTTAGAATTACCTCATTTTTTAAATTTTTTATGCTCTACAAGATAGGGTAGGCTTCATGTCTGCTGAAATTCTTGGTGAGACTGTTTTCTCGTACAAAAACTGTTTTTTTAAGATTGCAACTTTAATATGCATTATAGTGCAAAATGTATAGTAAAAGTTCTGGAGAATTTCAAAACCTACATCTTTTATTTCGAACATTTTTTTTGTATAACGCTTAGTTTAAAGTAATTAGCCATTTTCCGCATTTTTCTTACGTAATCGTGTAAAACAATATACTTTTTTTAAGATTTCAGCCTTATTATGCATTTTGCGACAAAAAAGTATAATCAAATTTATAGAAAATTAAAAGATCTACAACTTTTAGTTAGAGCATTTTTCTCTACAGAGCCTAGTTTAGCGTGAAAGAGTAATTTTCCGTATTTTTAAGCTAAAGTAGGGTTGACTTTCACTTTACGTCTTTCACTCATGATTTTGAGGTTAGTTTTTTATTTATTTCTAATGTTTTATTACTAATGTTAAGTTATATTGTTAATTATTTTCATTGGCAAGAGAAAGTTGCGTGAGTGTTTCACACTATATTTTTTTTTTAAGTGAAAACTTCTTTAGGCGCACCTTGCACTCTTTTTAAACAGTAAACGAAGCTGAACTGACACGCGTCACGCATCACACACCAGTGACGGATTTAGCATCAAGTTGCAGGGGTTTTAAGGGGTATGAAATACCCCCCAGGAAAGCGAACTCCGGGAATCGAACTCAGGACCTTCGCTTATTAGACTGGCGCGCTATCCTTGTATATGTCACGGAGGTGGCCATTTTTCATTTTTTTACGTTTTTAATTTTAAATTCTGTCCATAACAGACAGTTGGAGTGTCAAACTATTTACACTCAATCTGTCCGTTGCAGGGCTAAAATAAATAGTTCTGTTTCTTATCACATGGTCAGCCAATTAAATGACTGATTCATTAAAGAACAGAAGAGGTAGAGGTTTAAAAGACACTAATCAGAGTTATTTCCTCTGAAAGTAATGAATTTCATTATACAGCTAGACCCTGTGGTGAATGAAGTGAAGGTGTCATTTGCAGAGTAGACAATATGTGCGTTTCAGAGGGCCCGGCATGCTAATAAGCGTACTTTTCCACTCAGTGAGTTGTGGCAATGGTAAACCTTCTCACTTCTCGTTTTACTTAGTAAAACCTCTACAGGTTCAAATCAGCATTTCGGCCGATGACCTAAACAACAACAATAATGTCAAATTATATTGGTCTTTTTTGCATTGGCAAGAGAAAGTCGTATGAATGTTTAAATAAAACAATTAACGGAAATTATTTTTTATTAAATATTTTTAAAAACGTATAAACTTGTTTATGACTAGGCCTATATGATAACATGATCAAGTTCAGGTTCCAGTACGTGGATTTCTGGTTTACCCATCGTATAAAAGAAATCAGATTCAGAAGTCTGGCAATATTTTTCAAATGTCTCAACGGGTGGACATTCAACTTCTAAAGTGCCATCACGTTTCGCTAGATCTATGGGTGGACAAAGAAAATGTCTAATATTTCTGGGCATTACATATCCGTCTTGTTTTTTAGCCATGTCTGTCATATAGGTGATGACCTGTTCGATCTGTTCTTCGGGGATAGTGGGTCCTATCCCGGGAATATGAACCGCTATGTGAACTCCCTCCTCCGGCGAAGATATCATTGATAGATCATCTCGTAAGTCTTTTATCAGATTAAAAGCTCCTCCTTTTTGAATTTCCTTTCGTGTTTTCCCTCTCATTATATTAACAGAAACTATTGAAGGTGTTTTTTCCGGTTCAATGTATTCGATTTCCTCGGCCTCTTCTTCAACCAAGGTTTCCGGTTTTGACTCGGGTGTTTCATATTCGGTTTCGGATTTCAATCTTTTCACCAATCTTCTTACCGTATACGAAACCAGTTCTTGTGGTACATCATAAGACGGATCTGGCGAATAAAAAGATTCCACATCTTCTACTTCAACCCATTCTTCGTTCGGTTCCAACTTAAGAAACGAATCTCCGATCTTCACGAAGACGTTCACCTCTTCATCTTCTGAAGATTCACTTATTTCGCAATCCACTTCCTCGTTTAACTTTGTGAAATCAGTACATGTTTCCGGTAGATCTACCTGAGGAAATTTTGACATGTCCGTCACTTCCTCTACGCTTAATATTTCGTACGTATCGGTCACCGTATAGATCTTGTTCTTTATCTTTTTCCTCGCCGGTATCTCTGGCTTTGGTCTTCCGTACAAAATGTAATCATATGCTGTAACAATTGTTTCGATTCAATTCAATTTAATATAAAAGAATTTAAACTATAATATAAAAGAAAAGAAACCAAAATAGAAATATACATATAAATATTTTATATTATATACAACATATTATATTACTTTTTTATATACATGGTATCTCACGAGTAACCTGACAAACTTCTAAGGTGGTTTCCTCTCATCAAAATAATGTAAAAAGTTTATCTAAACATGGGTCCGGAAACGCTTCGTTAGCGAGTAACGGCTAGCAAAAGATTTCGCCCTGGGTTCAGAACATACGCCTAAATAAAGTCATCCTAGAGGTCTAGGAACCCAATTTTGTGAGTAGATTTGATGGTTGTATGATTGTATGTATTTCGACCAGAAAAATTGAATAGAGTAAGTTCCAGAACCATACCTCCCGTAGTTTTCGTAATATCCAATGAAAAACGGACAAATCTGTGCATAAAAATACATTTTTTAGGTTTGAAGAACAATAACTGTGTTAAATGGCTAATAAATGTGTAAATTTATTTAGCAAAACTTATAGAGATTTTAATTCTGAAGAGAATGATGTAAAATAGGCCAATAATAAGCAAACCCAAAGTTAAAAAAATTTATGTTTAATTAAATCAACACATACGAAAAATAAGACAGAAAATGCAATATCTTTTTAATTAACGTTCTTGGTAAACACAAAACATTTTAGCCTAATTGCTGAATCTTTTATTTCAATATCCATACCTTACAAATGGCGTTCAAAATGATTTCCTTGGTCATTTGTGCACAATCTAGCGCGTTTAATAAAACCACGTGTAGTCTTTCTGATACCATCTCGGTTGTTCTTAAGTAGTTCACACGCGTTTAAAATTCGGTTCAATAATTCTTCTTTGGAATTAACTGGTTCTGCATATACTAGCTGCTTTAAATGAACCCAAAGGTAATAACCCAAGGGATTTAAATCAGGGGACTTAGGAGGCCAATGAATTGGTCCTCCTCGACCAATCCATCTGCCCGGAAAACTTATCTGCAAGTGATCTCTAACATTTTGTGAATAATGTGCCGGTACGCCATCATGATGGAATATCATTTGATGTCTTCTTTCAAGTGGTACATCTTCAAGTAGAACTGGTAGTTGATTCTCTAAAAAGTCTTTATACACAAGACCTGTAAGGCGGTTTTCAAAAATAAATGGGCCAATTACCTGGTCCCCAATTATACCACACCATACATTTATAGAAAATCGAATTTGAAAGTTTGACTCTACAACTGCTTTTGGATTTTCAGTTGACCACCGGTGACTATTTTTCAAGTTTAGAATTCCGTATCTTGTAAACAACGATTCGTCCGTGAATAAAATACAATTTACATTATTTCGATTTTCTAACACCCATCGACAAAATTGTAAACTTAATGCACTATCACCTGGATGAAGATTTTGAACTTTTTGTAAATGATATGGATAAAAGTTGTTTTCTTTCAATGTTCTCCAGACTGTACTACGAGATATGTTTAATCTATTTGAAAGTCGGCGAGTGCTAAGTTGAGGACTACGCTGTATCATGTCAATGATATTATCTTGTTCGCGTACAAGCTGTATTACAGGACGTTCACGCGAACAAGAAACTGTTGGAAAAGATCCATTTGTTCGTAAGTTATTGAAAACCGATGCAAATGTTTCTTGAGTAGGTCTTCTTCTATTCGGAAATGGTCTTTCATATTCACGTTTAGCTGCCCGACTATTTCCATTGGCAAAACCATTCACGAAAACAATATCTGCGTACTCTTCATTTGAAAATGCGAATGGGATCTTATCGTTAAAAACCACGAATGAAATACAAATAATACAATAATACACATACACTGCACAAACCAAAGATGACAGACTAGTTACTGCGACAACTCTATTGTCGGAAGGCTGTACAATAACTAGGATTCAATTGTTTTTGCAGCAGTGTTGCCAACTCTTATTTATTTTCATTATTTATTTATTTATTTTCAATAAACTAAAATCAATTCAATTGACGCTGTATTTTTAAAATCTTGTTTCTCAAACTACAATGTTTTATAATGTAAATTTTTGTAATTATTTAATTGACTGAATATTGTATTCGCAAATAAACCGCAAATAAATTTTCAGTCTTAGTTTTCGTATGTGTTGATTTAATTAAACATAAATTTTTTAAACTGTGTGTTTGTTTATTATTGGCCTATTTTACATCATTCTCTTCAGAATTAACATCTCTACACGTTTTGCTAAATAAATTTACACATTTGTTCGCCATTTAACACAGTTATTGTTCTTTAAACCTAAAAAAAACGTATTTTCATGCACAGATTTGTCCGTTTTTCATTGGATATGACAAAAACTACTGGAGGTATGGTTCTGGAACTTACTCTGTTCAATTTTTCGGGTCGAAATACATAAGAAACCATCAAATCTACTCATAAAATTGGGTTCCTAGACCTCTAGGATGACTTTATTTAGGCGTATGTTCTGAACCCAGGGTGAAATATTCGCTAGCCGTAACTCGCTAACGAAGCGTTTCCGGACCCATGTTTAGATAATTTTTTTCATTGTTTTGATGAGAGGAAACCACCTTAGAAGTTTGTCGGGTTATTCGTGAGACACCCTGTATACAGGGTGTTTCAGGAGGAATCGCTACACTACACAAGCTTATTCCTCTCATCAAAATAATGAAAAAAGTTCAATATAAACATGGGTTCGAAAATGCTTTGTTGGCGAGTTACACAGAGTCAAAGATTTCACCTGAAATTCAGCTCCCTCAGTGAAGTTAACTCACACTGAAATTTTTAGGGTGTTAATTGAGTTTGTTAATTAGATAAGTTTTATGTAAAATGAGCTGAAAAATCGTATAAAACCTGTCCCAGGACTCTATCTCCAATAGTTTAGGAGGAAAACGGTATAAAGCAAAACATGTTAGGGTCAAAAACACACTTTTTTGCGTTTGGACTACAATAACTCTGTTAAATTGCCTATAAACAAAGAAAAATATTCAATACAATTTGTAGAGAATTTTATTCGGCTAAGGACCTAAACTCCAAAACACAAAAATTTAAGTTTAGAATTCTGATTTCGACTGGAAGTGGCCCAAAACTGGAAGTCAAGAAATCAAATTCGGAATTTGGAAACAAAAACAGTGTCATTCGATTCCCCTGTAAGAGTAGATACCGAAATCTCTGGGTTTAAGTTCCTGATCGACCAAAAGTGGCCCAAACCAGAAGTCAAGAAATCAGTCGGATTTGGAAACAAAAATAGTGTCATCCGATTCCTCTTAAAGAGTAGATACAGAAATCATTGGGTTTGAAGTTCCTTATCGATCGAAATGGCTCAAAACCAAAACTCCAGAAAACAAAGTAGGAATTTTGAAAAAAAATAGTGTCATTCGATTCCTCCTATTCCTCCGAAAGAGTAGCTTTCTTACTTAGCTTTTCTTCTTACGAAAGCTCAGTGGATTTGATCTTATCACGAGGAAAGATAACCTCAAGTTAAGTGAACACGCAATGTGATTTCTTGAGCCGACTCGTTTTCTTTAGAAAAAAATTGTCACCAGCTATAAGCCGTGTCGGCTCATAGAAGGGACTTTTTACTCATGCTTAAACTTAAGACTATATTTTTTATTATTTATATTGGCAAGAAAAATCATGTGTATCTTTTAAAGATAAAATGTATAATTAGAATATTTACCATCGGATGTTTTTTGGACGCCTTCCAATAAATCGGTGATATGTTCTTGATCCACTTCCTTCTTCTTCTGCACGAGTTTTTCATCGGTCTCTTTTACATGCTTCACAAATTCTTCATCGGTAAGCTGTTCAGGTAATAAAGCGTCTTGTTCGTCTTTCAATTTTTGCCTTCTCGCTTGAATCTGGTGGTACCTTATCATCATCTGTTTCCGTTCTTCAGGTGACGCATTGTTGAACGCTTCTTTGTCAAATGTGTAATTCAAAGCCTGCCAACAGTTTCAAATTCATTAGTCTGATGTGTTACAACAGTTTTTTTTTTTTAAATTCAGGCCTCTTTCAAATACTGACCAATAAAATCTGTCACAATTTTCCTATATCAGCGATTCTGAAACTGTGGTCCGTGGGACGTTATGTAAGGTCCGAAAAATATTGACCTGTCAGATAATAAGAATAATAATAATACAGTGAAACCTTCGTATTTCGAACTGATGTAATTCGAAATTTTAGTTAATTCGGAGGAATTATTTGTCCCCGTCATTTTGTATACGAGGTGTGACTATTAAATAACGAGACTGAGGTAGTAAAAAATTTAATTTTAATTTTATACATAATCACTTATTGTCACCTTCAATGTACACTCCTTCTCTATCCCTACAACGCTCCATGCGAATTTTTTATTCCTGGAAACAGTGCTGGAAGTACTCTTCTGTCAGCTCCTATAGGACACGTGCCGCTTTCTCTTTTACAGTTTCCACAGACTCAAATCTAGTCCCTTTTAATGCAGACTTCACCTTAAGGAACAGATAGAAGTCACACAGTGCAAGATCTGGTGAATAAGGTGGATGTTCTAACACTGAGATGCTGTACTTGGCTAGGAACCTCTTGACAGATAACGCGGAATGAGCTGGCGCATTGTCTTGGTGGAGAACCCATGATTTGTCCTTCCACATTTCGGGGCGTTTTTTCCCTACTTTTTGACGTAGTTTAGAAAGTACTTCAAGGTAGTAATATTGATTAATTGTTTGACCTTCAGGAACCCAGTTGAGGTACACAATTCCATGGATATAAAAAAACAATCATCATTGCTTAAATTTTGACTTACTCATTCGAGCTTTTTTGGCTCTCGGTGAAGTTCGGCTCTTCCAGTGCATGGATTGGCGCTTCGTTTCCGGAACATAAGTAAAAAATCACGTTTCGTCACATGTTATTATCTTCTACCTGTTCCCTAAGGTGAAATCTGCATTAAAAGGGACGAGATTTGAGTCTGTGGAAGCTGTAAAAGAGAAAGCGGCACGTGTCCTGAAGGAGCTGACAGAAGATGACTTTCAGCACTGTTTCCAACCATGAAAAATTCGCATGGGGCGTTGTAGGGATAGAGAAACAGTGTATATTGAAGGTGACAATAAGTGATTATGTATAAAATTAAAATAAATTTTTTTACGTCAGTCTCGTTATGTAATAGCCACACCTCGTAACTATTTCACAATTTTCCTATATCAGCGATTCTGAAACTGTGTTCCGTGGGACGTTTATGTGAGGTCCGCAAAATATTGACCTATCGGGATAAAATACAGTGAAACCTTGGTATTTCAAACTGGTCTAATTCGAAATTTTCGTTAATTCGGAGGAATTATTTGTCCCCGTCATTTTATATATATTACGGTAAAGGCCCGAAATCGGCCACGTTGCGCACTAGCTGAACACTTTGCATTTTGCCCGATGTAAGCCAGAGTCTGAAGGAAATTAATCTTAGTTCGGCCAATTTGCAAAGTGGCTGTATAGGATGGCTTAGGTCCGATGTAGCTTGTAATCAATGTATCCAATTGCAGACATGATGGAACATGGAATCTTAAAGCAACTGTAAAAATGAAATAAGGGGAGTCTCAATCCAATTTTGGTGAAAAATTTCAAATTTTGTTTTTTTGTAGAATTTGTATATTCTAATAGTTTTTTTGTTTAATTTAAGACAAAATTTATTAAAATATGATGAGTAGTTTTTTATATATGCCACTTTTTATTTATTAGTGTCATGACCCAGTGTATTAGTGCCATAACATTTAGTGTATTGGCGCGTTCCATTTCAATTCACATTATTAATGCTCCAGCTTTTTTCATTACTTAGTAGGGAATTTTTGTGCTGTTCTTTCATGCTATTTTGGGCAGCACTTTATTGAAGAATACAATCTATTAGTATCAAGATTTAGAAGGCATGCCAATGAAAGTGTAAGTCAAACTAATTTTTTTTTATTTAATCCCTAATCCTAATGTATGTACGTTGCAATCTGTTCAATTCAGAACAGTAAGCAACCCCATGACCCGATGAGATGAGGATGACATGTAAATGAGGTGTAGTCTTGTACAGACCCAGGCCGACCATTCCTGAGAGAGTAGGCCTATGTTTAGTTGAATCCCAACCATCTAAGTACACTGGTAACCACTGTCTAGCATTCAAATCCATATAAAAATAACTACCTTTACTAGGATTTGAACCAGGAACCTTCGTCTCCAAAAATCAGCTGTTAAACAGCTGATTTAGGCGACTACTTTGTCTCTAAACCAACCCGATGGAATAAACTGTAATTTTATGTATTCATTATTTTTGAAAATAAATTTTTAAACCCGTTTTACCGAAAAGTCACTTTTTAATACAGAAGACCCGTTTTCTCAGCATCGGGCGGAGATAATCTCTTGAAATTTGCATGCACCTCACTGGATATGTTTTACAACTTTTAATGCAATCGATTTCTCTGTTATTACTTTTTTTCTAGCATGAAATGTTGAATTTACTATGTGTACCTCGGCAAAAAAAAATGTTTCTTTTTTAAAATAATCGTACCAACAATCGACCGAGTACAAGTTACAAAATATATTCGTAAATATGTGTTGAAAATTTGGAGTAATTATGTCTAACCATTCCTGAAAAAACGGGTCAAATGTTAACATGGTAGAGATAGGGCGTTGAGACCTCCTTAACTGTTCTTCAAGAAAGTTGATAAATATAGATTCTTTACCGGAAGAGTACATTACACTAAGAAAAGCATCAACAGAGCAGACATTAAGCGGAGATCAAGGTTATACCAGGTGTTCCTGCAAAACTTTCACAAGATCACTCAATTTACCTGGAGATGGCGAGAACTTTCCTCCTCGTTTTCTTTGCCTTTTTTTCTTCTTCTTCTTGAACCAAAAATCCACATCGGCGAAAACAAGGTCAAAGAGACTACCGAGATACTCTTCAGCGCAGCAAGTGGTCAATCTATTCAGGGAAAATTTCCTAATAACGGGTGTTTTATTTAGGACGCAACCCTGATTATAAGAAGATATAAGTAATACATCGGTAAATTTTCTGTCCCACAATCGGTATGTTGGCAACAGTGTACTCAAGCCCAACTACCCAACACAGTTAAAATGTTCCAGTCTAGCATTAGTGTGGTGACAGCAGTCGTTTCGTTATAAAAATATTGTGTCAGCAATGGTTTTTTCCAAGGAAGAACTAAACATAACATACGATACGATATGATGGTATGATGGTCTGTAGCTTTCAGTTCATGAGTTACGCCAACGCGATAAGGATGCAAATGTAACTTTTTCGTAGCTCTGAAAACAGTAGTTAATGTTAGTCCAGCTTCCGATGATAATCTTCTAAGCGATTTTTTAGGTGATTGAGTCAAACGATTTTTCAAATCTTTGACAACTTCGGCGGTTAACTTTGTTGACTGGCGAGGTGGTTTCTCATCGAGTACGCTCCCAGTTCTACGGAATTTATTTATCAAACGCAATATTGACGATTTATTCGGAACGGCAGAACGGGGAAATTTCAACTGAAACTTATCTTGCACACATTTGTAAGATTTACTCGCTATGTATATCTCAACAATAAACACGCGTTATTCCTTGAAAAAAAAACCATTGCTGACACAATATAACGAAACGACTGCTGTCACCACACTAATGCTTGACTGGAACATTTTAACTGTCTAAGGTAGTTGGCCTTGAGTACACTGTTGCTAACATACCGATTGGGGAACAGAAAATTTACCGATGTATTACTTCTATCTTCTTATAATCAGGGTTGCGTCATTAATAAAACACCCGAGGAAAAACCAATGCTTCCAGAAACGTCTGAAGTCACCTCGCGTGGTCTAAAATTGGTCCTATTAAGAAAAAAACTGATATTAATAAAATTAACGGCTTTTTAGTCTATTACTAAATATTACCTCTTCATCAGTAAGAAAGCTAGGTGTAATCGAATCAGTAACACCATCATAAACCATTAAGCCTTGTTCTGACGTCTTGCCTTCTTCAGATGGCCTTGGTGTTAAAGATCTTTGAGTCGGTGGCTGAACATTTTCCCACACCATCAATCCTGCATTTGAATCATATCCCTCTTCTGGTAGTACATGAAATAGATCTGAAAAAAACTCCATTCATTGTCTTTCCTTCAGAAAAATGTATACACTAAATATTTTATTATTCTACAAGGTGTGGTTATTAAATAACTAGGCTGACGTAAAAAATTTAATTTTAATTTTATATATAATCAATTATTGTCACCTTCAATATGCACTTCTTCTCTATCTACAACGCTCCATGCGAATTTTTCATCGTTGGAAACAGTGCTGGAAGTCATCTTCTGTCAGCTCCTTCAGGACACGTTTCGCTTCTCTTTTACAGCTTCCACAGACTCAAATCTTGTCCCTTTTAATGCAGATTTCACCTTTGGATTGGCAAGAGAAAGTTGTGCGAGTGTTTCTCATGAGATTTTCTTCTTTAGATATATATTTTGACTCCCCTTGGCGTCAAAATCCTTAGAGTCCCCTTGGATAGGCTTGGAGTAAATTAAGGATTTTGATCTGTTCTGCTGCCTTTTTTCCACTAAGTAGGTCCGTCCAGCTATCCTGTTTTTCATTTTTTCTTTTTGGTTTCTCGGAAGCTAGGGATGGCTATAGTTACTTGAGTCACGAGTGTGCATGTGGTTTTAACGAGGGATAAAGGGGGAAAGCATCAGTGCACATGCGGAACTGCTTTGGTATCAGTTCGCCACCACAACAATGTAATCTATACTTAGAGAACATACAGTATATCGCGGAACCTTTTGTAGGTTAACTGTACGAATAACTAACTGTTGTTTACCGCAAACGGAAATGTCGGTTTCTCGAAAACGCGGTTGAACTGTTCACAATGCTGAATGAAATCTAATATCCATTGTAATAAAATGTTGTGAAGTTGAAGCTTAACAAAAATACCTTTCCGTGCCTCTTAATAAAAGGCGTGAGCGAGCGACTAACTACTGTGATGTTTCTTTTCGACAATTCGAAATAAAGAAGGAGATTAAAGACAGTGAAGAAGATATTTCTTTTCAACAGGTTTTTTGAAACCTGGTAAAAAAAAGAAACGATTATAGCAATGAGAAAGTGATGCCGACATGTGAAAAGTTATTACCGGTTTAAATATTAGTTGGAAACTGTGTACGTTAAGAAAAATTTAAAAAGACATGGGGTTAAGTGGCAAAAGTGTCAGTCTCAACGAAGTACAATATTAATTGCAAGGGAACATGTGGTTATCAAACAGTACAATTGCACGGTAGTAAAATATAGTGTCTCACTGTTGAAGTTGGCAGCAATGTCGGAATTCTCTTCCCATCCTCACAGGCCATCCATACGCAAAAGGCATTCTCTTGATTCCCTATCTATTGTCGTCGACCGGGCCGACGACACGTGGCAAAACCTTGTTTGAAAAATTAGTGGCCTTGAAATGGGCCGTTGTTGGCGGTCGGAAGCGGCGAGCCGGCGTGATGGAAGTGGAGCTCGAAGAGTGACGGCTCAGCTACTGGGTTCAGGCCTAGCCTTCCCTCAACGGCTGTTGGGTCCCCACTGCAGTGTGACAGTGGTGGCCCCTAGAGCCTCACAGTGTCGGAATGGCGTAGGCCGTCTATGGAAAGCGCGGCCGATGCGGTTCTCTCCGGGTCAGCGAAGGCTGACCGTTGCGGGAATGTAGCGCCCCTCACCGGTAGCGTAGACCAGGGATGGTGCGTCCGGTCTCGGCTGGGCTCTTCTTCTGGAGCTCTTCTTTCTTAATCTTCTCCGGTTGAGAGTTGATTGAAGAGTCACTTTCGCGGGCCAGGGCTGTCGCTTAAATCTCCCTCCGGCGAGTCCAATTCATAGTGGAGGGGAGGCACTGTTGGCTCTGCGTGACTGTAGCGCTCCGCGCGGCAGGCAGGTAGTGGAACCGTCTGCAGGCGCTAATGTTGGTAGGGGAGTCGGCGACACTATTAAGGGCGATGTGGAGGCCATAAAAATTATTATTATTATTATTATTAGAGATAATAATGAGAAGTACCGTCCAATTCGTTGATCTGCATCCCATGAGCAAGCATGCATTCGGTGGTGATAATCGATTGCACCGAAGCATCTCTAGGCGGAAATAACTCTAGTAGCTCCTCCGAACCAGTAATCGAAATTGGTCTACAATCAAGCCTCGATAGGTACTTGTAGATGGGCAAAAACAGTTCCAACGGAATCGTAGCAGGACCTCCGTCAGGGTCATCCGTCAGAAGTTCACACAACATAATCATTGTGTCTTTTAACGTCTGCGCAAAAATAAAACAAGCTAATTAATAAATTGATTCACTACGTAGTATGAAAAGATGCTTAAGCCTTCTGCTACGGGAGGCAATCTTAGTTGCTCTGGTAGTTACCAGGTTTAAAAGCCTATAGCAAACGTATTTATGAAGGGATTTGTTCGGTTCATAGATCAAATTACGCGCCTTGAAAGGCTCTATAATTCAATTTAAAACACAATGCAAATGTATTGATAGCAAGGTTGAAATGATGATTGTAATCTGCCAAGTTACTTTTGAAGTCATCCTATCTTCAAGGCAATGTAACTTATGGAATATTTCATCTATAAAGTTCGTAGAACTACCTACTAAATCAGAATGGTGTGTGGAAGCTATAAAATCAAACTTTCTCTTCCTACATGCAACCGTTGGCGTGGTATACGGAAATTCTAAGAGTAAACATTGTCTTTCTTCGTTAAACCTCTCACGGCCTGTTTCATGGCCTATTACAAACTCTATCTTTTTACCACTACTACATAATTTTGTATGAGTATTTGTAACTGTATATGTGTTCAATGCCAATACAATACTATTCTCATACGTATTATGAACAAGAGGGTGGGGATGACAGGAATTTGACAATGCAACACTGTTCGAATATCACACATTCTGTTCCCATCTTGCGCGTTGCAAATTTCAAACTACAATTTTTAGGGCTAATGTTACTCTAAATTTTATCTAAAACATGGTTTTATTCACGAAAATGTCTTCTATAAATTATGTTCTGTACAATTTCATGATAAACTTAAAATTTAGTACGTTACAGACAAAAATTACTTACAAATTTTTATGCGCGAAATTGTTTCGTCCGCTGTAGCTAGCGAAAAACGCAACCGATATTTATGTTTTTAAAATGAAAATAACCGTACGTGTTGTACAAAATGCCAGTAATTTTTTTTACAATTTTCTATCGGTAATGGCTTTAGATAAATGAATTTATTTGGGAGCGTGTTTTGACATTTGAACATTCACTATACGATGAAAAACACGCCGTCGCAGAAGGGGACATTCGAACATTCACTATACGACGAAAAACACGCCGTCGCTCTTCGAACATTAATTCCGATAGACTTGGCGGTTTTTATTTTTCTATTATCCAAAAAATTTGAAATTTTTATGAGACATTAAGAAAACTTCGAGATATGTTTTAAAAAAACATACATGTAATTCCGTTTGTTTTACGCCAGTTACAACGAATTTATGACAAATTTGTTCTAGGTAATTGATGAAAGGTCACGTATTTTTATCAAAATTCGGCAATACATTTTTTAAAATTTATTTTTTAGTCTGGTATTATAGAAAAATGTCTAGCGAAAAATTTGATACATCAAACGCCCTCGCTTACCACTCTGTATTCAAGCTAATGTAACAGTCAAATGAATATGGATCTGTGGCAAAATGAAGACGGAAAAAATTTCTCTTTGAGCTGATATCATTGATCAATTCCTACAGTTATTTAAAGACACATGTTGTTATAATGAAAGCACGAAATTTTGTGAACACGTGCATATAGAAAAATTATACAAGATAAATATTAGAACACTTTTAATTTCATTGTGAAGAATGTCTGAAAATAGGTTATTCTACGAATTTTTGAGCGTTTATCCCTTTTATGTCATATTCAATAAATTTGCTATAAGTGATAACTGCTTGACAACGATCGAAATAGGATTCCCTCCCTTCCCCACTTCTTCAATTCCCGTTCGCACTACGTGCCGGATCGAAAACATTGGTACGCACAATAGACCTACGAATGAGCAATTAATTATGAATATCACTTATACCAGATTCTTGTTATCAATAACATTTTGTACAGATTATGTGACCACCAGCATTCATTATCAGCAGTCATTAGTGTTTCCATTATTTTCTTTCACTGTTAGGTAGTGCAGTCATAATATAACTCAACAAGTTCTTAATTTATAATGTTGACTGTTAATCTAAATAATTTATACGATTTAATTATTAAATGGAGTAAGCATTATTCTTTATTTACTTGAGAGCGGCTAATATAAACTACGCTTTTACTTCAGTTGTACAGTGTTAGCGACCGTGCAATATTGGTTTTGTAGTCAGTGCAGTTTTATTATGTTTTGGGTTTGATCGGTTGTTCAATATTCAGATAAATTTGTTTCGATTAAACAAATAGACTCTACAGTGTAAGTGTATATTTGTGATTTAAACAGGTACAGGTTAAATAAGTGCTAATAATAATAAAGTAACAGTAAGTATGAATATAAATACTGTTGTAGTAATGAGCTGGACCAGTAGGCTGACTATCCGAGCTAATGTTTTTGGGACGGTGCGTAATACGAGGTGGCGTGGATGAAGTGCGGAAGGGAGGGAATCCTATTTCGAAACTTGTCGGGCAGTATAGAACAATATACCTACCTTTAACATTGATACTTTCAAACGCGGTTATAACTCTTATTTTTAAATGAGATACGGCCTTTGAACGGTTTTCTTAAAATAAAAAACAGAAATTTTTAAAATTGCTGCTAATATACAAAATGGTAGGTAAAAATAGAACATACAGGGCACAAATAGCCGGTAGCTACGGCAATGAAATTCAGCCACCGAATGTTTCCCTTTTGGATGCCGATTATGTCAAAAATATCTTGAATCCCTTCCTCTTTCAAAGTGATTCCTAGCCATCTCGCTTTTACCTTCTCCGCATCCATAAATCCTTTCTTGCCGTACTAAAACAAATATATATTTGTTGTAAAACACACACGACTTTCTCTTGCCAAAGTAAATAATGAACAATATAACCTAACATTATACTATTAACCACAAAATTGCAAGCTTACTAATAAAGCACGGCATAATAATCTTACTAATGATCCCATTCAGGCACGGCATCTTTTCATACGTTATAAACAATCATTTCATCTTTCACCGTCTGCACTACCAGTAATTGCAGAACAGTCGGACGTTAAACCAAAAAAAAAAAAAAAAAAAATTACTATTAAAGCAAGCAGTCGTGTACCTCTACCCGTCCTGCCTTACAGTGTTGCCAACTCCACCCGCCCTGACTTTTAAAAAGATCCGCTAGATAGCATAAGTATTATATTAAGGACGGCCATTTTTGTCTTGCTTTACTTAAATATTTTATATTTTTGTAATAGTCCAAACATACTTTTCGGTTTTTTTTATTGTCTGACGCATAAGATAACATTGCTTATCTTCAAGAATGTCTTAATAAATTAAGTAGTTGAAATTAAAAAGATATTCATGGTTTTACAATACTTTTCGATTTTCTCTTTGTAATTATATTTCCTTCAAGTATAAACTTGAACAGTTTAATTTAATTATTCACAAATAATTGAAATTAAAAGTTTTGTGGTTTTAACACGACATTCCAAGCCTAGTAGTTATTTAGACATGAAATATGGTATTAGATGAATATTAAATAATTTTGTAATCTTATATAGTTTATGATAATAATATATAAAAAGTTCGTTCCCACTCTGTCAAATACGGCCACACTACATCACTATCAAACTAGATCCAGGCTCGCAATTTCATGGTTACTAGTATAGTAATAAAACATTAGGAAAAAACTAACCTCAAAAAACATATCCTAATTTTAATCATCAGTGAATGATGCAAAATGAAAACCAACCTTAGGGTAAGCGTACAGTGAACGCTGGTCGCAGGTCGCTGGTCGCTTACAAGCGGGAACCTGCGAGTAGGAATAGGCCATTATACCGGGTGATTCAAAGCTATACGGCAATCTCTTGGGATCTCATTCTATAGCTAAAAATAAGAAAAAAAGTTCATACAAACATATGCCTGAAAACGCTTAGTTAGCGAGTAATGACTAGCGAAAAATTTCACCTAGAACTCTGTACCCTCGGTGAAGTAAGGCCGTATAAAAATGTTAAAGGTACTTACAAAGATACAAATACGATTGTTTCTTATATTTTTTAATCTGAAAAATTGAATAAAATTGGTTCCAGAGCTGTAAATGCAATACTTTCACAGATATCTTACATAAAACACTAGAATTGGTGCAAAGAAATAACACATTTTTGTGTTTAACGTAAGATTACTTCCATAAATGGTATATAAAGGTGTATTTTTCTTAAATAAATTTATAGAAAATTTAATTCTGAAAAGATTCATGTGAATTACTCAAGAAAAAAATGAATAATAGATATTGAAATTTCGCTTTATTTAATCAGACGCACATAAAACGCACATTCTTAACTGCATAAAATATTAACTAATATTTATTTATTTAACTAATATTTTATATTTAGACTAATGTTAGTTAATATTTTATGCAGTTAAGAATGTGGGTTTTATGTGCGTCTGTTTTGATTTCAAATAAAGCGAAATTTCAATATCTATTATTCATTTTTTCCTGGGTAATTCACATGAATCTTTTCAGAATTAAATTTTCTAAAAATTTATTTTAGAAAAAATATACCTTTATTTACCATTTATGGAAGTAATCTTACGTTAAACACAAAAATGTGTTATTTCTTCGCACCAATTCTTGTGTTTTATGTAAGATATCTCTGAAAGTATTGCATTTACAGCTCTGCAACCAATTTTATTCAATTTTTCAGATTAAACATAAGAAACAATCGTATTTGCATCTTTGTAAATACCTTTAAATTTGCATCTTTGTAAATACCTACACCGAGGGTACAGAGTTCTAGGTGAAATTTTTCGTTAGCCGTAACTCGCTAACTAAGCGTTTTCAGGCATATGTTTACATGAACTTTTTTTCTTATTTTTAGCTACAGAATGAGATCCCAAAAGATTGCCGTATAGTTTTGAATCACCCGGTATTTTAATCGGACGTCTCATAGTAAACTCTGGTGGAGAAAGTTGCGCACTGGTCATCTGCGCATATCAGCTCACTGGTTTGTTTTGCATAAACCTGCCTGCTGCTTGCTAGCAGGTTGCTAAGTGTATTTAGCGTCGTAATACGTATTCATAAATAATAAAAACTTGTTAATTAATTGTAATAAGATAGGTTTATAAAAATAACTTAAAAGATTATTACTGGCTAAACAATGCTTTATAATATTGAATATCGGTAGTCAAAATGTTCAAAATATGTATTTCAAAGTACAGTAATCACAAGTCTTTCTTCCGGTATTGGGTGCTTGTGCAAGTTGCACCATTGTTTTTGAAAACGAGTTGTTCTACTTTACACAATATAAAATTAAACGTTTTCAGAGTCATTCTCATGCATTTAAAAAAACCTGTCTATCTTTTTTTTAATTGCGGAAAAAGGTGACTATGCAGACAATTTTCTGTTCTTATTAATGTCACTGACGGTATCGTCTTTAAATGAATATAATTTCGTGATGAAGATTTGAGTCTGTGGAAGCTGTAAAAGAGAAAGCGGCACGTGTCCTAAAGGAGCTGACAGAAGATGACTTCCAGCACTATTTCCAACAATGAAAAATTCGCATAGTGTTGTAGGGATAGAGAAGGAGTGTATATCGAAGGTGACAATAAGTGATTATGTATACAATAAAAATAAAATTTTTTACAACGTCAGTCTCGTTACTTAAAGCCACACCTCGTATACATTATATACAGTTCAGCCGTTCTTAGTTTGCTCCTACTGTCAACAAACAAAAGCCACCTACTACAGGGTGCACGCTAGAGTCTGCGACTTTACGGATGTCGGTATTCCTATTAAGTTAACTATGTTTTAAATTATAAGTACTTAAAGTACTAAAAACATCAGTCATGATATGATGTAGGCCTAACAATTTCATTTAGAAAAATACTTTTTAAAGTTTTTTGTATTTAAATACTTTTGAAAGTATTTTGTTGTTACTTTTTAATCAGCGTGTACACATTTTGATATAATGCGCATGCTCAGTGACGTCATTATTTGTTTACATTAGGACCAAACTAAGCGAGGCTGGACTTAAAGTTATATTTACATATAAATTATATAAATCCTGGACGGAGTAACAGACGTTTAAAACGTACATAAGCGGAAAACCGGCTAAAAACTGAGTAATTTTTATATTATGTAAATTGATGTATCTCGGACTAATTTTAAAATAAAATAATCTAAGTCAAACCAATCAACGCAGAAAAGAACAGGCTTTAATTTGGTTTTGGGTTCAAAATTTTCCATTTGGTTGTTTTTGAGATAAAGCTCTTCAAACAGAACGGAATTTTTTTCATGGCGTGCACTATGAAACACTACAAATTGAACGTTGAAACGCACAGAAATCCAGAATTAGTGGAACTTCTTGCGCTACGCTGTGTGAGAAGAAAATCTGCAATTTCTGATTCATCTCGGGTATGCCTTAACGCATGCGTCTTTTGTGTCGAGGCGCGCGATTTGCGCAAGCGTAAGCGCACGAGTGTGAACATCGCTATTGGTTAGAGATGGTTACCTGTTTAATCAACACTTTTAAGAATCCAGGACTAAGACCTGAAGGAGCCATGATAGGTGGATATTCGAAACGCTCCTTGACTGGAGGAATCTGACCTTCGGAGAGACATTTGAAGTAAGTTGCCGACCATAAAAGTAAATCATACGGCTGTGTTCTAATTGCAGCTTTTGCGTATTCTTTAAGTATGTATGGAAGATTCAATGGAATTATGATTTGTTGCGAACAGTACAACGGCTCACAACCTGAGTCTTCCATATTCTCTCTGCTTCTGAAAACATAATAAAAATCCTTATTTGAAACACTCGCATGACTTTCTCTTCCCAATGCATTTAATGAACAATATAACCTAACATTAGTAATAAAACATTAAAATATAATAAAAAACTAACCTCAAAAAACATAACCTAATTTTAGTTATAAGTGTGTCACCGGATGATGACATTAAGTGGCGAGTTAAAACCTTTAATTTTTGGTGGCCCTGAAAAGGGCCGTTTAAGCGGTGGTCGTCTTTATGGGAAGCGTCGTTCGTAGTCGTCGTGGCAGTCGGAGGCTGGGCGACATGGCGTGTCGTCGTTCAGCGGAGACGGCATCTTCTTCGCTCGCAGTAGAGCGTCGAGGGCTGCTTCGTCAGATCCGGTGGGCGTAAGGCTCGGTCGAGGAACTGCTGTGGGCATCGCTCGCGGCAGCGGGCGAAGACGGTCAGGTCGACGGCTTACGCTGTTGGGTCGGCAAGCGGAACCATCATCTTCTCTCTTGTGGGGTCGTCAATTAGCCTTCGTTGGAGTCCGGTAGCAGTGTGCCGATGGCGGACTTCTTGTCTGCTGTCTGGATCGGAATTGAATCTCCTGGCTCTGTGCAGCGCTCTTTTTATAGTCGCCGAGAGCGCAGTGGTATTGGTGTTGACCTTGGCGACGAAGCCCTCTGTTGGTACGCCGCCACAGGCCTACCGCCCCTTTCGAAACTACTGGCGGTTCCCTCTATCGCTACGTCGAAACCTTTGTAGCAGGCAGCGTAGTAATTAATCAAAGGGTACGACGGTGACAAGTGAATGATGCAAATGAAAAGCAACCTCAGTTTGGCTTGATGATACTAAAAATCACTCTTCCATGCTAAACTAGGCTCTGTACAGAAAAATGCTTAAAATAAAAGTACACTTTTGTCGTTAAATGTATACTAAGGCATAAATTTTAAAAATTTCATTTTATTTACAGATTTTCATTTAAAAAAATCACTAATTATTGCTTAACTAAGCGTTATACAAAGAAATGTATTTTATAAATGTTGCAGGTTTTTAAATGTTCTTTAACTTTGATTAAATTAATTTTGGCCTAAAATGCATATCAAGGCCGCAATCTTAAAAAACCCATTTTTTCTACAAAAGCACAGCCTCCCCAAGAATGTCAGCAAACATAGCGCCTACCTAATCTTGTCGAGCATAAAAAATGTAGTAAATGAAGCGATTTTTAAAAAAAACATCGTAGTAGCCGTTGTAAAGAAAATCGTAAAAAAGTAGAAAAATTCACTAATAAACTACTACTTCCAGTTGACCAATTTTAATGAAAGTTCGTGTCGCGTCCTCTAGTAGTACCTAACTTAAGTTTTATGTTTCAACTTCGACGATGTACCGTTCTTGAGATAATTTGTTCATACACGCGCGCGCGCGCGCACACACACACACACACACACACAGATTAATAGCTAAAACATGTTTTCTGGGTTCAGGGGGTCTGAAAACGTGTATAGTCGGTGAAAACTCGATTTCGAAAAATCAACATGAAACAATACTTGTTGCCTATATATTCATATAGGCAAGAGAAAGTAAAAATAATTGGAGAACTTAGGGAAAGAAGGTGTTATGTAACAAAAATATAGTTTTTGAGAAAAATTAAACCAAAATTCTAAACCTCCCATCTTACAATGAATTGCTTAATTTGTTTCATTTTGGTAACTACATATTACGTACCTCTTTATGCAAATTCATATTACGCAATTAACTTTGTTTTTAATATCACTTTTCAGTACCAATTTTCTCTTTTGTGCATTTTTGTGCACAACTTTTTGTAACTTTTTTGTGCATTTGACACCTTCGTCATCTAAAAATCTGTTTCGTGCACTATGTTCTCTGAGAATGGAGAATTAGCATTTTAAAAATAGATGACAAAATGTCTCAAAACAGTAAGAAAAACCAAATAACAGCTTTTACTGGTGAAGGGAACATATAAAATACCACAGTTATCTGTTATTCTTCCAAAAAGGTGTCTCTGACTGCGAATCATTCTGGTGGAAGTAGGCGTTAAGTAATCTTGATATCTTAATGCACTTCAGAACATTAAATTAAGCAGTACACTAGTATATCACTTATCCACTAGTATTTTCTTAAACTGTAGAAACAGTGTTTAAGGGGAGCAGACTGATTTTAATAAAAAATATTTATTTTTCAATTTTACCATAAATATTGATAGATCGTTTTCCCCTATTTAAATTCTATAACACGACATTTGTTGCTTTTTCTGTTGAGAAAAATTATGTTTTTATGTTGATGGGGTACGTAATGTTTATTTCGATATTTTTTCACGTTTTTCATTCTTGTAAATTGAGATTAATATAATCATGTTACTGCTCTAACATTACGGAGATCGCGTTCACATAAAAAACAATAATTTCTAGAATGCATAGGAATCAGCTGTAAAGCAAGATATATATTGGTGTGTTTATGTTTGGAAGTTAATTCCAATTGGCAATAGGTGTTTCTGTTACGGTATTATGCTTTTACTACATCCGCATTTTCCGCATATTGTATTTTTTGACTTTAGGTACACTTATTTCAGGAACCATCCCACCTAGGAGTGTGCAATTTCACACACTACATTTTAATACTAAGGTGTGTATTTACTCCAGAGGTATTTAAAAAATTTTGGAGTTTTTATTTTTTGGGTGTCTTTTCATAAATAAATGTGGGCTACATTTGAACATTTTTTGAGAATAAAAATCATTTTTAGATTGGATGAAGATAAATAAAAAAAATTTGGTACAAATTTGTAAAAAGGTACTGCCCTAAAGATGTCCTAAAGCTCAGCTTTGTAGCTTAAATGGTTCCTACAAAAAATCTACCTAAGTTAGTATTGCAGGTATAGGGATAAAGAAAATGGTCTGCTCCCCTTAAATCTTCTTCATCAATCAGAAAAACTAAGTTTGTGAAATAAGTGTTATAGCCTATAGCACCTTCATCCACTAAGCTCTTCAATCAGCTACTGTAATTTGTAACCCGGTGTAATTGAATGAAAACATTTTAAAAACCTTACCTTAATTAATTAATGAAAATAATTTAATTTAAAACAATCAGTCCAACCGTAGTTTGTTTCGACACAAATAAACCTAATTAAATATGCATAAAATTTTGTTTGAGTTCAATTAAATATGGTATAAATTATAATTATGTTAAAAATTCAAAATATATTCAGAAATCTCTTGTGATCATTTTCTGTTTAATAACAACTTTGTAAATTTGTTGTTATGGTGACTTTTTATAAATAAAGTAAGTCATCGATTATCAGCTGTGGCACTGACACTTATTGTGTGACGTCACAGTGTGAGTCTTATTTTCAGTAATTTTATTTTTTGATAACTTAATTTTTTCAGATTTGTGATGCAGATGGTGAAAATAAATAAATACAAGGGGGTACGCAAAAGAAACCGAAATTATTTTTCAAAAGTAATTTTTATTTTCAATTTACTTACAAAACAACCTTATCCCCTTCAAAATACTCTTCATTACAACTAATACATTTATCCCGCTGGTGCTTCCACTGTTCTAAACATTTTAGTAGTCATCTTTAGAAATGACTGACAGCTCCTCCTCGGTTTTTTCTTGACGGCTTCAATGTTGTCAAATTGGTGACCTTTAATGCCCCTTATCAAGCGTGGAAATTAGAAAAAGTCACACAAAGCCAACTCAGACGAGTAAGGTGCGTGGGGCAGCGGAACCATGCCATTTTTAGTAAAAAAATATTTCACCAAGACGGCTATGTGTGCAGGTGCATTGTCGTGGTGGAAGAACCAATCTCCTGTCGGCCACAAATCGGATCTTTTTTGACGAACACTGTAGCGCAATCTTCTTAAAACTTCCAAATTTTTAGTCGACAGTCTGAGAGCACACGCTCTCGAATTTTTCAAACATTTTCTTCGATTTGGGCAGTTCATGGACATCCAGGACGAGGTTTGTCATCAATCGACATGAAGCTATTTTAAAAACCACTCGTATAGTTGAGATTTTACGACAGCCTCATCTTTGTAAGCTGTTTTCAACATTAAAACAGTTTCAGCAGCACTTTCACCGAGTAGGAAACAAAATTCTACAGCTACACGTTGTTCACTTAAACTTGCCATCATAAAAAACGAAACAAGAACAAAATAGTGCTAGCAAAAACAATCACTGCAGATGAATATTGAACTCACAATAAGTAGTTGCAATCACTGCACTCAACTCGCAATGAGTTGCGCTATACACGTTTGTGCGTCAGAAATGCGTACTACATAAGCACCGTCCGCGGCAATGCTATTCCGGTTACTTTTGGGTACCCCCTCGCAATATGAAGAAAATGAATTAATTTATTGATTTTTTCCAATACAGTCAAACTTCTGAAAAACTGATCTGCGGGACCAAAAAATTTGTCCGCTATTAAAAAGTGTCCGCTAATGAGAAATATGTGTACTACACAATTTTCTGTTTTTACATTAGTATGTATTGCGTAATGTAACGTATTTAACAAGAATATATAAAATACACACTATGTACGTTTATGCAATGAAAAAAATTTATTTAATACGTAGTCTAAGTTTGTGGTAGATATTATAAAATAGTAGACCTACATGTACATAAAATTACCAAAAAATAACCGTATTATATTCTAATATGTAATATAAAAAATATGCATGCATTTACAGTACTTACAAGTAATCCAACATACCTTATGTTTGTATTCCAGGATTATACATAAGTTCATTTTACACAATTTACGCAATACGATTAGTAATACAGTTATCCCATGGTATCCGCGGGTTTAGCATCTGCGGACTTTGTCCGTGGGCCTAAAACCTTAAAATACGTACGTTTTCTCACCTTGTGTACACTGTACTTGGTTGGGAAGTCATACAATTCTGAAAACATGTGTTTGAATAAATGTTTTGGCATCCGTATCAAGTTGAGTCACACACTAGTATGGCGACGGCCGCCATGAGCCAAGCTAGATTTCCGCGCACTGTACGTAGTGACCCAGTCACCGGGTACCGGGCCCCGCCAGTAACACCCCACCCTCACCGCCACACGTACGCCCAGGCACCATACTGTAATTTCTCCGTACGTTTTCCTCCACGTGTCAGTCGTACGTACGTACGTAAAACTTTTTCGTATGTACGTACAGTTCTTTGTGTGTTCGACTATCCTAAGACGAAGCCAAGCATTTCTTCACAAACCATCAACGAGATCCTCAGCATGGCAACGCATTGGCTGACCACGTGTTGGAGACGGATTCAGTCACGGAAAGGGCCCTTCAATTCAAAAGAGGACTCAGGAACTCATGATAACATACGAAGAAGTCCACAAGGAGTTTGAAAAGAAGAAGAAGCAAAGAGCCATAACTAACTATTTTAAAGCAACTTAAATTTTTTATAGGGTACGTACATTATTGTATTTATTAAATATTCATAGATTATAATAATGGTAAAATGTTCCTAAAACTATAAAACACTTAAAACGACTACAGGACTTTATCTTTAAAATCTAACCCCCATCTTTTCGTTCATATAAGGTATTATTATCCACGGTTTTACTAACCGCGGTAACCCTCTGGAACGTAACCCCGCGGATAACGAGGGATTACTGTAAAACCATTTTTTGTTTTTAAAAAGGCTGCTATTTATAATTTGACCACTTACGCACTCAATATTTTTAAACACATATTTTTTCTGATTTAAAAATGTATTTCATACTTTGTACTAACATTCTTTTGTGAACAAGTTTTGTCCGCTTTCCAGAAATTTAATTTTCAAAACCATACAAATTAACTGTCCGCGTCCGTTATGTGGAGGGTCCATTATTAGGAAATATTTTAGTATTGTGTCTTACGGAAAAATGCCGGGACTTTTAAAATTGTCCGTAATTCAGAAGTGTCCGTCAGTAGAAGTTTGACTGTATTACCTTACAAAAAACGTGCGGGTTGTGTTTAAACGCCTTAACAAAAAATTATACACCACGGATACTATACTACTATCGGTTTCATAATCATGGACACCCGAATTTGAACCCTTGTATCTCCAAAACTATGTCGTATTTTAATATACTTTACATCAAAATTTAGCTCATTTTATTCTGCTTTGGCCCATAATAAACCTATATTTTTAATGTTGTTTAAAAATTGCCATATCGAGGTTGAAAGACAAAAAGACCCGGTTTTTTGCTACCGCAACAAATTTAATGAGTTTAGAGGCTTGTATCTCGATAATTGTTTGATCGAAAAGTTTGAAATTTTAACACAACATAGGCAATTAAATTCTTACAGGTTGTACAAAATTTCGAATTCGCTTTTGTTAAGAGGCAGGAAAAGGCATTTTTGTTTAGCTTCAACTTCACAGCATTTTGTTACACTGTATATTAGATTTCGTTTAGCACTGTGAATAGTCTGCCCACGTTTTTGAGAAACTAACATTTCTATTTACGGTAACAAACAGTTATATTCGTACAGTTAACTTATAAAAGGTTCCGCGATACACTGTGTATGCTCTGGGTGTAGTATAAGTTGTTGTGTTTCTTGTACTGAAATTAAAGCAGTCACGCATGCAGTCTGATGCTTTTCCCCTTTACCCCTTGTTGCAAACACGGGCAAACTCGTGACTAAATTAACTATATCTCGGTAACCGCTCGATCGTTCGGCACGGGCAAACTATAGTTTTATTCAGCGTAAAAAACTTAGTATAAATATGTTACTAACATAAAATATTGATTGGGCAATGTGTGGTAGAATTTAAAAAAAAATTGAAAAATAGACAGGGTAATGCGGGAATGGGCGCTACTATCTATGTTGTCTCATGTCTACCTGAATTGGCAATGCAGTCTGTCAGTTCAGGTAGACAGTCCGACAGGATGTCACGTACACAACCTGGCAATATGGATAGTAGCGCCCAACCACCGCATTAACCTGTCTATTTTTCAAGTTTTTTTTTTAAATTCTACCACACATTGCCCAATCAATATTTCATGTTACTAACATACTTGTACTAAGTTTTTTACGCTGAATAAAGAGCTTTAGCAACAGGTTTCAGAAAAGGCCATTGAAGCCAATTCTTGATAAATGATGATGATGATTTTGGTAATTATATAGAATCAGGGTCCGTTACCAATTGTAACGATTTGTTTTGAAATTGATACTTTTTGGGTGCTGAATCCGAATATGAAATTATTTTCCCCCGCAAATCACCATGAAATTAGTTATAAGCTTTTTTCTTATCATCTGCCGATATAACCTCACCTTTTTTGTAATTTTCAATTTTACCGTTATAATACCCTTCATTATCGTATAAATGCTCACAACCAATTAATAATGTCACTATATTTACAAATGTAATTTATTAATCATTAAAAAATTTTTTAATGATTTACAACATTTCAAACTGACCGTAACCTATGACGTCATCACTCCTACCACATAATGGTGTACACCAAAAATTAACCTTAATTATTTAGTAAATGGTGAGTAGGTTTTTGGTTGTTCTATGCAGTTATAAATACGAGGGGGTACCCAAAAGAAAACGGAATTATTTTTTAAAACTATTTATTTTTAATTTTTTTACAAAAGAACCTTATCCCCTTCAAAATACTCTCCATTACAACTAATACATTTGTCCCACCGGTGCTTCCACTGTTCAAAACATGTTTTGTACTCCTCTTCAGTGATGGCTGCCAGCTCATCCGTCGTTTTTTTCTTGACATCATCAATGTTGTTAAATCGGAGACCTTTCATGCCCCTTTTCATGCGTGGGAACAAGAAAAAATCACACGGAGCCAGATCGGGTGAGTACGGTGCGTGTGGTAGCAAAACCATGCCGTTTTTCGCCAAAAACTGGGTAACCGAGATTGCCGTGTGTGCAGGCGCGTTGTCGTGGTGGAAAAACCAGTCCCCTGTCTGCCACAAATTAGGTCTTTTACGACGAATGCTGTTTCGTAGTCTTCTTAACACTTCAAGATAAAAAGCTTGATTTACCGTCTGGCCTGGTGGAACGAACTCTGAATGGACAATTCCCCTCACATCAAAAAAACAAATCAGCATTGTTTTGATGTTCGATCTGACTTGACGACTTTTTTTGGTCGGGGTAATAATGAAGTCTTCCATTGACTGGATTGTTGTTTGGTTTCTGGGTCGTACCCATAGCACCAAGACTCGTCACCCGTAATGATCTTTGACATGAAATCTGGATCAGTTTCAAGCTGTTGTTTCAAATCACTATACGTTTCAATTCGACGTTCCTTTTGAGTGTCTGTCAGAACCCGAGGCACAAACTTGGCAGCGACTCTTTTCATTGTCAAGTCTTCTGTTAAAATGCGTTGGACTGAGCTCCAAGATAACCCACTAACCTGTGATAATTGGTCAATGGTCTGTCGTCGGTCTGTTCGTACAATTTCTTTCACTTTCACAACATTTTCGTCTGTTTGGGAAGTCGACGGTCGTCCAGAACGAGGTTTGTTCTCAATCGACATGTCGCCATTTTTAAAGCGCAAAAACCACTCGTACACTTGGGTTTTTCCAATAGCGTCGTCTTTGTAAGCTGTGTTCAACATTACTACTGTTTCCGCGGCGTTTTTACCGAGCAAGAAGCAAAATTTCACAGCCGCACGTTGTTCATTAAAACTTGCCATCATGAAAAACGACACGAGCATAAAACAGCACTCGCGAGAACAATCACTGCACGAGAACAGAACAAGCTAGATCAACGAACAAAATGGCATTGAACTGGCAATGAGTAGCGCTACAAGCAGCCTAGTGGCGGGAATTTGTACTGCACAAGCTCCGCCCACAGCAGAGCTATTCCGGATACTTTTGGGTACCCCCTCGTACACTTAAAAACCGATAACCTACCTATTATGCGGTCTTGGGTTCGAATCCCATTCAGGCATGGCATTTTTTCATACGTTACAAAATATCATTTCACCCTTCACCGTCTGCATTAGCAGTAATTGCAGAACAGTCGGACGTTAAACCAAAAAAAAAAAAAAAAAAAAAAAAAAACCTACCTATTATAAGGTTATTGGTTATCAATATGCAGTTTTAAATTAAAGGACATTGTACACTGAAAATTTTCCTAACCTTGATTAGTCAGTAAATGGTGAGTAGGTTAACGGTTATTATACGCAGTTAGTTATAAATACATAAACAACTATAACCTAACCGTAATAAGGTTATTGGTTACTATATGCAGTTTTAAATTAAAGGTTATACACATTATTATTGTGCACTGTAAATTAAACTTGAATAGTTAGTAAATGGTGAGTAGGTATCGGTGATTATACGCAGTTAGTTATAAATACATAAACAACTATAACCTAACCGTAATAGGGTTATTGGTTACTATATGCAGTTTTAAATTAAAGGTTATACACATTATTATTGTGCACTGTAAATTAAACTTGAATAGTAAGTAAATGGTGAGTAGGTATCGGTGATTATACGCAGTTAGTTATAAATACATAAACAACTATAACCTAACCGTAATAAGGTTATTGGTTACTATATGCAGTTTTAAATTAAAGGTTATACACATTATTATTGTGCACTGTAAATTAAACTTGAATAGTTAGTAAATGGTGAGTAGGTATCGGTGATTATACGCAGTTAGTTATAAATACATAAACAACTATAACCTAACCGTAATAAGGTTATTGGTTACTATATGCAGTTTTAAATTAAAGGTTATACACATTATTATTGTGCACTGTAAATTAAACTTGAATAGTTAGTAAATGGTGAGTAGGTATCGGTGATTATACGCAGTTAGTTATAAATACATAAACAACTATAACCTAACCGTAATAAGGTTATTGGTTACTATATGCAGTTTTAAATTAAAGGTTATACACATTATTATTGTGCACTGTAAATTAAACTTGAATAGTTAGTAAATGGTGAGTAGGTATCGGTTATTATACGCAGTTATAACCACACATGACAACCGATAACCTACTCATAATAAGGTTATTGGGTACTATATGCAGTTTTACAGGCTAAGTTTTTTATAAAAATAAGTCCTAAAGGTTATAGGTTAATTTGCAGTTTTAAATTAAAATTATCGGTTCGTGTACGCATTTTATTATTTTCGTACAACTTATAATGACGTCACAGTATCTTAAAAGGTTAGATGTTAGTCGGTTAGCAATTTCGTCAATATACAAAAATATTACCTCCTCAGTCTTTAATTACTAGATACATTTGACGGTACTTGACTCGAATTGTACAGTATACTGTACGCATGACTTATGATGAGAATATTTCAATAAAATCATGCGTTTCATTCATTATAACTGTTTATAGGGAATTCTGTACATGTTTACTTTTTAGTAAACTGTCTGTGCTGCTATCTGTTGTTGAACATACGAATTACTATCATCTGTTTTGTTATGGCAGCCAGGTGACTTTTGGAATCCTGTCTGCACGGCCTGATCAAAATTAATATTTAAAAAAAATTAACAGATTTTATTAATATATTTTTTTTTGTTGCTAAAAAAAATTACTGGTTTTCATAATAAATATTCCATTTCTATCAATTTGTTAGTCATAATAATTTTTATCATGCAGTGAAAATATGTTGTACAGTATACTGTACAAACAAGGATTGTTGAACCTCATCTACTCAGTTGCAGGTTATCCCTAGTATACGTATGCAATTGATATGACAGTCTGGAATTCGTGGATAGAATACAAAATTGCATGCAAGCAATTTGATGTAGCAAAGAAAAAAAACTCTAGATTTGCTCCATTTTCGTTTGTTGTTGGCAGAAGAACTAATAAAAGTGGGAAAAGTTGTAAATATAAGAAAACGCGGAATACCCTCGATTGTAGCATCTCCAGAGTCGGAAACAAAAAAACCAAGAACTAGCTACGAATCGCGGCCAATAGACTCAATTAAGTTGGATGATGTTGACCACCTACCTGTTCATGATGTGAACAAAGAGCCTACAAGGTGTAAAAACACAGGTTGTGGCAAATATAGATCACACTTTTATTGCAAGAAGTGTAAGGTTCATTTATGCCTTAATCAGAAGCGTAACTGCTTTCTGACATATCACGAAAAATAATTAAAATGATATACAAAAACTTTTTAATATTTCAAAATAATAAATAAATAAAAATTTTAAGTACTTTATTAAATTTTATGATTTTATTTCTGATGCACCATAATTTCATATTGACAATATTTGTACAGTATAGTGTACATTGATATACTTTTTGTATTAACATAAACTGGTAAAAAAAAACATTACTTACTCACAAAAAGCAAGTATTAATACAAATATTGCTTCAAAATATTTTTAAATGTTGTAATATATAATTACTAGGCAAAGGTATAAAAAGTTGGTGTACAGTATACTGTACAAATTTAGTGAGGAGGTATACACATCTTTGATCAATTGGTAAAATTAATTGAAATAGGGACATTTTAACATTTTAGTGTTCATGTAAAGTGTAAATGAATTCAAATAAAACGGCAAATTGAAACATATACGAACAAGTGAGGTTATGGCGGTACATGATAGAAATGACTAATTTCATGGTGATTTGCGGAGAAAAATAATTTCATATTCGGATTCCGCGCCAAAAAAAAATTGATTTAAAAAAATCATTACAATCGGTGACGGGCCCTGATTCTATATAATTCCCATGATTTTGGCAATAAATCTATTATTATTATAAACACAGCTGAGGAAAACGAAATCGCGATAGACCATGGCATCGAGTTCATACCCTCCAAAGGTACTGGAGGAAAAAATCATAGTTACAAATTTAAATAAACCGTTGCTTAGTAACAATAATGAATGCCGCGATTAAAAATTATAATTCTTAAAAAAAAATTTTGTTCGAAATTGAAGCGTGATAAATTGCAGAACAAATTATCAGTACATATAAAATATATTCTATACACTTCCAGATGTTGGAGTAAAAGCATGAATCTATATAAGAAAATGGACGACTACAGAAGAATGAAAATGGCGTACGGTAATGACGAGACGACCGGCAATCGCAGGGCGACTGACGTTAAAGCTAAGGGTAAGACATTAGCTAATTTAATTCCACTTATGTCAAAGTATAAAAATAACTGGGTCTTTGACGTTTTCTGTATGCCACTATCAAATCCGAATTCCCAGAAGGGTTACACACTTGTCCATATCTCCCACTCCCTGCCTTACTGAATACTCTTACTGAGAAAGACACACTCACGCATGCGTACACACATCCTTCCCAGTCACAGTATATAGTAAAGGCCAAGCCAATTGCTGTGAGCGCTGAGCTGCGCATGCGCATACTTGACTTCGACCCTGCATCCCCTCCTGCCTACAATCTTGTATATCTATCCGTTGCCGGACATCCCCTCGGCTAGCTAAGCCCATTCCGAAGGAATTTAAACAGCCTAGTGGCTCTAAAGCGCTACCTATGAAAACACAGCCCCTGAGAGGCCAACCCAAATGAGTGGGTGCGGTCACGTCCGCAGGGCGCCCCACTCCCCTCAGTACTCGTGTAAACGTTGGACGAGTCACCGTCGAGCTCGTTACGCAGCTAATGCTTTGCACGTGGCTCTACCACACATGGATGTTCTGCGCACAACTGTGTACTACGAAGAGCAGACGGAGGTGCTACAGCCACCGCCCGTTACCTCACAGTGGTGAGGCTAGGGTAGCTAAACTGCAGTTCTATGGGCACGCTCTGTGTGGTCTGGGGCGTGCCCCCAGACCACAGTCCCCTCCGACCTACAGTTAGATGACAGTCAGAGTGTTGTTGAAAATTGACAACACCCCTTGTATTTTGTAAGCATGCTATTCCATTGTTGATTACATACGCCGGCATTGTTGCAGTACACACAAGACTATAGTAATCCAGACGCACGTTTTTCCCAGCGTTCTCCTTACGAAAATCAGGCTACACTATGTTACACGTTCAGTTGTTTTATTTCATATTTTGATTGTTTTTTTTTGTTTTATTTTGCTGTTACTAGGCTACATTATACTATTACGTTATATTATTTTCTCTTGCCTATATGAATATTTAGGAAGGAAAGTATTGTTTTCATGTCGATTTTTCAAAATTGAGTTTTTACCGGATCAACACGTTTTCAGACCCCCTGAACCCAAAAAAATGGTTTTTAGCGATTGGTGTGTGTGTCTGTCCGTGTGTGTGTGTGTGTGTGAACAGAATATCTCAAGAACGGAACATCGTACAACTTGAAACTTAAGTTACTTACCACTACCGGACCGACACAAACATTTTCATCAAAATCTATCAACCGGAAGTAGTAGTTTATTCGTGTAATTTTTCACTTTTTTGCGATTTTCTCAAAAACTGGTGCTACGATTTTTTTTAAAAATCGCCTAGTTTACTAAATTTTTTATGCTCTAAAAGATAGAGAGTAGGCGCCATGTTTGCTGAAATTCTTGGTGAGGCTGTTTTCATGTAAAAAATTATTTTTTTAAGATTGCGGCTTTAATGTGCATTTTAGCGCAAAAATGTATTACATAAAAATTGTAGAGAATTTAACGTTCTGCAACTTTTATTTAAAACATTTTTGTATAACGCTTAGTTTAGCGGTAATTAGCGATTTTATGTTATTTTTCTCCCGAAAACGTGTGAAAAATCAATTTTTTCAGATTTCGGCCTTAGTTTGCATTTTACGACAAAAAAGTATATAATAAAATTTATAGGAAATTAATAGATCTTTAACTTTTATTCAGAGTATTTTTCTCTACAGAGTTTAGTTTAGTGTGAAAGAGTGATTTTCCGTATTGTTAAGCCAAACTGAGGTTGATTTTCATTATGCGTCTTTCACTCACAATTAAAATTAGGTTATGTTTATTGAGGTTAATTTTTTGTTTATTTTCAATGTTTTATTACTAATATTAGGTTATATTGTTCATTATTTGCTTTGGCAAGAGAAAGTCGTGTGAGTGTTTTACACATACTTTTTTAGTTGTCACAATTTGACAACTAAAAAATTTGTCACATCTGGGATTATGTAATAACCCCTTTTCCTGAAGGAACTCTGCAGCACCTTCCTCTGTCCGATTATTATTAAGTAACTCTACTACTACTTCTACTTCCGGTAACTACTACTTCCGGTTGACAGATTTTGATGAAAATGTTCGTGTCGCGTCCGGTAGTGGTATGAAACTTAAGTTTCAAGTTTCAAGTTCGTACGATGTTCCGTTCTTGAGATATTCTGTTCACACACAGACCAATCGCTAAAAACATGTTTTTTGGGTTCAGGGGGTCTGAAAACGTGTAGATCCGGTGAAAACTCGATTTCGAAAAATCGACATGAAAACAATACTTTCCTTCCTATATATTCATATAGGCAAGAGAAAGTAAAAAGGTATAAGGTATAAGGAATAGCAAAAATGGTTAAGTTTTGCGTAGTCAAAGTCATGAAATTATTATTAATAGGGTGATAACGTTTTTTGAGCGGAAGTAGAAAGAGGGACCGTGTCATTGGTTTTCATTTCTTATAATAGTAGCTAATAATATCAGGCAGAGTAGTAGCGTTCAAGATGCCGTTGTCATGCGGTTCGGCTAGTATTACACGTGATGTAGAGTGGAAGGGGAATTCCTTTCTCACTTTCTTACGACTATAACCCCTCTGCTACGGGAGGCAATCTCAGTTGCCCTGGTAGTTACCAGCTTTAGAAGCCTATAGCAAACGTATCTATAAAGTGATTTGTTCAGTTCATGTATCAAATTACGCGCCTTGAATGGCTCTATAATTTCATATACAACACAATGCGCGTGTATTGATAGCAAGGTTGAAACGATGGTTGTAAGTTGTCAAGTTACTTTTGAAGTCATCCTATCTTCAAGACAATGTAACTTATAGAATATTTCATCTATATGGTTCGTAGAACTAACTACTAAATCAGAATAATGCGTAGAAGCTATAAAATCAAACATTTTTATCCAGCATGCAACCGTTGGCATGGTATGAGTAAATTCTGATAGTAAACATTGTCTTTCTTTGTCAAAGCTCCCACGACCTGTTTTATGGCATATTACAAACCCTATCCTTTTACCACTATTACATAATTTTATATGTATATTTGTAACTGTATATATTGTGTTTAATGTCAATACTATTTACATAGGTATTGTGAACAAGAGGGTGGGGAATGGCAGGAATTTGACAATGCAACACTGTTCGAATATCACAGATTCTGTTCCCACTTTGCGCGTTGCAAATTTCAAACTGCAATTATTAGGGCTAACGTTACTCTAAATTATATTGTAAAACATGGTTTTAATCACGAAAATGTCTTCTAAAAATTATGTTCTGTACAATTTCATGATAAACTTAAATTTTAGCACGTTACAGCCAAAAATATTAAGTTACCTACAAATTTTTACGCGCGAAAGTTTCCGAAAGTGCCCGCTGTAGCTAACGAAAAATGCAACCGATTTTTATGTTTTTAAAATACCAAGAACCGGTACGTGTTTAAAATGCCTGTAATTTTTTCACAATTTTCCATCGGTAATGGCCTTACATAAATGAATTTATTTGGGAGCGTGTTTTGACGTTTGAAAATTCACTATACGACGAAAAACACGCCGTAGCAGAAGGGTTAACTGTAGTGCCTTACTGTGTGTCCGTGAAAGTTTCAGCATACTGGCTACCCTAGTATTCACGAAAAATTGCCTTTGGTTTGCCATGGTTGTATTTGGTTACAGAAAAAAGTGCTGTTTGTCTTAACTTTGTGTCAGTGAGATTTATTACCTTGTGTTTGTATTACTAACAGTGTTATAACGTAGTTAAACTTAAAAGTGGTGTTATTAGACGAAAAAGTTATTGTAACTTAATTTAGTTTTAACTTTCCTTACTGTTAGGCCGCTCCCACACCGGTGAAACTCGACCTCGACGATATTAAAATGACTCGATCGAAAACGAGTCGCGTCGGGCATGTTCGCACATCGAGAAGACTCGACCTCGACGCAACTGTTCAACCTTTTCTTTGAATCCACCTGCAAATTGCAAAATGTCAAGTGATGAAGAAGACGAAGTCGTTGCTTATTACTATTTAAGAAGAAAAAAGAAAAAAACCGCAGCTGTTGGCTATCACGGAATACGTATAGTAACTAGCGGAACCCGACGTGCGTTGGTACGTCTCCGGCAAATACTAAACCGGGAAAAAACATGTAATTACTGTGAAATTAATTTGTTTTATTTAAATTAATGCTAATGGATAAACAGTAAAGTACACGTACATTAACAAAAACATAACCTCGAACAAGGCTCAATGTTTTTCTACATAGTTCACAAAATATTCGGTAGATTTCACTGCAAGCATAGAAACAATGTTTTTCTACATAGTTCACAAAATATTCGATAGATTTCGCTGCAAGCATTTTTTATCTAACCTCATAAAAAAGCCTTAATGTAGGATACCTATAAACTTTATTTTCAACCCTTTAGGGATAATTTTTAAGGGTTTCAATAGCCCAAAACCTGCACCGGCATCATAGTTACAACATAACAAAACTGCATGAAAATCGGTTCAGTAATGTAGGAGATAAAGGGGAACATCCACACATACATAAACACACATATACATCGAATTTTATATATATATATAGATAATCGTAATACAAGAGCGTGTGTGTGTGCCCAGGAACTCTCCTGTGATGAAAATAAATTTAAATCTTTTTATCGGATGCCAAAAGAAATATAATGTCTCGCCTAGAATATTCTGTCAAATTAAAATTGTACAGACACGGATATTTTTCAACTTCAAGCACAACGGCTACGTTGGCTGATTCGTCTGCCATGATTATACGCGACTGGTAGAGCAGATGTTGGACAAGCTGAGTCGGATGCGATCGGTTCGATCGAGTTGCATCGAGGTCGTACTGGTGGGAGGGCGAACATATAAAGGGTACGACTCTTATCGGACGTCGGAGGGCGAACATATAAAGGGTACGACTCTTATCGGACGTCGAGCGCAGTCGAGCTTCACCGGTGTGAGAGCGGCCTTCCTACAGTCAGACAAGCGTCATTCTTACACCAGTTTAAAAGAAAAACTTTGAATTACGGTGTTACAAGTAACAGCTAGCCGGGTATTATTAAAATAACAGGGTGGTTTTTGTAACCTGTTAACATGATAACTGCCTCAATCCAGTAACCATGTTATTAATCCTGTTATATTAAATAAGTCCCATCACTAGTGGAAAGTAGATACTTTCGGAGGGCCTGGCATGCTAATAAACATACTTTTCCACTAAGTGAGGAAGACAATAATTGTAAACCACCTCACTCCTCATTTTACTTAGTAAAACCTCTAGAGCTTTCGTTCCCAACCGGTGGTACGCGAGAGCATTTCAGGTGGTATGCGAGACCATTTTATAGTTGTATGCAGATTTCTTTAAAATATAAAAATAAAAAATTAATCTATCAATTTTTGTTCTACGCTGTGGAGAAATTTTAGGTTTGTAATTGGCATTACTGCTCCTGAACCGGCAGTCAAAGATCAGATTACTCATTTAGCAGGAAACTAGAACTCTTTATCACACGAACAGAACAAATGGACTTCTCTTCCTTTACGACTCTGTCATCATGGTTACAAGACAATGTCTTGACTCCTAGTGATGCTCTCCTCTTAGACATTGTTAAACATTTGAAGACACTAAAGAAGAGTTTTGAAAATTACTTCCCAGAAACCCGCTCTACAAACGATGACTGGATTAGGAATCCTTTTCACAGAAAGGCGTGCCATCCAACGTGGAGCTAAAGAAAGTTTCATAGAACTTACCAGTGACAGTACAATGAAAAACTCTTTCAAAGAAAAATATCTTGTCTCTTTCTGGATGTGTACAAAGAATGAGTACCTTGCTCTTTGCAATTAAGCTCTTAAATATTTAGTTCAATTTGTTGCAACTTATTTGTGTGGGTTTTCAGAGTTTATTAAAAATAAAATACAGGAATAGACTAGCTGTAGAGAACGATTTGAGATTAAAGATAAGCTCAATTGACCCTGACATAGAAACTATCTTTTAAAACATTAACAGGCAGCAGGTTTCTCACTAAGAATCTTTTTATTGCATCAAAGTTTTTCTCATAGCAATTACATTGACATTGTCATAGTTAGTACAAATAATCTTTACTTTGTATGACAAACTATTTTGTATTTTTTTTATATTTTAAATAAAAAAATAACATTACTTCAAAAAATTGACAAAATTGTGAAATGTGAATATTATAATTTTTTTTTGTCAAGAAACCACCAGTTATGGCTATTTTATTAATAATGATTGGCGGTACGCCTAGACACTGAAAAAGCCTAAGGTGGTACGCGAGCACTAAAAGGTTGGGAACCATGCTCTAGAGGTTAACACCAGCTTTTCGGGCTGATGACCTAAAAAACAACATGTTCAAATAAAAATATTTTGTAATAAAAACCTTTTATCTTAATTTTGCCCCACCCTGGAAAAATCCTGACTACGCCTACGGCTATAAACAATCGATAGTTATAGATATGATTTTATTGATCGATATTATAGATATATTTAACAATGCACGCACTGTTATAGGAGATGTTCTGACAAAATCCGTGAATTCGGGATCACTGTCAAGAATAACGACTAGAAATTCGTCGTCTAAATCGGAAACAAAAGTTCCTAGATCGATGACTCCATGGAATCAGGTATCACTGTTTTTCTTATACTACTTTTCATACAATATAACCTCGTTAATCCAAGTCTTCAGATCTCTGGACCGACGATTAAAAAAAATTTCAAACGTTTCCCTTCGATTCAATTCCCAAAGAAAAATAAAAAAATTTCAGAATTTCATAAAGAAAAATACAAAATTTGAGATATCCTGTTATAAATTAAAAAAATCTGAAGTGAAACACTCATACAACTTTCTTTTGCCAATGCAAATAATGAACAACATAATCTAACATTAGTAATAAAACATTAGAAATAAACAAAAAACTAACCTCCATAAACATAAAATGTTTGAAATAAAAGTTGTGGGATTTTTAATTTTCTACAACTTTTATTACGTATTGAATTTTTGCGTTAAAATGCATATATTAAAGTCGAAATCTTAAAAAAACAATTTTTTACGAGAAAAAACCTCTCCATGAATTTCAGCAGACAAGGCGCCTACGCTATCTTGTAGAGAATAAAAAATTGAGTAAATACGGCGATTTTGAAAAAAAAATCGTAGGAGCCGTGTTTGAGAAAATCGCAAAAAATTCATTGCGAAAAGAAAACATGTTGTGTACAATCTGTCAATGTTTTGTAAGCGTAGTTCGCGCAGAAATTTGAAGTGAGTGGGGAGAATACTGCCGGCTGTAAAAGGGATGACATACGTTCGATGCATGCGTATGTGCGTGCGTGAATTGTCTCATTCTACTGAAGCTGTCGCAGAGAACAGATCGTAGCTCGAACGATTGACTATTTTGTCTTATTGTTTGTGGTCGGTGAACATTTGTGAAAAGCCCCCAAGGAAATGTCAACCCTTCCACCATGTTAAAGGTATCTTTTATAGTCCGTTCGCTCTTAGAGCTTGCCTGAAGTAAACAAACCTCTCCCTTTGTAGTAGTGAGTAACAGTGTACATGTGTCCTTGTATTGCTGTTGGTGTCGTGTGTGTTAGTACATAGTTGATATAGGGTGACTAATACATAATAATGACATTTGATGGCAATTCATATAACTGCGCGTAGCCTAAATAAAATTGAAAACAGTTTATTTAAACATTATTATTGTTTTCAGTTAAAATTATAAAACAATTCCACCATGATCGTATATTGCATTACTCATTCCATCAGTCTCAACTCTCAACTTGGTTGTTGTTACATAAACATCCTACTTCATGTGTATGTAGTTTGTATTTAGTGCTATTTGTAATCAGTTTAAAATATTTTCTTTCTTCTCTTATTAATATTGTTTAAATCCGTGTGACTTTTTCCTTAACTTCGTTGTTATTGTGTGTGAGTATATCTTCTTGTTTTGTTACACTAGTAAGTAATGATGAATGACGGCACTTCAACTTCAGTTATAAAACATAAACGAGGACAACTTCTAAAAATTGTGAGCAAAAAATTATGATTTACAATGTTATTTAATTCTTTATCCGTTAAGTATCCTACTATGGCTTTAAAAGACGTAGAAAAAATGGGATCAGAATTGACGGGCGTGTGTACATTTAGTGTACACGGTATAAGAAAATAGATGAAAGAAAGTGGCAAGTTAGACTCCTAGCAAGAAAAAGAAACGAAGCAAACGATTTTAAAAGAACGTCGCTCTATCATTTACTGAAATCAATCGGATTTGAGTATTTGAAAAAAAGACTATTTGTCATAATGAAATAATTAAAATAAGTAAATTGTATAACATTTTACTGGTTATTAATGATTGAATGGAAAACTTTTCGGGGCAACCTGTACGGTATCAGAGCGGTTTGTTTACTTCAGGCAAGCTCTTAGCGCGAAGAAACTATAGGAAAAAGAGGCTCTCGTAGGCCTAGACCATATAAACCTACGGTACGTTATGCATTCCAGCGAGTCTGCTGTGAATTCCCCCCTCTACTGCTGTACTACTCACACCACTATTGCTCCCTTCATCGTACCTCAACAAAATCCGTCTACTGCGCATACGCTTACATAACTTTGAAGGCCTGTACAGGCAAACGTACACCAGAGACGATTCAAGGGAAAAACTCTAGAATGCACCCGTGTTCAGTCACGAACGCAACGTCCAAACGAGAAGGAGCGCCAGTAATACAAAACACAACCAAACAGTAACGTTATACAAAAAAGAGACGTTACACTATTTCCGACTGACCGATTTTGATGAAAATGTTCATGTCGGGTCCCGATGTTCCATTCTGGTGATATTCTGTTCACACACACACACACACCGACCAATCGTTAAAAACATGGTTTTGGGTTCAGGGGGTCTGAAAACGTGTAGTTACGGTAAATCTATATATTCATACAGGCAAGAGAAAGTAAAAAAGCTTAAAACTAATTTCATGGTGATTTGCTCACACAATTTTCTCTTGCCAATGCAAATAATGAACAATATAACCTAACATTAGTAATAAACAAAAAAACTAACCTCAATAAAAATAACCTAATTTTAATCATGAGTGAAAGACGCAAAATGAAAATCCACCTCGGTTTGGCTTAAAAATACGGAAAATCACTTTCACGCTAAACTAGGTTCTGTAGAGAAAAATGCTTAAATAAAAGTTGTAGATCTTTTAATTTCCCATAAATTGGATTATATACACTTTTGTCATAAAATGCATACTAAGGCTGAAATCTTAAAAATCTATTTTTTGACAGATTTTCATGAAAATAAAACAGAAAATCACTAATTACCGCTGAACTAAGCTTTATACAAAAATTGTTTGAAATAAAAGTTGCAGGATTTTAAATTTTCTACAACTTTTATGGAATACATTTTTGCGCTAAAATGCATATTATAAAGTCGCAACCTTAAAAATCAATTTTTTTACCTTTCCAAGAATTTCAGCAGGCACGGAAACTACTATCTTGTAGAGCATAAAAAAATTAGTAAATGAAGCGTTTTAAAAGAAAATCGTAGGAGCCGTTTTTGAGAAAATCGCAAAAAGTGAAAAATTACACGAATAAACTACTACTTCCGGTTGACCGATTTCGATGAAAATGTTCGTGTCGGGTCCTCCAGCGGTATCTTAAGTTTCAAGTTCGTAAAATGTTCCGTTCATGAGATATTCTGTTCACACACACACACGTACGCGCGCGCGCGCGCACACACACACACACACACACACACACACACACACAGACCAACGCTAAAAACATGTTTTTTGGGTTCAGTGGGTTTGAAAACTTGTAGATCCGGTGAAAACTCGATTTCGAAAAATCGACATGAAAACAGTCCTTTCTATATATTCATATAGGCAAGAGAAAGTAAAAAAGCTTAAATCTAATTTCATTGTGATTTTACGGGGTAAAATAAGTTCATATTCGGATTCAGCGCCCAAAAAAATATTGATTTGAAAAAAAAATCGTCACAATCGGTGACGTGCCCTGATTCTATACAATTACCTTTTATTCGTATAACACTAGATTTTACGTTTTATATAAATGGTTATTATATATGTTGCAGAAAAACGCTGGAAAGTCTCCAACTTCAATTCTAAGTCGAAACGAGATGAAAAGAAGGAGTAGCCTGATGGAAAGACGGAAAAGTGATGTGAAAAAAGTCCTGGCATCATTACAAGAAACACCCGACGCATTAATCTCGAAAGTGGATGCGGCGAAATATGTATCTCCAGGAAGATTATCAAATTCATACCTACCAAGCCTGTCTTCATTAGAAAAACGTGAAGAGAAAGCCTTTCATACGTCTGATTCCAAATCGAGAGTTCCAAAATTACTTCCGTCAGTGCAAATATTAAATTTATTTAAAAGAAACCCGAAATCTGAATTGTCAGATCAAGATAAATTCAAACATCCACAGCAAAAATGTTTTGGAATGAATCCAGAAATAACAAAATATATAAAAGAAGAACATTTGGGAAAAAGGAATGTGTCAATTTTGGAAAAATCTGAAATATCAAGTAAGGCGACATATCATTTGTTTAAAAATACTAATAATGAAGACAGTAAAAGCCGTCTTCGATTTGAATATTATGAAGATGATGAAGACGATGAAGATGATTACGGTGTAGATTACAATCATTTGTTTGGACAAACCAAAACTACTCGATTAAATCGTAATTCAGAAACAAATGTGACACCTGGAAACGAATGTGCAGTTCATGATTCATTAGAAACAACTCCAACTGATGACAATCCAGAAAAAGAAAATGAAGAAATTTTTGAAGAATCTAAAAAACGTTGTGAAGTTCATTCAGATTTGCCCAAACCATGTAATCATAAACCACTAGTAAATTCTGTCAATAGATGCAAACTACATTCCTGCTTGTTTTCCTCAAATAAAAATGAAACAACCAAAAAACCACCTAGTGCCGGATCTCACAGCAAAACTCGAATGGTGAATCCAAAAATATGTGAACATCAGATAGATTTGATGAAATCGAATCTTCAGAACGCAAGCTCGACATCTAAAAATACAGCCACTGCTTCTTTAGTATTAAATGAAAATTCAGTTGAAAACGAAGAAAGTAAAGAAACTGAATCAAATTTCCCACCTCAAAATATCAACGTGACCATCCGGAGTAATGATAAGAAAATTGGAGAAGAACAACTTCAACTGAAATCCAAAAAACAAGATTCAAAATCATCGATTGTAGGCTCACCGACTGTCTCACATTCTGGTGTTTCAAGTTCAGTATCCAAAAACAATAGCAGCAATAAACTAATGACAAGCAATGCAAAAGGTTCACCGTTCCCACAGACTCAACTTAATATCAACATCAACTTGCAAACACCACCCTGTTGCTCACATCATCCAAACGCACAAAAGAAATTATCAGCCAATGTAATTCCGTCACAATCAAAAAACAAAATTCTGTCGACGAATGCCAATATTAAAAATAAGAACGAAAAAGAAAATCTAAAACCAAAAATTAAGGACGATAAAAGTACTGTAAATTTAAACACAAAAGATGAAAAACACACAGATCAAAAGATACAAAAAGATTCTGTTATCTCTTCTGAGCCGGTTCGAAAAGTCAATATGAATTTTCCATCAGTAAATCACGAAGAATTTTGCGATAATTCTTTTGGAAATATATCGAAATTTGGTAACAATAATGGCGAGTTTAATAGAGTAACGTCACCACCTCCTGCAGAACCGACACCTAGAGAAAGATTATGTTGTCAACACTTAAAACAACAGCAGCTACAACAGCACCAACAGCATGACCAATGGGTCTTGAGCAACCATGAAAATGTTTATGATCATAACAATTTCCAAAATTTATCTCCAGCATGGGATTCAAAAACTGATATTCAACAGGTAGTTATTACTTTAAATATAATTTTTTTAGTAAAATGATTGTCAAAGCCCAGCGTGAATGGGACTTGAAATTTGATATAACGTTTTTACATTCTCTTGCCCGTATGAATATATAGGAAGAAAAGTATTGTTTTCATGTCGATTTTTCGAAATCGAGTTTTCACCGGATCTACACGTTTTCAGACCCCCTGAACCCAAAAAAACATGTTTCTTTAGCGATTCGTCTGTGTCTGTGTGTGTGTGTGTGTGTGTGTGAACAGAATATCTCAAGAACGAAACATCGTACGAACTTGAAACTTGAAACTTAAGTTACATACCACTACCGGACCCGACACGAACATTTTCGTCAAAATCGGTTAACCGCAAGTAGTAGTTTATTCGTATAATTTTTCACTTTTTTGCGATTTTCTCAAAAACTGGTCCTTCGATTTTTTTAAAAATCGCCTGGTTCACTCAATTTTTTATTCTCTACAAGATAGGGTATTCGCCATGTTTGCTGAAATTCTTGGTGAGGCTGTTTTCACGTGAAAAATAGTTTTTTGAGATTGCGGCTTTAATATGCATTTTAACGCAAAAATGTATAAAATAAACAATGTAGACAATTAAAATCCTACAACTTTTATTTGAAATATTTTTTTGTATAACGCTTAGTTTAGTGGTAAATAGCGATTTTCTGTTTTTTTTTCTCACGAAAACGTGTGAAAAATCGATTTTTTAAGATTTCGGCCTTAGTATGCATTTTACGACAGAAATGTACTATATAATCAAATTTATAGAAAATTAAAAGATCTACAAATTTTATACTGAGAATTTTTTCTCTACAGACCCATGTTTATCGTGAAAGAGTGATTTTCCGTATTTTTAAGCTAAACTGGGGTTGATTTTCATTTTGCGTCTTTCACTCATGATTAAAATTAGAATATGATTATTGAGGTTAGTTTTTTGTTTATTTCTAATGTTTTATTACTAATGTTAGCATTATTGTTAATTATTTGTATTGGCAAGAGAAAGTTGTGTGAGTGTTTCACACCAGATTTTTAATAATCTATTTAATGCGGTATATTTTCCGGAGACCAGGATGAGTGATTACGGTCCTTACTTAAGACCGAGAAATTAGGCATCGACAAAAGCGTTAGCAATATACGAATGAACTTGGAAAAAGCGGATTGTGGAATAATGAATAGAGACAAAGGACGAACTAGGATCACTGAACGCAATAACTTAATATAGTGTATAATGAATAGTCCGTTTTTTGTTAGTTGAGTCCTGCTGTAAACAAACTGCGTATGTGTTAGTCCCTGTAAATACACAACACGCAAACAAGCAAGCGTGGCCTTGGATGAAAACTCTCTGCAAGCAAACCGTTGATCTAAAAAAACACCCACTCATTACATTTTGTCAATTCAATCGTCAGTCGTATAATGTAATAGGCCTAATAATGAAATTATATAATGGTTTAGTCATTTTTATACACAAATTATTTTAATTTCACATGACTTCATCAGTTATTTATAGATTGGTGTAATCAAAACAAAATTAATCTTGTAGTATATGAGTCGGTCACATTTTGGAATACGTGGTGTGTGATGTCTTCATGATTTAGTGTGCGATTTGATGTAAGATTCTATTTATTCGCATCAATTTTCGTATTTTTTCTTAGCTTTTGGGTGTTACTGCGTGGTTGTGTACGTGATTGTGCGACAACAGATGTATTGACGATGGCGGACGAACCTTCTTCTTCCGAAAGTAGATATTAAACATAAAAATCGGAACCTCTCCGAAGCGGAGAAAAGACGATTGCAATTATTAATGTTTTCAATAAGTTTGCTAATAAATATCCTAATTATATATTATATATAAATTAAAGAGATAGAATCACTTACTGCTGAATTTACCGGTGTATTTATTCAAGTTTTCACAGAGTACGAAAAGAATTTAAACAGTGATGTTTTAAAACCTCAGTTAAAAAAAGAAAACGTAAAACGGCTGCTTTAGACAAATTTGATGATATCAACAAAACTACTTAAAGATTTATTATTCATCAATTTTCCTTTAGAAATTAGTTACCTACTTTAAATAAGATTTTGTCGGTTGTCACTAATGGTCCTGATTTACCCAATATTAGTCGGTTTAAATTCAGTAGTAGGTTTAATAGTTTTTCGTGTAAAAGTATGCAACGGCATGAAAGGTACGAGCGGGCGTAGTGTAAGCAAAAATTTGTTGAACCCTCTATTCTGTTCGTTCCACTTGCGCGGTGACTTGTTTACGCTAGGACACAACTAAGAAAAAACGTGCTAGAATGGTTACTTACCAAAGCACAGCGACGCAACACAAGCAGTAGAAACAAGACTTGCAGTTTGAAGCGCAGTTAACAGAAACGAAGCCCGTAGAACTGATAACTTTGCTAGCTAGCATAAAACACTTAAGACAGTACATGAATGAAACGGTTACAGTACATAATAACAAAAGTAACATGAGACAAAGCAACCTCCAAAATCGGCCAATGGAGGGCGGGTCGAGAAGAGTAACCAAGCGTACACTTTTAAGTCACGACGCACAGTGAGTGAGAGACAAAGGATGCGAAAGAAACAGGATTAGTTGGTGATGAAAATGATATAAGGCTACGTAATACGGTGGAACGCAAAGTGACACAGCAAAATCGGAACTGGTAAATGAAATTACAAGAGACACAGCACGAAAATTTGAATGACCGGAAACGGGTAACAAAAAACTGAATTTTCACAGTCGTCCACAGTCCGTCGTAGTGAGCGGATCGCTTAGATAAGAGCTAGCCTTTGTATTGCACAAGAGCAAGCGTAGTCCTGCTTACTAAATTATTATAGTATAACCTTTTGAATTTATTATTTTATTTTTTTATTCGTAATGTCTGGTAACTGCAGCGCGTGTGATTTAAGCTGTGAAGGGGTCAGTGATGTGTTTAAATGTGCTGGTGGTTGTAATAGTGTTTACCACAATAAATGTGCGTCGAATAAGTTTCCGGAGGGAGTGTTGACACGTGGTGCGAGGAAGGACTGGTATTGTGGGGATTGCAGAAAATCTAAGATCCCATCCATTAGCAGTAAGTCAGAGGATAATTCCACTTCTCTGACTAAAGAATTTATGATTCAGCTTTTGGACTCATTCAAGAAAGAAATTTTCGGCGAGTTAAAATCGTACGCAAGCCAGTTTCAAGAATTTCAGAAGTCGCTGGAGTTTTTCTCGACTAAACTTGATGAGTCTAATATGAATATGGAGGCCATTAGGTCTCAAAATAAGGAAATTATGGAAGACAACAGAAGTTTAAAACAGGAATCACGTGTGCTATCCGAACGAATTGGCGTGCTGGAAAACAAGGTGAGGGAGTTGGAACAGTACTCTAGGCGGAATAATATCGAAGTTAACGGCTTACCAAAAACACCAGGTGAAAGTGAAATGGAAATTCTGCGTGATCTGGGTCGAGTCATCGGGGTGGAGGTTGATGTGAGGGAGGTAGTAGCAGTGCACAGGGTACCATCATACAATAAAGCTAGGACTCCGTCTTTCATTGCTCGTTTCATCACCCGGGAACAGCGCGATACCTGGTTAAAGAAGTACCGAGAGAAAAAACGTATCATGGCTTGCGATGTCAACAGGGACTTTGCGGCGACCAGGGTCTACATCGGGGAACACCTCACACCTGATAATAAGGTTCTCCTAGCTCAGATGAAGGAGATATGCAAGTCTGAGAATGTACGGTTTGTGTGGTGCCGTGGGGGCAAATTCTACGTGCGTAAGTCAGAGGGTCACAAAAGTGTTAGAGTCATCCAGGCTGATGATATCAAGAAGATTAACTGGTAGGGGTATTGAGTATTTTGTTTTGTTATAATGGACATCTCTATCGCGGTGAGTTTTGTTTTTGGCCAAATTATTGTTTTGTTAAATTGCGATATTATATATATGTTAAATTAAATTTTGTTTTAGTTCTTTGAAACTGTACAGCATTAGGAATATTGTTTATGTCAATTACTTTGTTGTGGGTAAACTTATGTATAGGCATATAATCCGATTTGATTTATCAACCTTTGATTGTTTGTACAATTTGTATTTATTTATTTTTTCACATGTCGGGCATGAGCCAATGTTTTTTATTAACAATTTTTTGATTTTTTATGTTACTTTTTTCGAATGTTGTATCAGTAAGTGTCAATTTCTTTGGCATACTAACCTGTTATACTAATTGTTGTGTACAATCTTAGTTTTGTTGTATTAATGTCAAATGGACACAGAATGTATATAGCGTTCAATGATTTGGAGAACAACTTTTTCGTTTCTCATGACATGAAAATTAACTTTGTCCATGTCAATATAAGAAGCATTAGGAAAAACTTCAATTTGTTTATTGCCCTATTTAATAAACTGTTAGAATCCAAATCGATACAATTTGTGATAATGAGTGAAATCTGAATAACTAATGCGGAATTAAAACTCTATGAAATTCCTGGTTATTCTTGCTTCGCTAATTGTAATGAGACTTATCGGGCCGGAGGCTCTCTTATCTATGTAGATAAGAACATTAATGCTACTCAGGTCCCATGCCGTCTCACCTCGGCTGACTGTACACTCTTACAATTTAAAATTAATAATTTTCTTTTTTCTATTGCTGGTCTGTATAGACTCCATGGTGTTTCGCTATCAATTTTTTTACAAGAACTCCCGACTTTCCTTGCAAAATTTAAAAGAAACGCACTGTTTTTTGGTGATGTAAATGTGGACATACTCGGAAAGGCAAATAATCCTGATAGGGATCGTTATATTTCAATCATGAACAACAGTGGACTTACGTCATTAATCAACATTCCTACTCGCATAACTGATATTTATAAAACATGTATAGACCATATTTTTGTTCGTTACAGTAATATGAATGCACTGAAAGGTGGTGTTTTTGATATCGACTTATCTGACCATTGTGCAGTTGGATTAAATCTTTCTATCCCAAATAAAAAGTCATTTATTCCTAATCATGTCTATGATAACAAAAAATACATTGATATAAATAAATTAAAATCACACCTCCAATTAATAAACTGGAACGGAATTTTTAACAAAAATGATGTTGATTTCAACTTCAATCAATTTCATTCTTTACTATCAAGTTGTTTCTTAGAAAATACTTCTGAAATTAAAATAAGTAATCAGTTATTTAGAGCAAAACAAATTAGCCCTTGGATGAATGATAACTTATTAAAACGAATTAGGATAAGAAACAAGTTGTACAATCAATTAAAATGTAGGCCTTACGATATTTGCTTTAGAAATAACTATGTAAACTTTAAAAATAAACTAGCTTCAGATATAGAATTAAGAAAAAATCAATACTATGCATATAAATTCCAGCAATGTGGAAATAGACCAGCTGATAATTGGCGAGTCATTAATTCATTGCTGGGAAGGAAAAATAAATTAATTGAAAAATTAGTAGTTGATGGTCGAGAAATAAATAACGAAAGGGAGATAGCAAACACTTTTAATAATTTCTTTTTGAATAGTGTTAATGTGTGCGCAATTTCTAAAAATTTGAGTGATTCACTTTATTTAAAATCACAGCCTAGTTCTTTATTTCTCAGTTTTGTTCACAAATGTGAAGTGGAAAGTGTAGTTTTAGGTATGCAAAATAAAAAATCATCTGGTTTTGATGGTTTTAATGTCTCTTTAATAAAGCAGATTATTCACCTAGTTTCTTGTCCACTTGCTCAACTGATTAATATTAGTTTTGTTACTGGGAAATTTCCTGAGTTGTTAAAAAAATCTGTTATTGTGCCAATTTTTAAAAGGGGCAACCCAGATGCGGTCGAGCAATATAGGCCAGTTTCATTACTTTCAATATTTTCCAAAATATTTGAGAAGGTTATGAGGACCAGACTATTAAACTTTTTAAATGTTACCGACTTTTTTTCCCCCAACCAGTTTGGCTTCAAAAAAGGAAAAAGTACTGAAGATGCGATTGAAGTCGTCTTACGCGATGTATTTGAAAACTTAAATTGTAGTAAAAAAGTGTCAGGGCTATTTGTTGATTTCAAAAAAGCGTTTGATTTGGTAAATCACAATCTACTACTTATCAAACTAGAAGCTGCAGGAGTTAGAGGCCCAGCTTTGAATTGGTTCAGAATTTTCCTTGAAAACCGGACGCAACAAGTCCGTGTGAAAAATTGTTTAAGTGATGAGAGGGTGGCAGGAGTTGGCGTCCCTCAGGGGTCTGTCATTTCAGCAGATCTTTTCTCGTTATTTATTAACGATTTATTATTTGAACCCTTCTATGGTAGAATTACAGCTTTTGCTGATGATATTGCATTTATCTACGCAAGCGATGAATGGTCGCAAATTTATGACTTTATATCACATGATTTAGTATTGCTAAGAAAATGGTGTGAGAGAAATGCAATGGTAGTAAATGCATCAAAAACAAAAATAATTAGTTTTGACTTAGTCGGTGTCAATTTCGATCGTGACATTAAATATCACGTTTGTTCCGATCCTGTTGGATGCAGCTGTGAAGTAATTGAACAGGTAAAAGAAATAAAATATTTAGGATTGATTCTTGATGATAAGGTCTCCTTTAGAAATCATGTAAATCAGCTACATTCTGATATCAGTAAATCAATTCGGGCATTTTATTTCTTAAGAAACCTTTGTGGCTTAAATTTAATGAGATCTTTATACTTTTCTTTGGTTCAATCGCGTCTTCAGTATGCTATTGAATTTGGGGGAGGGGGTACTCATGATAAACTAATAAATAAATTGTTTGTAACTCAAAAATATTTCATTAAAATATTATTATTTAAACGTCAGAGAGACAGTACTGTTAATGATTTTAAAAATTTACGTATCTTGCCCATTAAAAACTTATTTATTTTTAAAGTTTTATAACTATTTTATAAAAAAAGTGGCAACAGAGGTACTGAAAACTAGAGGTTCAAGCCAACAACTTTTTGTAAGACCGAAAGTTAATAAATCCTTTTTTGCTAAAACTTTTGTTTTTTTTGGGTCCGAAGTGTTTTAATCTGTTGCCTATTGAAATTAAAAATAGCTTAAACGTGTTAATATTTTCAAGAAAGGTTAAAGATTGGCTCAATGAGATAACTGATGTTGATTCACTTGTAAGAATTGTTGGTTAGTGTTGGTGTTTTACCGTTGCTGACATGCAGTGCTTGCTATTCAGTCTTTGTAGGAATTTACTGATCTTGGTAAACAATATAACAATAATAACTGATTTTCGTGTTAGTCATGTATAGGTGAATATCTGCTCTGAAGATTGACGGCTGGGTTGAATCCTGAATCCTGGTTGAGAGGGCTGAGAAGCCCTATGATGGCGACATCGTGTTAAGGAACACCTGGTCGCTCGGGGAACAATTTTACCGAATAATTGCAACCTCATGAAATTTAGGGGGAATTTTATAGTTTAAAATTAGAAAATAGGATTCTGGCTCTTGCGGGATTGGGACTGGGACTTCAAAGGAGGTAATGTATTTTAAGAAGTTACTCGTGGATGAAAATTTATATTAAGGGACAAGTGGGTTTAAGAGCGGCTCTTTTCTTTTTTTTTTGTTTTTCAGTGGCCTTTTTCAGTTATGTGGGAGTTTTATTGTCTTGAGGAGGGGAAGGCACGCACCGTACTTAACGTGGACAAATGGTACAATTTTAGGTAGGGGTTAGTTTATGATTTTAGCGGAGACGGAAAGGGTAGAGTTTGGCATAATCACCGGCCTTTTATTTTCTAAGTGTTTAATAATTTAAAATGGCGGCTCTTTTCACCGTAGTGGAGTGATTATGCATAGGAACATGGGGACAACTACCAACTGGGGGGCGTGAGTCATACAAGTAGATGAAGGGGCATGGGTATATAAGAGGAATACAGGGCGGAATAAAAATGTGGCAACTCTAAATTTTGATAAGTGGGTCATACTGGAATTTAGATAAAGTCGTGGAATGGTAATGGCATAAAGACTTCGGGTGGATGTGGGCGTCGGTACAAGTCCTGAATGATCTGGGGTCCGTCAGTTTTCCCGGCGTCGTGGAGCCGTTTCGAGGTAGTGTAAATAAAGTCCTCCATAGAGGGGAAGAGAAGGTGTTCGTGTACGATGCGATTGGAGATAAGATAGTGAAACTTTGTGATGCACCGGAGGACTTTGTTCTGGTATGCTGAAGTACGTTTTTTGTTGGTCTTGGAGAGAAAGGGCCACCATACCAGCACCCGTACAAAAGGAAAGGACGTAGAATGGAGGAGTACATCAGAAGTTTCAGTTTTGAGGAGTATGCAGTAGAAATGAACAAAGGGACGAGTAAAGCGAACAGGGCCCTACCCTTGCTAAGCTTCTTGTCAATGTGCTGCCGAAGTGTCAGTCGTTTATCTCGGTCAACCCCTAGATATCTGACGCTGTTCTGCCATGGGAGGAGTTCCCTTCCAATCGTAGAGGCGGAGGAACGTTGCGTTTTAATGTAAAATGGATTGCTTCGCATTTGGTGGGGTTAAGTGACAGTCTCCAGACACGACACCAGCTCGTGACGTCTAAAAGTTGAGTTTGAAGCGCGCGGCAATTGAGGCGGAGGCATCTGCCGTGACGGTACAGAATAGCGTCATCGGCAAACAGTCCGAATTGGATTGAATCACGGACAGGGAAATCGAAGGTGTACATAAGATAGAGGATGGGCCCAAGGACCGAGCCCTGAGGTACACCCGCGGACGAAGGGGTGAGTGGGGACATGACCATGTGGAACTGAGGAATAGTGACAGAGACTTGGAATTGTCTCCCAATAAGGTAGGAATGAATTAAGCGTACAGTTGAGGGGGGGAAAAATTGTGCCAGCTTGTAAAGGAGGCCCACATGCCAGACGCGGTCAAATGCAGCCCTAAAATCGAGCAGCACAGCCGTCGTGTCGCAGTGGGAATTTCTGGCATCCACAAGTGCCGTGACGATGCGGAGGAGTTGGGTAGTTGTGGAATGTCCTTGACGACAACCAATTTGCTCAGGAGGAAGAACAGAATCAACAACAGGACGCAGGCGCGGGAGAAGAAGCCTTTCGAATAATTTGGACAGGACGGTAAAAGGGAAATTGGCCTATAACTTTCGGGATCAGTCGGAGGTTTGTGGGGCTTCAGAATAGTAATGATTTTGGAAACCTTCCACGAAGAGGGGAAATGCTGCAGCGCCAACACTGCATTGAAAATTGCCAAAAGATGTAGCTTTAGATCTGGCGGGGAATTCAGGATGGCGTATCCAGAGACATTATCAGGACCAGGGGCCTTACGCGGGTTGATCGAGGAAATTACAGAGGTGACATCATCCTCTGTGAAGGGCTGCATGTGACAGGGTGTAGGGTCAGAAAGCGTTAAGTTGACTTCGTCATTAATGAGTTCATCCTGGTCATGATGAACGGGCGGAGGGGCAACAAAATGTCGTTCAAAATGCGAAGCGAAAGTGTCAGCAATCGCCTGCGCAGAATAAGTCAAACCATTAGGTGTCATCAGAGGATGCGACTTCCTCTGGGTCGACAACAAACGACGTGTAGCCTCCCATGGTCTTCCGTCGTCAGCTACTCGATGAAGGTAGTCCTCCCACTGACTACACCGGAGACCATCAAGTAGCAGTTTGCACCTGGCAGCGGCACCGTTGAATAGATCCCGATGATATGGATCTCTGGTGCGCTGCCAGAGCCGTCGAAAGCGCCGTCTATCGGCGGTTGCTGCTTTAACAGCAGTTGGAAGTGACGACCTAGTGCGAGGCGGGCGTGGGTGTGAGTTCTGGGCAATAGAATCGGAAAGTATCGAAGTGAGGGAATCAAGATGGGACTCAAGCTCAGTTACCGTGGTAATAGTAGGGGGTTCAGGCGGGAGTACGGAGGACACCTGAGGCATAGAAAGAACGCCAGCAGACCTTCAGAGAAGGAGGCGGGACCGGAATACGAGCAGTCGAGGACGTGAAAGTAAACAGAACCGGGAGGTGATCAGAATTCAATTCGGGCAATACATCGATGTCAGGGGCGGAGGCGAGATCGAGAGAAATAGCATAGTCAAGGATATCAGGAAAGTGATGAGTGACTGGAGGCACCCTAGTCGGGGTGTCAGGCACATGGAGTGCTAACGATAAAGGAGACTGCTCGAGGAAGGATAGAAGTTCGGTACCAGCAAGGTTTGTTGTTCGGCAGCCGAGGTCCGTGTGTTTGCTGTTCCAATCACCAGCTGCAAACACAGGTTGACGTTGGTCGAAGAGCGTAGCAAGGGCTGCAGGGTGGAAATGGGCAGTCAGGGGGCGGTAAACCGAAATGAAAGTAACCAGACGCGAGAAGAGAGGCACCGAAACAGCGACATGTTCAAGTGAAGGAATAGGGGCCGTGTCAAGTAAGTTATGAACATGTCTTTTATATATTAGAATAGCTACCCCCCCTGCCGGGGCGACAGCGCCAGGGCGGTCGACACGATACACAATGTAAGGGGATAGGCGAAAGCGAGTAGTAGGTAGAAGTTTAGTTTCCTGTAGAAGAGCAATGTCAATGTCGTAATCCGTCAGTACCCGTAGTAGATCGTTACGTTTGCGAAGGATGCCATTGCCATTCCATGACATAATGCGAAAACGCATTACAAGAGAAGGGAGGGCAGAGATGAGGGAAAGACAGATAAAGCTTCAGAGGCGGAACTAATGGATGCGAGTTGAGGAAGAATGTTAGCCACCCAAGCGAGAAACTTAGGGGAGGTTAGGAACTGGACAATCTTTGTAAAATCGAATGTAGTGCTGTCCTGAGGAGGGACTTTTTTAGCCGGGAATGGCGGAAACTCCCTTTCCGAAAAGACCGGCTTGGATGGCACTGAGTGGTGGGACCACTCAGAAGTCGGAAACTGAGTCTTGGGCGTGGCCCTGTGCACAGGAGCCTTCTTGTAGATCGTCTTATTGTAGCTCCTCTGAGTAGGAGGGGAAGAAGAGGAAGAAGGCTGGGATTGTGACGCCTGGGTCTTGGCGGTAGACGGAGCTGATGAGCGGGCGGCCGTCGTCTGGGCGGCAGCTTTGCGCCTCTCGGCAAGGAGCCGGACATGCAATGGGCACCCCCGGTAACTAGCAGGGTGCTGGCCATTGCAATTACAGCAACGAGGCTGTTCAATTAACTTTCCTTCGCATTGAGCGGCGTCGTGCTTTCCGCCGCACTTGACGCAGCGCAACTCATGGTTGCAATTGACGGACGAGTGTCCGTATCGTTGACATTTAAAACATTGTGGCAGACCCGGCCGTGGGCGGAAGGCCTCCACGGTCACTTCAATGTTAAAGATCGTATCGACCTTGTATATGTCCTCGAAGCGAGGTGATTTGCGAACTTGACGAGGAATACGTTAATTGGCCTGCCAGCTCGGCCAGTTATGTTCTGGCAGTGGTTCACCTCGAAACCACGCTCAGCGAGGAACAGTTTTACCTCTTCGGGTTGAAACGAAGAGTGTAACCCTTTGATTGCCACCTTGACCTCATCAGGCTCATTCGTATAATATGTGTGGAAGTTTATGCCCTCCGAAAGGAGGACAGTCTTGCACTTTTGGAAGTCCCCAATGTGCTTCGTGAACAAGGAGTAGGAGTTGCCACGTGTCGTGACCTTGTATGACTCCGAAAGGTGGGTGTTGAGAATTTTTATAAGTGCAGCCCAGTTGGCAGGGGCGCGGAATACGAACGGAGGAACTTTGTTCCTACGGGGGGTCGTTTCTGGGGGTGAGGTTGCAACAGGAGTAGAATTTTGTAACATGCCACCTGAGTCCGTCCGGACACGCTTTCGTTGGACGGTGGTGAATCCAGATTCGTCCTCATGTACCTCCATCGATGCTGACGTTGATGAAGGGGCGGGTGTCCCAGTTGATGTTGAGGCTGGTTGAGGCGAAGTGGCAGTTGGCGCCGCCATCTTCCACACGGCGCCTAGAGGAGACGGGTCCAGCTTTTCGAGAGCTCCTCTGCTTGGACGTACACAAGTAGGGTGCTTGTTGCGGCTAGACCCGGGTCGTTAAAACCTTATCTACCCGGGTCTTTAAAACCTTACCAGCACACAACAAGCGACACGTAACTATGTGACACGTACAAAGTACACAAATATAGTAAACACACAAATTAAATAGTAGACACACAATTAAATAGGCAATACACGAAATAAGTCTGTATAATAAATAACGTACAAGTCAATATAAATAATACACAAATTACATATAATAAATAATGCACAAGTCAATATAAATAATACACGAATCACAAATAATATAATATAAAATACGAACGGCTGGGTTAATAGTTGTTAAAAAATATAGTTAATGCGCTGTAGCTGCCGCTAAAATTTGAATTGTCATTTGTAGTGGATGACGACATTTGATGTGTAATTTATTTCTATAATTCATTTGATTTGTAATTCATTTGTAAACTTGTTTTTATGTATTTTGTATTTTTTTTTATATATATAACCACCGTTTACTTGAGTTGGTGGTTATTTATTCCTAGTAGATAAGATATATAATTTTGTATTTGTATAAAGTGGAATAAATAAATATTATTATTATTATTATTATTACCCCCTTAACAATGATCCAACATCACATCCGATGATAATTGAAATTTAATTAAGATAATTTTCATGATTTGCCAATATTTAGATATAGGTGGAGTGTTAAATTATTTGCATTCAATCTGCTAGTTCCAGGGCTACAAAAAAATAGTACTGTTTCTTATCACATGGTCAGCCAATTACATAACTGAAACATTTAAGAACAGAAGAGGTAGAGGTGAACAAGACACTACTATCGGTTTCCTGCGGATACCTATATAAGACAAAATCAACCAAAACCACCATAATTGCGTTGCATTAAATATTAATGGATGCACTTGTTTTTAACTTATACAGGGTGATTCACGAAGATATACAGAAACTTTAGGAGCTCATTGTACATGTAAAAATAATGAAAAAAGTTCATATAAACATGGGGGTCCGGAAATGCTTCGTTTCCGATTTACGGCTAGCGAAATTTTCGCTCAGATTTCAGCTCACCAGGTGAAATGAGGTCTTCCTGAAATTCTGGTAAGGTAGATTAAGGGGAAAATTCAATCATTTCTTATGGTTTTTGACCTGATAAATTGAATAAAACAGGTCCCAGAACTGTAACTTAAATAGTTTTTAAGAAAACCAGTGTTAATTGCAAAAAATGGAGTGAAAACACATTTTTTTATCTTTGGGCAAGAATAACTTTGTTATTTCATCAAGAAACAGTTAACATTTTTGAAAAAAAAACGTAAAAAATTTTATTCTAAACAAATCGGTGTAAATAAAGTACACAGGAAGCTAATAGATGTTTGATTAAATGCATTTTTATTCATAATAGTACAGGGTAAAGTTAACCGGAAAAACAAAGATGAAAAAATGTGTTTTCTTTTCACTCCATTTTATGCATTTGACACTGGTTTTCTAAAAAACTATTTAACTTACAGTTCTGGGACCTGTTTTATTCAATTTATCAGGTCAAAAACCATAAGAAACGATTGAATTCTCCCCTTAATCTATCTTACCAGAATTTCAGGAAGACCTCATTTCACGTGGTGAGCTGAAATCCGGGAGAAATCTTTCGCTAGCCGTAACTCGGTAACGAAGCATTTTTGGACCCATGTTTATATAAACTTTTTTCATTATTTTTACATGTACAATGGGTTCCCAAAGTTTCTTCATTTCTTCGTGAATCACCCTGTATAGTATTATAGTAACTATATAGTAGTATCTGCCCATAACAGACTGGTGGAGTGTCAAACTGTTTACACTCAATCTGTTTGTTGCAGGGCTAAAATAAATAATAGTTCTGTTTCTTAGCACATAGTCAGTCAATATGACTGAACTATTTAAGAACAGAAGAGGTAAAGATGTAAACGACACTAATCAGAGTTAACTCCTCAGAGAGTAATGAATTTCATTATACAACCAGACCCTGTAGTGAATGAAGTGAAGGTGTCATTTGCAGAGTGGAAAACATGTGCTTTTCGGAGGGCCCGGCATGCTGATTACCCTACTTTTCCACTCAGTGAGGAAGGCATGGTAAACCACATCACTCTTCGTTGTACTTAGTTAAATCTCTACAGGTTCAAACCAGCCTTTCGGCTGATGACCTAAACACAGTTTCCACAGACTCAAATCTTGTCCCTCTTAATGCAGATTTCACCTTAGGGAACAGGTAGAAGTCACATGGTCCAAGATCTGGTGAATAAGGTGGATGTTCTAACACTGAGATGCTGTACTTGGCTAGGAACCTCTTGACAGATAACGCGGAATGAGCTGGCGCATTGTCTTGGTGGAGAACCCATGATTTGTCCTTCCACATTTCGGGGCGTTTTTTCCTTACTCTTTGACGTAGTTTAGAAAGTACCTCAAGGTAGGAATATTGATTAATTGTTTGACCTTCAGGAACCCAGTGAATGTACGCAATCCCATGGATATCAAAAAAAAAAAAAAAAATAATCATCAGTGCTTTAAATTTTGCTTGCTCATTCGAGCTTTTTTGGCTTTCGGTGAAGTTCGGCTCTTCAAGTGCATGGATTGGCGCTTCGTTTCCGGATCATAAGTAAAAAAAACCACGTTTCATCACATGTTATTATCTTCTACCTGTTCCCTAATGTGAAATCTGCATTAAAAGGGTCAAGATTTGAGTCTGTGGAAGCGGCACATGACCTGAAGGAGCTGACAGAAGATGACTTTCAGCACTGTTTCCAACAATGAAAAATTCGCATGGAGCGTTGTGGGGATAGAGAAGGAGCGTATATTGAAAGGTGACAAGTGATTATATATAAAATTAAAATTAAATTTTTTACAACGTCAGTCTCGTTATTTAATAGCCACACCTCGTAGCTACGGGTTTAAATACCCATCTAGTATTACACCGAGAGTATTCTTCCTCGTTTTAATACAACCCGTTTCTCTACTTTACATTATGCTAATTAAACAACCCTTTTCAGTGCTACCAAATATTTAAGGTTACCCCGCACCACCCAATGTTACCATCTGGTGATAAAACAATAAAAATTATTATGTTATTATTATAAGATAAGAAGACATTTTTAGAAATATAAAATATAAGTTATGTTTTTACAGAATTCGGGAGAAAATACTGCACAAAATAAGGCGGGATCGAATGGCACAAATAGAGAGCCGTGTTCTTTACATCTGATCTACAGTGGTAAGAACGTACCAAATGTTGATGAGGAATACCAACCCTTGCAGGAGAAAAAATGTACTAAAAGCGATCAGACATTTCAGCGGAAGATTCCTCTACAACAACAATTGCAGCAACAACAATACGGGTATTGTGCCAAACATAACCGAGCCGCAAAACAGATGAAATCTGTTTCTACCTGCTATTCGCCTCCACCGTCTACTACACCACAAAGAAATGTATTCTGTGAAAATAACAATTCATGTCCTTTGAAATTAGCAAATTCAGGATCACAACCGAATCCTTCACAATGTCAACACAATCAATCGCAGTTCCCAGGACCTGTGGTAAGTTCAACTTTTCATTATTCTTCTTTTGCTCTCCTTCAGCGCTAGAAGGTTACAATTTCTTAATTTTTTGTGTATAGCCCTACATAAATGTATGAAAATTTTTTATAGACCTTTAGTTTTATCCACGGTTACTTTACTGGACGGTAGGGATCATCAACAATATGCGCAGTGACAAACCCCGCCCTCTGACGTCACTGGTCACCAGCGACAGCCGATGCACGATACGTACGTCGGTCGTGATGTTTTCTAGTCTTAATACGGTCTGTAATACTTTACTAGTCTTTAATAATGGTGTATTGTTCGATTGCCAGGTGTTCTAATCACAATAGATACCAAAAGGAGTTGGGGATTATAAGTTTTACTGTTTTTCAAAGGCCATTAGAACTAGATTGAAGTGGATAAATGCTTGCAAGCGGGCCGAATTAAAAAAAAAACAAGTTACTTACGCTTGCAAGCATTTATCCATTACAATCTAGTTTCAATGGCCTTTGGAAAACGGTAAAACTTAAAATGCCCAACTCCTTTTGGTGTCTATCGTGATTAAAACACCCGGCAATTGCACAACACACCATTATTAAAGGCTAGTTAAGTATTACAGACCGTATTAAGACTAGTAAACATCACAGACCGATACGGTACGTATCGTGCGTCGGCTGTCGCTGGTGACCAGTGACGTCAGAGGGCGTGGCTTGTCACAGCGCATATTGATGATCCCTACCGTCTAGTAAAGTATATTGGACGGCGTACAGCTGTCCACATTGAGACATCATTGTGTTCCCGCGCTATTAACCAACCTGAAAATATCTACTACTGTTTTCTATCCATGTTTTTCCGGTAAATAATTTCGATTTATGCAACATTTTATAGATTTATTTTAATATATACGAAATTTGATTAATACGAAGTTGTGCTTCGTTTTCACGGAAAAATTTTAATAAATGTGTTTACTTAATATAATTATTATCATATTTTCATGTGTTATTAATTAATTTATAAATGGTTGCGCATTTTTGCTTACCTTAAATTTATTAGAAAGCCATTAAACTTCTAACTTTTAAAGTTAATTATTTCTTTTAGCAATGCGCGCAGTAACGCGGCTTTCAGAAGCCGATGTTCTGTTAAATGAAAGTTGTACACACACCTACGAACGACACATTTATCAAAATCATCCATTTTTAAATTACATTTTACGCACGTAAAGCTTTAAACTTACAATAAACCGAGAAAATATCCTAACTTTATACACGAAATCCTGTCGCCACACTGTTACATCGTCCATTATTACTGACAATTATAAGTATATCATTAAATTTTACGCAAAAGCTTGAATCTTACAATAAACTGAGGAATAACCTAATTTTATACACGAAATTCTGTCGCCACACTGAAAATTGCAATTTATCATTGTATAATGATTCAGCATGATGATTAAAATTGGGCTATATTTAGATTGCGTACAATTTGTATACAATGTGGTACAAAGATACTAACTGCCTACACTGCGACGTGATGATGTTTTTCAAAAAGGGAATAACTATCGCCGTCCTATCATTTTATCCCTCTCACGCGCTATGTGCACAGCTACCGGCGGAGCAGTATAACGGTGCGGTTTCGTTTGTGCGATCGCCGCGTAGTTTCGTTTGTGCAGTGGAACGTGCAATCCAACTGCACTCCGGGTTAACCGAAACCCGGGTAATCCGAAACATAAAAAATACTCAGTATTTGAAATGTAATTTTTCTACAAATAACTGTAATAAAAACAATAAAAATAAATACTGTAAATTGTATTTCTGTACCAAAATACTGTTTAAGCAAACTGAACTGTAAATTATAGCATGTAACGTATGCCTACATGACATTCAGCACTGCGACATGATTTTTACCGATAACATGAGTATTTCCCTGGGAGCAGTAGCCTACTACTAGGCCTACTGTTTATTTTTGCTACATCACCTTTGCTGCAGTCAATTAGTATTGTATTGTGGTTGAATGGGTATGGTAGTAGTCTTGGCCTTAATGTAGTTTTTATTTCGTTTTGTGGCTAATTAGTGTTACATACCGGTAGATAGTGGAAGTGAAATGATATTTAACAATGTTATGTAAACGTAAACGCGTGGTCAAAACCATCGAAGCGACGCTCACTGATGTACTTTTAGTTAAACGTTGGCGGAACATTTTGGTAAGAAAACTAATGGAAAAAACAAAACAAAAAATTTGACTTTTCAAAAAAGATTGAAATGTACGGAAAATATTTTGACAATTAAATCGTACAAATAAAAGTTTTAGGACACAGTAATATTTTTTTACAATAAAACACCATTTTCTTGTTATTTAAAAAAAACCCGGCTCATTTGAAATCGGCTCACCCCAATTATTTCGTGTTAGCGGGAGTTTACTGTATCTATTAGACGATGAAAGCAAGTTTAAAGGGTCAAATAGTTGTAGTTTTTCTGCAGCTAACCCTATGAGTTTTACGTAATCGTTTTTGGAAAATCTCATTTTCAACTTCCGGGGCGCATGCGACTACTGGAGGTGACTGGTTGCCAAAGCAGTCGATCTCTTGCGTCGGACGCATAAACGGAACCACTAATTAAGAAATCCATTTGATGAGTAATGGCAGTGACGCATGCAGCAGCTGGATCCAGTAATCGCATGCGACGATCGCACAAACAAAACCGCACTTTAACCGTGCACCAAACGCATTTTGGATAATTGACTTAAAGTGCACACCCTTAATTTAAAAACTAATGTCGTTTGATTTCAGGAGATTGTAGAGAATAGAAATCCAATTGCAAACACACAAATGCCACATCCGACCTGCCCCAATAACTCCAACAATATGAACAATGGTAACAATTACAACAAAGTGGAAAGTCAACGATCTCCGACTAGCATTCCTGTTCAACAACGTAAAGCAACTTTGTCCACTGAAAGCGTAAAAACTTCTACTTCTAACAAACCATGGTCTTCACAAAAATTTCCCGCACCAATGTCACAGGTAAATAAATAAAGGGTCAAAATAAAACAATATGGTGGGGTTTTAAAAATGGATTAAATTAAAACAGAAACACAGTGATGTTGTTTCAAGTTTATTTATCGAATTTGTCGTCTCAGTTTTTTACTTTCGCTTGCCTATATGAATATATAGGAAGGAAAGTATTATTTCCATGTCGATTTTTCACCGGATCTACACGTTTTCAGACCCCATGAACCCAAAAATCAAGTTTTTAGCGGTTGGTCTGTGTGTGTGTGTGAACAGAATATCTCAAGAACGGAACATCGTACGAACTTGAAACTTAAGTTACACACCACTACCGGACCCGACAAGAACATTTTCATCAAAATCGGTCAACCGGAAGTAGTAGTTTATTCGTGTAATTTTTCACTTTTTGCGATTTTCTCAAAAACTGCTCCTACGATTTTTTAAAAATATCACCTCATTTACTAAAATGTTTAATGCTCAACAAGATAGGGTAGGCACCATGTCAGCTGAAATTCATGGAGAGATTGTTTTCTCGTAAAAAAATTGTTTTTATGATTTCGACTTTAATATGGATTTTTTTAAAAATCCCTAATGTGTGTACGTTGCAATCTGTTCAATCCAGAACAATAAGCAACCCCATGACCCAATGAGATGAGGATGATGTGTATGACGTGTAAATGAGGTGTAGTCTTGTACAAACTCAGGCCGACCATTACTAGGATTTGAATATGAAACCTTCGTTTCCGATAAACAGCTGATTTTGGCGACGACTTTACCTTTTTTTTTTTTTTTTTTTTTTTTTTTTGCGCCCTGGAGACTCCAGGAGGAGTATAGGACATGTCGTCAGATATAACAACTGAAATACATATAAGAATCACACAATGTATCACTACTATCAAGAAAGAAATTCTTGTACGCTATAAAAAGTTTCACTGATCAAGTAATTTTTCTGATTTTTTTTAAAAGAATTCAAATCCTCACAACACTTTAAAGATTGGGGTAATTTGTTCATGAATTTTCTCTCTGCATAAGTAGGTTTCTGTTCAAACAATTTTGTGGAGTGATTAGCCACATAATAATTATTCCTGTTTCTCGTGTTATGATTGTGAACATTGAAATTCTGCATAAAATTATTTTGCCTAACATACATAATCACCTCAAAAATGTAGAGGGAGGGAACTGTAAGCAATTTAAGCTCCTTAAATAGTGGCCTGCATGAGGTTAGCTCCCACCATACACCTAATAGCTTTCTTTTGAATTTTAAAAACCCTATTTATATTACCCATGCTAGAATTACCCCATACTAAAATACCATAACGGATATGAGACAGAATGAGGCCATGATAAGCTGCCATTAGTAATTTTTTATCATTTAATCTGGCAATTTGTTTTAGTACAAATACCCCAGATGATATTTTACTACAAACTTGATTGATATAGAAGTCCCAAGACAAAGATCTATCTAGAGATACGCCCAGGAACTTCACTGTTTCTACATGCTCTAAACTATTATTATGAATAAATACATCCACTTCTCTACTTTCTTTAACGTTATGTTTATTTTTAAACTGTAAGTACTGACACTTTTTCCCATTAACTGTTAATAACATTTGATTCAAGAACTGTACTACGGACTCTATGTTAACATGTGTATTTACTTCAAGAGCATCTACCAGTAAACTGTTACTGATTACTGAAGTATCATCAGCAAACAACAAAGCTCTGCCATTAGGTATGACTTCTGGTAACCTATTAATGTACAATAGAAACAGAATTGGACCTAAAACTGACCCTTGTGGAACGCCTGCTTTGACTTCAATCTTTCCAGATACAACCTTTGTAAGTTTCCCTCTAACAACCCTAGTTAACTCCACACACTGTAATCTATTAATAAGGTAAGATTGAAACCATTTCAATTCTACATCCCTAACGCCTAATGACTCTAGTGTTTTCAATAAAATTTCATGATCAACACAATCGAAAGCTTTACTCAGATCCAGAAACACTGCCAATGCTTTCTCCCCGGCATCCAATATATCAACTACTTGCTCCACAAGTGAAACAATTGCAGTTTTAGTTGATCTACCTTTTTGGAAACCATGCTGATCCTCTGAGATGATTAGGTTTTCAGTCAAGAAACTGATTAACCTAATAAATACTACCTTTTCAAAAATTTTACTGATTGTGTTTAAAATACTTATGGGCCTATAATTTTCAACTAACTGGCTATCTCCATTCTTAAATATAGGCAATATTTTAGCCTCCTTCAGTTTGTTTGGAAATACACCTGCTTCGAGTGAGAAGTTAATCAAATGAAGGAGAGGAGTAATTAAAAGATGTTTACATTCTTTAACAATTATACTAGAAATCCCATCTAACCCACATGTTTTCTTACTTTTCAAACTATCAATAACTGATTCTAATTCCTCACTTGAAACTAGGCTAAATAAGAATTGATTTACTACTTTGTTACCTTTTGGATCATAACATCCCACTGTTTCCCCAATCTGTTGTTTAAGTTTTAAAGCTACTTCCTGGTAATATTTGTTAAAATAATTACAAATTTCTACACCATTCTGTATAGGTTCATTGTTTTTGTTAACAATAATAGGTATGTCAGTAAAACCTTTGTTGCTAACTACACCTCGATTCTTATTTATTATTTCCCATATAGCTGAGTTTAGATTTGGTGATTTATGAAGGACTTCAGCAGTTTTTTTTGCATTTAGCTCTCTGGACTTCTCTGTCATAATGTTTTTTAATAGTTTTGTACCTTTGTTCGTTAAAGGTAGTCCTATGTGAAAGAAAATCTGAGTATACATCTCTAACTTCAGACCTCATTTTCAAAATTTCCCCTGTGACCCACTCATCTGTTTCCCTGACAATATTTTTTACATCTTTCTTTTTAATTGGACAACTATTATTATAATGAAATTTTAATGTTTCAATAAAATTATGATATTTCTGATTAATGTCAGAAGAATTGAAAACAGTCTTCCAATCCTCTTTGGATAAACTTTGTAACAAACAATTAATATTCCCTTGGTCTTCCTGCCTAAATTCTTTAATAATTTTTTGATTAGGGACATGACTACCTAAATCCTGAATCTCTAATACTTGGTACCCGTGATCAGAGAGCTCTGAACCCCTTAACCTAACCTGACAACTCACCATATTTGTTAAAATATTATCTATTATGGTTTGTGAGTGACTAGTAACTCTTGTATAACCTTTAACTTTTATATCAAGATTGTTCATCTCCACAATATCCCTAAACTGTTCAGCCATTTTATTTTGAACAGCAAGATTTACATTAAAATCACCCATAACTACCACTTTTACACATCATTCTGTTAAAACTTCCAGTAGTTCACTGAACGATGAACAGAACTGACCCCAGTCACCATTAGGGGATCTATAGACACCCACCACAGCCATCTTTCCCCTCTTTTCTAACCTAACTTCTACCCCAGCCACTTCAATATCCATTTCCCGAGAAAACCGTTCTAAATAAGGTAAGTTACGAGTGTCAAGTTTCTTACTTGCATTAGCTAATATACAAACCCCCCCCCCCCCACTTTTGTGCATTTTCCTACAATATGAAGCAATAATAGAAAACCCTGAAAAGTTTATTAGTGACATCTCATTACATTTTAACCCGTGTTCTGTAAATACCACCATATCTGGGTTCTCAGAACTTAAAAATATATCTAACCTATCCATTTTATTCCCTAAATATTGAATATTTTGATGTAAAATAGAGAAGTGGGATGCATTATTTTCCTGATTATTATGGTTATCTACAACTGTGTTGACTCCAATTATGGAAGCTGGTCGCAGCCTATTTACTTACTTGACATCATGTAAACCTAACCTACCGTTACTGTAATTAAAAACGTGTGATCTCTTCTTCAGTTGTGTTTCACCAATAAAACCTAACCTTATATTTCCTATCTCTTTACCCCTTGTTTCAGCCAACTCATTAAAAAAGACTCTTTAGCTTTTAATTTGTCAGGGAGTTTACAAGTTTTTTTTTTTTTTTTTTTTTTTTTTTTTTTTTTTTTTTTTTTTTTTTTTTTTGCGCCCTGGAGACTCCAGGAGGAGTATAGGACATGTCGTCAGATGTAACACCTGAAATACATACAGGGTGATTCATGAAGTTCTCCCCCCACTTCTACAGCACATTGTACTAGTAAAAATAATGAAAAAATGTAATATAAACATAGGTCCGAAAACGCTTCGTTAGCGAGTTACAGCTAGCGAAAGTTTCGCCTGGATTTCAGTTCACCAGGTGAAATGAGGTCTTCCTGGAATTGTGGTAAGGTAGATTAAGGGGCGAATTCAATCATTTCTTATGGTTTTTGATCTGATAAATTGAATAAAACAGGTCCCAGAACTGTAAGTTAAATAGTTTTTGAGAAAACCAGTGTCAAATGCAAAAAATGGAGTGAAAATCACATTTTTTCATCTTTGGGCAAGAATAACTTTGTTATTTCACCAAGAAACAGTTAAAATTTTTCAATAAAAAATGTAGAAAATTTTATTCTGAACAAACCGGTGTAAATAAAGTACACAGAAAGCGAATAGTTTTTGAGAAAACCAGTGTCAAATGCAAAAAAATGGAGTGAAAAAAACACATTTTTTCATTTTAGTTTTTCCGGTTAATTTTACTTTGTACTCTTATGAATAAAAACTCATTTAATCAAACATCTATTCGCTTTCTGTGTACTTAATTTACACCGGTTTGTTCAGAATAAAATTTTCTACATGTTTTATTGAAAAATTTTAACTGTTTCTTGGTGAAATAACACAGTTATCCTTGCCCAAAGATGAAAAAATAAGTTTTTCACTCCATTTTTTGCATTTGACACTGGTTTTCTTAAAAACTATTTAACTTACAGATCTGGGACCTGTTTTATTCAATTTATCAGATCAAAAACCATAAGAAATGATTGAATTCGCCCCTTAATCTACCTTACCACAATTCCAGGAAGACCTCATTTCACCTGGTGAACTGAAATCCAGGCGAAACTTTCGCTAGCTGTAACTCGCTAACGAAGCGTTTTCGGACCTATGTTTATATAACATTTTTTCATTATTTTTACTAGTACAATGTGCTGTAGAAGTGGGGGGGAGAACTTCATGAATCACCCTGTATAAGAAACACACTATGTATCACTACTATCAAGAAAGAAATTCTTGTACGCTATAAAAAGTTTCACCGATCAAGTAATTTTTTAAATTTTTTTTAAAGGAATTTAAAACCTCACAACACTTTAAAGATTGGGGTAATTTATTTATGAATTTTCTCCCTGCATAAGTAGGTTTTTGTTCAAACAATTTTGTGGAGTGATTAGCCACATAATAATCATTCCTGTTTCTCGTGTTATGATTGTGAACATTGAAATTCTGCATAAAATTATTTTGCCTAACATACATAATCACCTCAAAAATGTAGAGACAGGGAACTGTAAGCAATTTAAGCTCCTTAAATAGTGGCCTGCATGAGGTTAGCTGGTTAGCTCCCACCATACACCTATTAGCTTTCTTTTGAATTTTAAAAACCCTATTCATATTACCCATGCTAGAATTACCCCATACTAAAATACCATACCGGATATGAGACAGAATGAGGCCATGATAAGCTGCCATTAGTAATTTTTTATCATTTAATCTGGCGATTTGTTTTAGTGCAAATACCCCAGATGATATTTTACTACAAACTTGATTGATATAGAAGTCCCAAGACAAAGATCTATCTAGAGATACGCCCAGGAACTTCACTGTTTCTACATGCTCTAAACTATTATTATGAATAAATACATCCACTTCTCTACTTTCTTTAACGTTATGTTTATTTTTGAACTGCAAGTACTGACACTTTTTCCCATTAACTGTTAATAACATTTGATTCAAGAACTGCACTACGGACTCTATGTTAACATGTGTATTTACTTCAAGAGCATCTACCAGTGAACTGTTACTGATTACTGAAGTATCATCAGCAAACAACAAAGCTCTGCCATTAGATATGACTTCTGGTAACCTATTAATGTACAATAGAAACAGAATTGGACCTAAAACTGACCCCTGTGGAACGCCTGCTTTGACTTCAAGCTTCCCAGATACAACTTTTGTAAGTTTCCCTCTAACAACCCTAGTTAACTCCACACACTGTAATCTATTAATAAGGTAAGATTGAAACCATTTCAACTCTACATCCCTAACGCCTAATGACTCTAGTGTTTTCAATAAAATTTCATGATCAACACAATCAAAAGCTTTACTCAGATCCAGAAACACTGCCAATGCTTTCTCCCCGGCGTCCAATATATCAACTACTTGCTCCACAAGTGAAACAATTGCAGTTTTAGTTGATCTACCTTTTTGGAAACCATGCTGATCCTCTGAGATGATTAGGTTTTCAGTCAAGAAACTGATTAACCTAATAAATACTACCTTTTCAAAAATTTTACTGATTGTGTTTAAAATACTTATGGGTCTATAATTTTCAACTAACTGGCTATCTCCATTCTTAAATATAGGCAATATTTTTGCCTCCTTCAGTTTGTTTGGAAATACACCTGCTTCAAGTGAGAAGTTAATCAAATGAAGGAGAGGAGTAATTAAAAGATGTTTACATTCTTTAACAATTATACTAGAAATCCCATCTAACCCACATGTTTTCTTACTTTTCAAACTATCAATAACTGATTCTAATTCCTCCCTTGAAACTAGGCTAAATAAGAATTGATTAACTACCTTGTTACCTTTTGGATCATAACATCCCACTGTTTCCCTAATCTGTTGTTTAAGTTTTAACGCTACTTCCTGGTAATATTTGTTAAAATAATTACAAATTTCTATACCATTCTCTATAAGTTCATTGTTTTTGTTAACAATATTAGGTATGTCAGTAAAACTTTTGTTGCTAACTACACCTCGATTCTTATTAATTATTTCCCATATTGCTGAGTTTAGATTTGGTGAATTATGAAGAACTTCAGCAGTTTTTTTACATTTAGCTCTCTGGACTTCTCTGGCATAATGTTTTTTAATAGTTTTGTACCTTTGTTCATTAAAGGTAGTCCTATGTGAAAGAAAATCTGAGTATGCATCTCTAACTTCAGACCTCATTTGCAAAATTTCCCCTGTGACCCACTCATCTGTTTCACTGACAATATTTTTTACATCTTTCTTTTTAATTGGACAATTATTATTATAATGAAATTTTAATGTCTCAATAAAATTATGATATTTTTGATTAATGTCAGATGAATTGAAAACCGTCTTCCAATCCTCTTTGGCTAAACTATGTAACAAACAATTAATATTCCCTTGGTCTTCCTGCCTAAATTCTTTAATATTTTTTTGATTTGGGACATGACTACCTAAATCCTGAATCTCTAATACTTGGTAGCCGTGATCAGAGAGCTCTGAACCCCTTAACCTAACCTTGACAACTCTCCATATTTGTTAAAATATTATCTATTATGGTTTGTGAGTGAGTAGTAATTCTTGTATAACCTTTAACTTTTATATCAAGATTGTTCATCTCCACAATATCCCTAAACTCTTCAGCCATTTTATTTTCAACAGCAAGATTTACATTAAAATCACCCAAAACTACCACTTTTATGTATCGTTCTGTTAAAACTTCCAGTAGTTCACTGAACGATGAACAAAACTGACCCCAATCACCATTAGGGGATCTATAGACACCCACCACAACCATCTTTCCCCTCTTTTCTAACCTAACTTCTACCCCAGCCACTTCAATAACCATTTCCCGAGAAAACCGTTCTAGATAAGGTAAATTACGAGTGTCAAGTTTCTTACTTGAATTAGCTAATATACAAACCCCCCCACTTTTGTGCATTTTCCTACAATATGAAGCAATAATAGAAAACCCTGAAAAGTTTATTAGTGACATCTCATTACATTTTAAACCGTGTTCAGTAAATACCACCATATCTGGGTTCTCAGAACTTAAAAATATATCTAACCTGTCTATTTTATTACTTAAATATTGAATATTTTGATGTAAAATAGAGAAGTGGGATGCATTATTTTCCTGATTGTTTTGGTTATCTACAACTGTGTTGACTCCAATTATGGAAGCTGGTCGCAGCCTATTTACTAACCTGAGATCATGTAAACCTAACCTACCGTTACTGTAATTAAAAACCTGTGATCTCCTCTTCAGTTGCGTTTCACCAATAAAACCTAACCTTATATTTCCTATCTCTTTATCCCTATCTCTTTATAAGTGACGAGGGATGCTAACCTATCACACAACACGTTTTTACCAGACTGATTCAAATGTAACCCATGATTAGTGTAATTAGTACGATTAAGCCTTTCATTGATGAAATTAATTTTAATCCTGTTTACTGTTTTATTTTCTAGGCTTTTAATTTTTTTATGAATATCACGGTTTAGTTTATTTATTACTTTGTTTAGTTCTGGCTTGTCATGTCGAACGGGAATTGTATTTATGATTAAATTTGTTTTATTGCTCATTGGAACCAGTTCTTCAATTGTCTTTAAGATTTGAGGAGTATTTTGGAAATTTTTAGAACTGATATCATTGGTTCCTCCGATAATTATCAAATGATCATTCTTAGTAAGGGTTTTTAAATCATCTTTACCTGATTTTACTACTTCTTTTAAAGGGGCATTCGGCTTAAAAACTACACTAACATCAAAATCATTTAATTTTTTATTTAACAGATCACAGCACCCACGTCCGTGGCTGTCCGCAAGCACCAAGACCTTGTTTTTATTCTTACTGTTTATTTTAGTAGCTTTTTTAGATCCTAATGCTTCACTGTACAAAAGTTTCTTTGGATCATTTTTTACCATTGAATTAGATTTGGTTTTAGGGGTATTATTTATTTTGCTGTTGTTGTTGTTATTATTATTATTATTATTATTATTATTATTTAACCCTACCACATTTTTTAATTTTAAATTAACTAATTTTATCTCATTTTCTAAAATTTTAATTATCTCTTTAAGTGAAGCTATCTCTTGTTCCAGTTTATTTCTTATATCCTCGTTTTGTTTATTGCTATTTATTATGGATTCCCTAATATTTTTTTGTTCTTCAATTAATTTAGCTACTTTACTTTCAAGGCTAATGGGGGATGTTATGTTTATTTTCGACCGCGTAACAGCTGGAGAGATCTTGTTTTTACCTAATGTTCCAATTTTACTGGCCATTCTTAACAATATCTATTTAATTTTAAAATATTTTATATTATTATAAAAACTAAAACAAACTTTTAACGTTTTATTGGGTACACAAACTTTCACGGAGATCACAGAGATATTACGGGTTAGACCTAACCTCAAAATTACGACTAACTTTATTTTGTAAAAATTAAAAAATATCGCTGAAAAAATGGACGAACTAAATTACTTATACGTGAAACTAGTTATTAAACGTTTAGTTAAGTTAAAACACAAGATAAATACTTATCGATACTTTATTTCACAAATACTTCTTTCTGAGCTAAAAATACTTCTTTCTTTCAGGAGCTACTAACTACGTCCTTCTCACCAAATACTTACTTCGTAAAAAAAACCTCTAGACCAACCCAGTGGGTAATATTATGCATTTAGTGCAAAAATGTAAATGTAAAAGTTGATGGACAACTTATATTTCAAAATATAACTTTTAATGAAAACATCACAATGATCGATACGCGCTTTTAACCACATACAAAATTAAATGATAAATAGAAATGAAAAAACTATTACGTACATTAAATTTCTAATTGAAAATAAATTATAATGCACTTAAGAACGATGCTAGATAATACGATGTAAAAAGCGAACTAATAGCATTAGAACGATGACATGTTCTTGTCAAAAATGTATGAGATTTATGGGTTCGGATAAGTCATCGTTAAATTCAACTGTGAAATAACGAGTGACTAAACTAATATTAGATGACCAATCTTAAAAGAAAAATCTGGTGTGAAACACTCACACAACTTTCTCTTGCCAATGCAAATAATTAATAATAAACCTAACATTATTAATAAAATATTAGAAATAAACAAAAACTAACCTCAAAAACATAACCTTATTTTAATCATGAGTGAATGACGCAAAATGACAATCGAACTCAGTTTGGCTTAAAAATACGGAAAATCACGCTTTCACGCTAAACTAGGCTTCTGTAGAGACAAATGCTCTAAACAAAAGTTGTAGATCTTTTAATTTTCTATAAATTTAATTATATACACTTTGTCGTAAAATGCATACTAAGACCGAAATGTTAAAAAAATCGATTTTTCTCACGTTTTCGTGAGAAAAAAAACAGAAAATCGCAAATTACCGCTAAACTAAGCGTTATACAAAAAAATGTTTTAAATAAAAGTTGTAGAATTTTACATTTTCTACAACTTTTATTATATAACGTTTTGCGCTAAAATGCATATTAAAGCCGCAATCCTTAAAAAGAAAATGTTTTTACGTAAAAACAGCCTCAAGCAGAATTTCAGCAAACATGGCGCCTACCCTATATTGTAGAGCATATAAAATGTAGTAAACCAGTTGATTTTAAAAAAAATCGTAGGACTAGTTTTAGAGAAAATCGCAAAAAAGTGAAAAATTATACAAATAAACTACTACTTCCGGTTGACCGATTTTGATGAAAATGTTCGTGTCGCGTCCAGTAGTGGTATGTAACTTAAGTTTCAAGTTTCAAGTTCGTATGATGTTCCGTTCTTGAGATATTCTGTTCACATACACACCCACACACACAGACCAATCGCTAAAAACAAGTTTTTTGGGTTCAGGGGGTCTGAAAACGTATAGATCCGGTGAAAACTCGATTTCGAAAAATCGACATGAAAACAATACTTTCCTTCCTATATATTCATATAGGCAAGAGAAAGTAAAAATTAGTCATGATATTATTATGATGTAGTCCTAACAGTTCCAATAATAAAAATAATTTTTAAAGTATTTTGTTGTTACTTTTTAATCAACGTGTACACATTTTTAAGTAATGCGCATGCTCAGTGACGTCATTACTTGTTTATTCGACATATTTTTCTTACGATGAATGGAGTATATTCAGTTAACTCCTCTGAGAGTAATGAATTTCATTATACAGCCAGATCCTATGATGAATGAAGTGAAGATGTCATTTGTAGGGTGGAAAGTAGATGCTTTTTTGAAAGTAGAGGGCCTGGCATGCTGATAAGCATACTTTTCCACTCAGTGAGGAAAGCAAGGATAAACCAGACATATCTTTCTTACAATGAATAGAGTATAGTCAGTTATCTCCTCTGAGAGTAATGAATTTCATTATACAGCCAGACCCTATGGTGAATGATGTGAAGATGTCATTTTCAGGGTGAAAAGTAGATGCTTTTTTGAAAGTAGAGGGCCTGGCATGCTGATAAGCATACTTTTCCTCTCGGTGAGGAAGGCATTTGTAAACCAGACATATTTATCTTACAATGAATAGAGTATAGTCAGTTATCTCATGAGAGTAATGAATTTCATTATACAGCCAAGACCCTATGATCAAAGAAGTAAAGATGTCATTTGTAGGATGGAAAGTAGCTGTTTTTCAGAGGGCCTGGGATGCTGATAAGCATACTTTTCTACTCAGTGAAGAAGGCAATGGTAAAGCATTCACTCCTCCTTTTACTTTACCCTGGTTATATTTCAAAATTGTTTTGTATAACGCTTAGTTTAGTGGTAATTTGTGACTTTCTGTTTTTCTTGAAACAATGTTGAAAAAATGCAACACTTTTAATGAAAACATCACAATGATCGATACGCGCTTTTAACCACATACAAAATTAAATGATAAATAGAAATGAAAATAAACTATCCTGTGTATAACTACCCTATATATATTAGGGTTATTCATCAATGTGCAATTAATTAATCGAGATGTATGTGTTACAGCCAACAATGAACAATCAAAAAATGAAAACAAGTACACCTTTGCCACCTTTTGGAGTTTCATTCAACATGGACCGACCACAGAGTATGTCAATAAACAACAATAAAAATCTAGGAACTCCCAACAAAAATTTCCAGGTAAAAATTATAAACTTCTAATTAACTACTACCAGTTTCATAATCATAGACACCTGAGTTTGAACCCTTGCATCTCCGAAAATATGAGTTGGATTTAATCATATTTTATATAAAAATTTAGCTCATTTTCATCTGTGTTGATCTATAATAGTCCTATATTTTTAATGTTGTTTAAAAATTGCCATATAGAGATTGGAAGACAAAAATACCCGGAAATTTTTGCTACCGCAACAAATTTCATGCATTTAGAGGTGTGTAACTGTAATTATTTGACCGAAAAGTTGCAATTTTAACACAATATAGACAATTATATTCTTACCGCATCTATGAAATTTCAAATTCGTAAGTTATTTAAATTTTGATTTATTGACAATATTCTAGACCCTTGCTATCTCTGTAACTGCTCGATCGTTCAGCACCAGCAAACTATCGTTTTATTCAGTGTAAAAAACTTAGTACAATAATGTTAATAACATGCAATACTGATTGGCAAATGTTGTGGTAGAATTTTGAAAATTTTGAAAAATAGACTGGGTAATTCGGGGGGGGGGGGCGCTACTATCCATGTTGCCTGAATCTGACTGTCTACCTGAATTGACAATGTAGTCTGTCAGTTCAGGTAGACAGTCCGACGGGTTTTATGCTCTACATGATAAGGTAGGCGCCATGTCTGCTGAAATTCTTGGGGAGGCTGTGCTCTTGTTGAAATTTTTTAAGATGACGACCTCAATATGCATTTTAGGGCAAAAGTGTGTACAAAAGCTGTAGAAAATTTAAAGCCTACAACTTTTATTCTAAACATTTTTTTGTATCTTGATACGCTTATTAGTTTAATGGTAATTTTCTGGTTTTGATTATCAAAAACTGTAAAAAATGGATTTTTTACGATTTTGGTCTTACGATGCATTTAACAACAAAGTGTAACCAAAGTAATTTATAGGAAATTACAAAACCTACAATTTTTATTTCAAGTATTTTTCTCTTCAGAGCCTCGGTGTTAAAAAGAGTGATTCCGGATTATTAAGCCAAACTAAGGTTGGTTTTCATTTTGCATCATTCACTCGTGATTAAAATTAGGTTAGTTTTTTGTTTATTTAAAGTCGCATCAACAGTTTGTTAATTAGCGACTACGGTGGGTTAAGAAACCGTAATGATGGGTTTGGCGCGTAATAATTTGCAGGCCCTACCTGGAAATAGAATCTGGAACCTCTGCTTAATAGACTAGTGCGTTATCCATTACGTCACAGAGGCAGGCATTTTTCCATTATTTTACGTTCAATAATTTTTTTTTGTCATCAGTCTTTTGACTGGTTTGATGCAGTTCTATCTTGCGCAAGTCATTTCGTATCTACATACCTGTAACACCCTACATCTTTTGTAACTTGCTTTATATATTCTAACCTTTGCCTCCCCCCCTACGATTCATTTTTTTTTTCAATATTACCCTCCATTATTGATAGACCAATAGATGTTTTAAGATATCCCCACTAACCTATCCCTTCTTCTGGTAAGACGCTTCTATATACTTCTTTTTTCATCCACTCGCCTAAGAACCTCTAAATTACTTATCTTGTCCACCCACCTAATCTTTAACATTTTATTTTAACACCACATTTCAAAAGCTTCTATCCTATTCGTTTCTACAGCCCCTATCACCCACGTTTCACTCCCGTATAATGCTACACTCTAAACATAGTGTTTTAAGAAATTTTTCCTAATGTGTAAGTTAATGTTTGTAGTCAGTAAGCTGTTTTTCATTTCAATAGCTTTTCTAGCTTGAGCAATAATGTTAGGTTACATTGTTCATTATTTGTATTGGCAAGAGAAAGTTGTCTGAGTGTCTCACACCAGATATTTAGCTATAGAATGAGCTACCAAGAGATTGCCCTATAGTTCTGAATCACCCGACACATATAACATACAGTAGGTTCTGTTGATGTAACCCTAGCATAACCCCTTCTTGGGTCTTGGGTTTGAATCCCATTCAGGCACAGCATATTTTAATACGTTTCAAAAAATCATTTCATCCTTCATCGTCTGCATTAGCAATAATTACATAAGTCAGACGTTAAACCAAAAAAAAAAACAAAAAAAGCTTAACCCCACCGATCTGTCAGTGAATCTTGAATGCACATGGTTAATACAAAAGTTTGTTTTTTGTTGTTTCAGAGAGGGAGAAAACCTCCGGGGCAAAAACCAAACTGTTTTCCAAGTAACAAATCAAAAGTAAACAATATTAATCCATCCTTTGAAGGAGGCCCAGGGTGTTCTCAACCAAATGAGTGTACCATGCTTTAATAGTCTCAACCGTACCCCGAAAGGTAAATTTTATTCCTTATATTAACCCATCTGCTACGGCGTGAGTTTTGTCCTATAGTGAATGCTCAAATGTCAAAATTCTCCCAAAAAATTCATTTATCTAAGGCCATTACTGATAGAAAATTGTAAAAAAACTAAAGGCATTTTATACAATCCATACGGTTATTTTTATTTTAAAAACATAAAAATCGGTTGCATTTTTCACTAACTACAGCGGGCAAAACACTTTCACGCGTAAAAATTTGTAGGTTACTTTATATTTTTGGCTGTAACGTGCTAAAATTTAAGTTTATCATGAAATTGTATAGAACATTTGTAGAGACATTTTCGTGAATAAAACCATGTTTTACAATATAATTTAGAGTAACATAACCCTAATAATTGCAGTTTGAAATTTGCAACGCGCAAAGTGGGAACAGATTCTGTAATATTCGAACAGTGTTGCATTGTCAAATTCCTGCCATTCCCCACCCTCTTGTTCACAATACGTATGTGAATAGTATTGACATTGAACACATATACAGTTGTTACAAATACACATACAAAATTATGTAGTAGTGGTAAAAGGATAGAGTTTGTAATAGGCCATGAAACAGAAAAAGGCCGTGGGAGCTTTGACAAAGAAAGATAATGTTTACTCTCAGAATTTCCGCATACCATGCCAACGGTAGCATGTAGAAAGAAAAGGTTTGATTTTATAGCTTTCACACACCATTCTGATTTAATAGGTAGTTCTACGAACCTTATAGACGAAATATTCCATAAGTTACATTGTCTTGAAGATAGAACGACTTCAAAAGTAACTTGACAACTTACAACCATCGTTTCAACCTTGCTATCAATACATTTTGCATTGTCTTATACATAAAATTATAGCCATATTGAAGGTGCGTAATTTGATATATGAACCAAACAAATCGCTTCATAAAATGTTTGCTATAGGCTTTTAAAGCTAGTAATTACCAGGGCAATCCTCCAGCATCAGAAGGGTTAAAGATTTCGTACAACTATCTCAAAACCGAAATTGATGTCTCAAACTCTTTTATCTATCTAAATAGAAATCATGGGACTAAAGAATAAATTATACTTATATAAAGTTTCTGACAGTTACAGCCAGGGGTGTACAACCTGCAGCCTCTGACTTGTTTTTTCTTTGCGCCCACAACCCGCTCTAAAATTTAGTGACACGAAATACAGACGAATTTAAAACTCAAATTGAATTTTAGTTCCCTTCAACCATCCATTCATTAGCCATGTAAAAATCAATCTATAACTCGAACTCCTGCATTTCTCTAAGTAGAACTATTTCTTTTGAAAAAAAAATCTGGTGTGAAACACTAACACGACTTTCTCTTGCCAATGCAAATAATGACTAATATAATCTAATGTTAGAAATAAACAAAAAACTAATCTCTACAAACATAACCTAATTTTAATCATGAGTGAATGATGCAAAATGAAAACCAACCTTAGGCTTAATGATTCAGAAAATCAGTCTTTGGTGCTAAACTAGGCTCTGTAGAGAAAATGCTTAAAAAAAAAGTTGTAAATCTTTTAATTTTTCTATACATTTGTTATTATACAATTTTGTTGTTAAACATATACTAAGGCCCAAATCTAATAAAATCCACTTTTTTAGTTTTTCATAAAAAAACCAGAAAATCATTAACTGCTAAACTAAACTTTATACAAAGAAATGTTTGAAATAAAAGTTGTAGGTTTGTAAATTGTCTACAACTTTTATTATATACACTTTTGCGCTAAAAAACATATTAAGTTGCAATCTTAAAAAAAAACTTTTTTCTACAAGCGAACGCCTCTCCAAGAATTTCAGCAGACATGGTGCCTACCCTATCTTGTAGAGCACAAAAAGTTTAGTAAATGAGGCGATTTTAAGAAAAATCGTACGACCAGTTTATGAGAAAAACGCAAAAAAGTGAAAAATTACACGAATAAACTACTACTTCCGGTTGACCGATTTTGATGAAAATGTTTGTATCGGGTCCTCTAGTAGTACCTAACTTAAATTTCAAGTTGCAACTTCGTACGATGTTTCATTCTGGGATATTTTGTTTACACACACACAGCCACACAGACCAATCGCTTAAAATAAGTTTTTGAATATCTAAAAAACATGTCAAAAAACGCATAAATCCGGTGAAAACTCGATTTCTTAAAATTGACATGAAAACAATACTTTCCTTCCTATATATTTAAAAAGGCAAGAAAAAGCAAAAATTTAGTAAGAAACAAACGACTTAATCTTCCCAAGGCAAATAATGAACAATGTAACCTAACATTATTAAACAACGTAAAAAGAAAACAGAAAAATAGGCGCCCCCAAGACGCAGTGGATAGTGCGCTAGCCTGCTAAGCAGAGGTCCCAGGTTCGATTCCCAAATGTAACCTAACATTATTAAACAACGTAAAAAAAAACAGAAAAATAGGCGCCCCCAAGACGCAGTGGATAGTGCGCTAGCCTGCTAAGCAGAGGTCCCAGGTTCGATTCCCAGCTAGAGCCTCAAAATTATTACGCCATCTTCGAATGTAATGTTTTTTAAAATACGAAGATGGACATGTGAGAGTTCAAAACAAGATATTCAATAACGGTTTTCACCAGTGGATGCTTCACAAAATTCTACATGTGATCTCACATGACCATCTTTTCGTAGCCTACTTTTACATTTCCCATTTCTTCTAAACCACTCTTGCTGCTGCACAACACTTTCGTTTTGTTCTTATTAATTTTCATGAAGTAAATCCTTTCTCGTGATCTCATCCATTCCATTCAAGATATCCTCTAGTTCTTTCTTTGTCTCGGCTAATACTACTATATCATCGGCAAATCTCAGCATTTTTATTGTTTCTCCTTGAATTTTTATTCCTGGGTCAAATTTCTCCTTCACTTCATTTATTTATTGTCATTATTATTATTATTATTAATATTTTATGGCCTACAAAGGACCACTTTAGTCATTTTACATTTAAAGTCTTTCCTTCTTTCTTCCTTTTCTTTTCCGCCCAATATTTTTTCATCCTTTCCGAGCGCAATTTTCTTTCCTCCTCTGGAACCACTCTTCCCAATCGTTGCTTGTTCCTTCCCGGCTGTAGTATAACGCGTTCGTCCTTCAATATCTTCAATTTATTGTCATTATTTATTTATTTTTAAATAGTTTACTTTTTAAAGCTGTAATAAATTAATTTTGTGTTTCAGTTTGAAGTGAATACAACTTGCCAACATGGTTATATAGTAGCCAATGAAGAATGTTGTCCATTGTCTTATTAAATTTTTGTACGTCCATTTGTATTAATAATTCTATGTTTAGGTTTGGTCTTGTGTTGTACAAACAATATTGTTATTTTCATTAAATAAATTGTTCATTTGTTATACAATAGATGTCTATTCGTAATAGTACATAACCTAGAACATGAACAAAATCTGGTGAGTAACAACTCACACGACTTTCTCTTGCCAATGCAAATAATTTACAATATAACCTAACATTAGTAATAAAACATTAGAAACAAACAAAAAACTAACCTCAATAACCATAACCTAATTTTAATCATGAGTGAAAGACGCTAAATGACAATTAACATCAGTTTGGCTTAAAAATACGGAAAATCACTTTCTTACGCTAAACTAGGCTCTGAAGAGAAAAATGCTTGTTATAAAAGTTGTAGATCTTTTAATATCCTATAGATATTTGATTAAATACACTAGTCTTAAAATACATGCTTAGGCTGAAATCTTCAAAAAATTGATTTATTTACACGTTTTCATGAGAAAAAAAAATTACTGATTACCGCTAAACTAAGCGTTATACAAAAAAATGTTTGAAATAAAAGTTGTAGGATTTTAAATTGCCTACAACTTTTATTGTATACATTCTTGCGCTAAAATGTATATTAAAGTCGCAATCTTAAAAGAAACATTTATTTTACAAGAAAACAACCTTCCCAAGAATTTCAGCAGACATGGCGCCTACCCTACCTTATAGAGCATAAAAAAATTAAATAAATGAGGTGATTTAAAAAAAAATCGTTGCAGCAGTTTTTTAGAATATCACAAAAGTGAAAAATGACACAAATAAACTACTACTTCCGGTTGACCGATTTTAATAAAAATGTTCGTGTCGGGTCCGGTAGTAGTATCTAACTTAAGTTTCACATTTCAAGTTCTTATGGTGTTCTGTTCTTGAGATATTCTGTTCACACACACACACAGACCAATTGCTAAAAACATGTTTTTTGAGTTCAGAAAGTCTGAAAACGTGTATATCTGATGAAAACTCAATTTCAAAAAATCGACATTAAAACAATACTTTTCTTCCTATACAGGATGTTTCAGGAGGAATCTGCCCCACTGCACAAGCTTATTCCTCTCATCAAAATAATAACAGAAGTTCATATAAACATGGGTCTCGAAATGCTTTGTTGGCGAGTTACACAGGGTCAAAGATTTCACCTGAAATTCAGCTCCCTCAGTGAAATTAACTTGCACTGAAATTTTTAGGGTGTTAATTAGATAAGTTTTATGTAAAATGAGCTGACAAATCGTATAAAACCTGTCCCAGAACTCTATCTCCAATTTAGTTTACGAGAAAATCGGAGTAAAGCAAAAAAGGTTAGGGTCGAAAACACACTTTTTTGTGTTTTTATAAAGACAATTTTATAAATTTCACACAATTTTATAAAGGGCGTGTTCCTTTATAAAATTGAATTTAAAAGAAAACTATTCCGTTTTTATTGACTTTATTTACATAATTGTTTTGAGAATAAAATTCTCTACAAATTGTATTGAATATTTTTCTTTGTTTATAGCAGTGGTTCCCAACCCGCAGAAGTCTGCGGACCACTCAGCCTGAAAGTGAACTACTACGGACCACCCATTATATTATTGCATATATCTTATCAGTTGTAACCAAATTAAAAGGAGATTAAATAAAACAAATTTTCAGAAACAAACTATTATTATTAATTAAGAAACTATTATTAGGCCTACAAAGATATAATTGTTATTTTCAGAAAGGTAGGGTACATTGTACATCACAAAAAGTAAAAATATTTTTTAATTGTAAATTGTTTTTTAATAAAATAAGGAATACAGAATTTACTTAGTTAAAAATAACAATTATCAAAAATAACAAGATTGTGTCTCACTGCTTCCATATTCTGGGAAATAACGAGCTATTCACTTTTGAGGTTGCCTAAGTGGCCGAGTATGTTGTGCTGCACCTGGTCTGTAACAGGAGCATAATCCTCGTTGTTAGCAAGAGCTTTAAAATTCGCGAACGATTGGAAGTTTTTTTTCTTCAACTTTGACTATCCAGTGATCAAGCTTACACAAAAACGCACGAAGTTTGTCCTCGAATGCAAATATATTACCAACACCTTCCAAATTTTCGTTTCCAGAACCTTGAAGTTGTAAGTTTAATTGGTTCAAGTGGGCCAAAACATCCACTATATTCATGAGTCGAATCTCAAAGCTTGGTTCACTTAGTTGTTCCAAGAAATGTCGCATATTAGTCTCAATAAAAAATACTTTTAACTCCTCTGTTAACTCATATAAGCGTGCTAACATATTCCCTTTTGACAGCTAACGCACCTCAGTTATTACAAAGTAGTGTTTCGTGCTCGGAGTCTAATTCTGCGCATAACTTTTTGAAAATACGTGTGTGTTTTGCAATACCGTTAACAGAGTTCACCATCTTTTCGGCCAATTTCATGGTAAGTCTTCTGGCATGGTTTTCGATACTAATGCTTGCCAGTGAATTAAGCAGTGATTTAATCACGGGAAAATATTACTTTTTTTATAAGTAGTCACTGGACTCTCACGGACCACCCCGAAGGCTCTCACAGACCACCTTTGGTCCGCGGACCACCGGTTGGGAAACACTGGTTTATAGGCTATTTAACAAAGTTATTGTAGTCCAAACGCAAAAAAAATGTGTTTTCGACCCTAACCATTTTTTCTTTACCCCGATTTTCTCCTAAATTATTGGAGATAGGACAGGTTTTATACTATTTCTCAGCTCATTTTACATAAAACTTATCTAATTAACAAACTCAATTAACACCCTAAAAGTTTCAGTGCGAGTTAATTTCATTGAGGGTGCTGGATTTCAGGTGAAATCTTTGACCCTGTACAACTCGCCAACGAAGCATTTTCCGGACCCATGTTTAATGAACCTTTTTCATTATTTTGATGAGAGGAATAAGATTGTGCAGTATGGCAGATCCTCCTGAAACACCCTGTATAATCATATAAGCAAGAGAAAGTAAAAGAAATTACTCTACAGTTAATAGAAAACTGTCACTGGGAAAACTGTCACACATATATTAAAAAATAGCAATACATAAAATTATTTATTGTTAAACTACTGATGAACAAAAAGCACTTTCACAGGACTGCGGACGCATCAGAGCATCGACCATATTGATATTGTAAATGATGCCAATCCACAACTTAACATTATGTTTTACCATGCAGCACTTAATTTATTAATTTAAGGTAAAACAATAGGAACGTTTCCCATATAAAATCTACAATAACTTTTAGTTTTTCACACATACCTTGTTTTGTATTGTAAACATGTTAAATAGTTTTTTATAAGTACTAATACACATTCAAAAATAGCAACTAAGTGTACAAAAATAGTAATAATAATAATATAATAATAATAACACTTATTTTACAAAATAATATATAAAATTTTTCATATAATTATTTAATTAAGTACTATAATATTACAAATTTTAGAGATTATTAGAGTAAAACTTCCTACATTGGCAACACTGACAACATAATGTATAATACTAGTTTATCATAATCTAATTATATTATTTCATATCTGGTATACAATAACCATGATAGTTTGGTTTAATTTTTTATCAAATATAGTTTTAAAAACTGCCCATAACGGACAGGTGGATTGTCAAATTATTTACACTCAATCTGTTTGTTACAGGGCAAAAATAAATAGTTCTGTTTCTTATCACATGGTCAGCCAATTAAATGACTGAATCATTTAAGAACAGAAGAGGTAGAGGTGTAAAAGACACTAATCAGAGTTATTTCCTCTGAAAGTAATGAATTTCATTATACAGCCAGACCCTGTGGTGAACGAAGGGAAGTTGTCATTTGCAGAGTGGAAAATATGTGCTTTTCAGAGGGCCTAGCATTCTGATAAGCGTACTTTCCCATTCAGTGAGGAGCAATGGTAAATACCTCACTCTTCGTTTTACTTAGTAAAACCTCTACAGGTTCAAACCAGCCTATCGGCTGAGTACCTAAACAACAGTTTTAAAAAATTCAGAAAAAATTAATCAGTTTATACAATAACCACTTGGTTAACCGAGGCATGAATTTTGTTATTGAATTAATCTGAAGTTTGGAAAAGTAACAATTTTAAAATTGCACATGTGAAGTTAATACTACAGATTGGATATATTGTGCATAAAATAAATATGTTTTATTTTCAAAAGATATGTTTCTATCTTTGACTCATTTCAAGGTTATGTACTAATGGTTAGTCACGAAATGAACTTTGTTAGAGATGAACTGTAACAGGGGAACAATCTACTGCGCATGCCCAGTTTCTCTATTACAATCCTAAAAACATACTGACACTCGTAGTTCATTGGAATACACATTCCTTATTTTATTTTGCGATGATTGGTATAGGAAATATTGTTTTGATTTGGCTATTCTGTTTTTACGTTTAAGGCTACATTTATACAAATAAAAGTATTTTAATTTGTTAGAACTCATTTCGTTTCTTTTCATTATAATTCTTTACATTTTATTCATTATTCTGTAGTGTTATAATAAATTAGTTATCTATCTGTGTATTATAAGTTTATCATGTCGACCGTTCGAAAGCAGCGGAAAACAATTTGAAGTGTGGAACGGAATGTTATTTTAAATGTTAAGTGTTTTATAGAAGATGCAAAAAATAAACTACGTAATACACAGTTACATGTTTTTAGAAATGTACGTACAACGCTAGCAGCAGCGCATTGCCCACACTGAGTCCCGGGGTCATCTCGCCATTATGTATCAATACAGGTGGCAGTGGTTTACTGGTGTACTTTGTTGGTTAGGGTTCAATTAACCATTCTCTCTCAGTCTGTACAAGACTACACCTAATTTCCACATCTTATATATCATCCTCATCTCTTTGGGTCATGGGGTTGCTTCTTGTTCTCAATTGAACAGATTGCAATATACATACATTAGCGATTAAAAAGAAATGTACAAGCACCGTGACTAAATCAAATAAATAACAATAACTATCCTATTTGTAACAAACATCAAAACAGCTCCACATCACCTTGACACACAATATGGAAACCATGGGAAAGTTGATACCTTCAAACACAGACGAGGAAAGATGGCCAGTCCACTTCGAGAAACTCACCACTTGTATGAGAAGAATACATTCACAAGACAAAGCAAAGATTGGACGTTAAAATACTGTGATAAAACCTGTGTGTCTGTACATGAGCGAGTGCTTCGGAATGATTGGGAAGGCTAATCTAAGAGAAGCAAAGAAATTAGAGAGAAAGATCCTCCGCAAAATAATACATCTGAAGATAGTAGCAGAACAACATAAGTTATGAGATCGAGAAGAACTGTACAAGGAAAATAAATGATTAATGGAAATGATTAAAAAAGTAGATAAAATTTTATGAATATCTGTATAGAATGGATGACAACCGGTTGGCAAAATAAATTATTAACCCTTTCCGGGCGGTTTACGGATATATCCATAAGGCAGTACTTCATCAACGGGCGGTAAACGGATATATCTGCAAAACAGTATTTAAACTCTAATAATAAATATTAATTCTTATAATGGCCAATAGGTAGCGTTCAAGTGCAGAAAAGTTTCGTTTTAACCTCTTTGGAACGTATATCAATTATAAAATATGTAAAATCGACTTGCAGTTTGATCGGGACATTGAATACCGTTGTAAACATGTGAGTTAACATAACATTACTCTGCACGTGTTGATTGTGGTGTAAATACCGATGTTATTCGTTGATTTGTTTTGAATTACAGCTTGCACTAGTATTTTAATGAAAATGAAATTATGTAGTGCTTAGATGCTGACGATTTTAGTGATTTGAAAAGCGTGAACAATGACGATTATCATATAAATTATCGTTGTTATCCACAGTTTTTTCTGTCTTGATGGAACTACCACTAATTAAATTACATAAATGATTAGCTATTAGTGTTTTTTTTTTAATTTATAGGAAAACTATGAGAGAAAATTATGTTTCGTATAAATTACTCAGAATGTGGATTATTATATGTACAACACGACTCGCTTACAGACACCTACTGACTAATTGTGTTAAAAATAAGGCTGATTTTATTTTTTACAAATACTAATTAATTAATTTAAAATTAAATCAAAAATTTTTTAAGAAAGTTCAAAAAATATTTTTAAAATTTTTGAAAAAATAAATAAACCCTGGTGAATATCACGATGGTTTTTTTTGTAGTTCAGCAAGGCTTAAGACACTAAACAATAGACCTAAGGTATTAGGTAAATGGTTTAAAGAACTCAGAAAGGATATTGAGAAACCTGGAATAAACCGAGAAAAGTTAATGAACTGAACCAAATTCAGACAACTAATTACAGACTTAAATGGCTTCCATGAAGACAAAAACCAGAACACTGGGTGGGCAAAAGAAAGGAAAAAAGCATACAGTGAGTGAATGCTGAGAATGTGGGCTACAAAAAGAGCTTTTAGAATTGTCTACAGTCACCTCACGTGGTCTAAAATTGGCCCTATACAAGAAAAAATATAATGAGAAAAGATGACCTGAGCACTCCAAGGAACTACCGCCTATATAAAAAAAAAAACACTCTCAAGACAAGCTAAGATCAAACATTATAATACTACGATAGAAACTGCGTGTCTGTACGCAAGTAAATGCCTTCGAATGTCTGGGAAGGCTGGTGCAATGTGGAAGAAATTTGCATGCCTGTGTATGCAGATAAAGGTGTACTATTGAAAAACTTGTTAAACTAATTGATCTTTCATTAGCTATGTCCACACTCGTGCGATGTCACCATGCTACATCGCATGTGCTTAGAGGCATGCCATTTTACCTGTCCACACTCATTTGAAGAGCTTTACCTCAAAAAACATAACGAATATTTTAGAACACTACACTAAAATTAAAGCCTGTTCTTTCCTGTGTTGATTGGTTTGACTTGTATTATTTTATTTTGAAACTAGTTGGAGATACAGCAATTTACGCGTAAAGAGTACTCAGATTTTAGCCGGTTTTCCATTAGTGTGGTTTTTAAACGTCCATTACTCCATCTAAGCTTTTCATAAAAGAACGGCGTTTAAGTCTGTTGAAGATCAGAGTTTTCTCAATATGAATATTTTAAAATAGAAGTCTGATGTTTCATTTTAAAATGATTTTTCAGTGAAAAACCACATGATATCGTTTCCTCATCCATCCTAATCACTGGATCTCATACCTTATGATATTTTTTGTTCCTCTGAATAAAAAAGGAGCTGTAAAAGGAAATGTTTTACAGATATTCCAGAATTGAAATGAAATGAATTTTTTAACGTAGATTCCGTAAAAAATTATTCAAACCAACAACATTATTCTCCCAAATTTAAAGAATTATTTACTTCAATTATAGGAAAACCAAAAAAATTTAGAATCTTTTCACCATACGAGATAACTAATGAATCTTGTAAACTTTGATTTTCATAACCAGACAATATAGAGACACTAGCAAGGATGTAAATAAACACTATAATTAAATTTTTTTTATAAATGGCCAAAACTTTAGTTAATTAGACAGTTTGGCAATGTATGGAAGTTTTACAGCAGTATTTTTTTTCTATATAACTACAATTCTCATGAATGTCCAGCATCTTCAGGCTCCACATCTTCATCAATGTATTGTCTATAATTCTGAAACAAATCCAGAAAAATTCATTACATAAAATCTGTTGTCAAATACACGATTTTCTCTTACCAATCTACTTAATAAAACACATGATGCTATTGCCCATAACAGGCAGATGGAAAGTTAATCTTTGTCACTCGATCTGCTAGTTCCAGGGCTACAAAAAATAGTTCTGTTGGTTTATCACATGGTCAGCTAATTATGACTGAAGCATTTAAGAATAGAAGAGGTAGAGGTGTAAAAGACATTAGTCAGAGTTATCTCTACTGAGAGTAATGAATTTTATTATACAGCCAGATCCTAATGTGAATGAAGTGAAGGTATCATTTACAGGGTGGAATGTAGATGCTTTTTGGAGGGTCAGGCATGCTGATAAGCATACTTTTCACCTCAGTGAGTAAGGCAATAGTAAACCATTTCACTCCTCGTCTTACTTAGTAAAGCCTCTAGAGGTTCAAACTAGTCTTTCAGCAACAAAATGACTAAATGGAAGGGCTATACTCACTTCGGTACATAAAAAAAATGAGAAAAACTACAATGAAAATGTGATGTGAAACACACACACAGGACTTTATTTTTCCAATGTAAATAAAACCCACATAACCTAATTTTAATCATGAGTGAATGAGGCAAAATGAAAATCAACCTCAGTTCGACTTAACAGTATGTAAAATCACTGATGTTAAACTACACTCTGTAAAAACAAAAATGCTTACAATAAAAGTTGTTAATTTTTTTATTTTCTATAACTTTGATTATTATTACTTTATCTTGCCTATATGGATATATAGGAAGGAAAGTATTGTTTTCATGTTGATTTTTCGAAATCAAGTTTTTATCGGATCTACACCTTTTCAGACCCCCTGAACACAATAAAACATGTTTATACCAATTGGTCTGTGTGTGTGTGTGTGAATAGAATATCTCAAGAACAGAACATCATACAAAATTGAAACTTGAAACTTAAGTTAGGTACCACTAGAGGACCCAAAACGAACATTTTCATCAAAATCGGTCAACTGGAAGTAGTAGTTTGTTTCTGTAATTTTTCACTTTTTTGCGATTTTCTCAAAAACTGGCCCTACGATTTTTTTTTAAAATCGCCTCATTTACAATTTTTTATGCTCTACAAGATAGGGTACGTGCCATATCTGCTGAAATTCTTAGAATTTCAGAAAACATGGATGGCGCTTATTCTACCATCTAGAGCATAAAAAATTTAGAAAATGAAGCAATTTTTAAAAAATCATAGAAGCTGTTTTTGAGAAAATTGCATAAAAATGAAAATGTTTGCGTTGGTTCCAGTAATGGTACGCTGTGGACAATTCGAACTGGCACAACTCTTGCTCTACGGGTACATACAATTCCGCATACAGTATATCCATAACCTATTCTTTCAACAAGGTCTACAAATTTTAATGTACATAATGCCTACAACCTTATTTTAATGTACAAACATACAAATAATTATTTTATTTTAAAATATGTATTTAATTTGTCCCAGTAAAAAATTAAACTATAAATTACAAGAACTAAACTGCAAAAACTCATTAAACTATACTCTACAGATGCATGCAACTAACTAAACAAATTGGTGTGAATATATAATGAACAGAAAATCATATATGAAAACAAATTAGTCACATCATTATGTCTGATAGGTTATTAATAATTACAGTGAAAACAAAGCTGTAGTGACCGCGCGTGAGTCACACATTACAGTAGCAATTGTATACTTTTTAGACAGATACACACCGAAGCTGCTTGTGCCAATTCGAATTCTCCAAGGTACATCTAACTTAAGTTCCAAGTTAAAACTATATTTGTACTATATTCCGTTCAAAAATAAATCTTTATAATGCATCCTGCAGTTTGAAATATTTTTATTTCATATAATGAATTAATATAATTCAGTTTTATACAAGTGACTGAAGATGTATCATCTTCTGTAAATTTTAAATAAATGAATAAAATTTTTAGTTTCAATTTTTTATTTACTCTGATGATGGTGGATCCACCGAAACACGTGTAAGTAGGACTAAAATAAAGGTGACGCAGTTTAAAAAGAAGGTTAGTGAAATTATTATATATTCCGTTCTTGAGATATTTTATTTACATTGCTAAAAACATGTCTTTTTGGGGTTTAGAGGGGCCTGAAAACATGTATTTCCGTGAAAATTCAATTTTGAAAAATTTGACATGAAAAAAATACTTTTTTCTCTGTATATTTTCATGTAGGGCAACAGAAAGTAAAAGAAATAGAAAAATCTGATATGAAACTCTCACATGACTTTCTCTTTCCAATGCAAATAATGATCAACATAATCTAACATTAGTAATAAAACATTAGAAATAAACTAACATCAAAAAACATAACCTTATTTTTATCATGAGTGAATGATGCAAAATGAAAATCAATCTCAGTTTGGCTTAAAAATACGAAAAATCACTCTTTCATGCTAAACTAGGCTCTGTAGAGAAAAATGCTCGAAATAAAAGTTGTAGATCCTTTAATTTTCCACGAATTTGATTATATACACTTTTGTCGTAAAATGCATTCTAAGGTTAAAATCTTAAAAAATTGACTTTTTACAAGATTTTCATGGGAAAAAACAGGTAATCACTAATTACCGCTAAACTATGCATTATACAAAAAAATCTTTGCAATAAAAGTTGTAGGATTTTAAATTCTCTACAACTTTTATTACATACATTTTTGTGCTAAAACGCATATTAAAGCTGCAATCTTACAAAAATAATTTTTTACGAGAAAACAGCCTCCCTAAGAATTTCAGCAGACATGATGCCTACTTTATCTTGTGGATCATAAAAAATGTAGTAAATGAGGCGTTTTTTAAAAAAATCGTAGAAGCCGTTTTTGAGAAAATTGCAAAAAAATAAAAAATGATAATGATGAATAAATTACTACTTCTAATTGACAGATATAAATGAAAATGTTCGTGTCGGGTCCTCTAGTACCTACCTTAAGTTTCAAGTTTCAACTTCGTACGATGTTCCATTCTTGAGATATTTTGTTCGCACACACACACACACACACAGACCAACTGCTAAAAATATGTTTTTTGGGTTCAGGTGGTTTAAAAACGTGTATATCCGGTGAAAACTTGATTTCTTAAAATTGATATGAAAACAATACTTCCCTTCCTTATATTCATATAAGCAAGAGAAAGTAAAAATTAAACTTACAGAGGCAGCAATGTTATGTAGTGTTTCAGCAGTGCTTTTCCCAGTCTGTTCAACCATTTTGTAAAGGAATCCTATTTTGTTCTTGAGTAGGATATGAGGATGATCATATTCCTAAAAAAAAAACAAAATTAAAACAGTGTTATACACAGAGCAATATCACTCACAATGTTACAATTAGTAAAATTTTATAAGTTCAGTGAATATGGAGAATGAGGATTGGGTAAACACACATCACAGCAGTATGCAGGATTATACAAAACATAGTTGTAAGCTGTTTGCGAAGATTGAAATACAATGACATATTTCTGTTAGCAGGTTGCGTTTGTAGGAACGGTCTGAATGCCTGAACAACATTTACTAACATGACCACAGTGCTGTAAATTGAATAAAAGCTATAGAAACTTAGTAGGGTATATGATGCCTTAAGGTATCAGTAGAACCTAGGAACAAACTCGATTTGCCACCTTAAGGTGTCAGTCAGTCTAAACGAGTTAATAAAACAAGAATTTAAAACAATTTTCAAAATGGAAAAGTAATTTTTTTTACACCCCAAAGCAAAAATGACCCTACTCAGATATTTAATTTCATCTTAAAAATTACACCATTTTTGCCACAGTTTTGAAAACTAGAGGTATCGAAGAATTTACTTTTTACCATCGATTCTCAATACAAATTATTTTTTCAAGAATCAGTGGTATTGAGAATCGACACATCCTTTTTAATTTATGGGGAAAAGTAGATAATGTTCTCCATTTTAAGTCCCAATGGTGACCACATCTTAATGAAGCACTCTGTCTGTTTAGTACACAAAGATAAAGAAGTAAAAGAGAAACATTTACTCACCACAAGGCACCCAGCATCCATGACCATAACTTTATCAGAATCCATAACAGTATTCAACCTGTGAGCTATTGTCAGCATGGTACAATTAGTAAACTTTCGCCTGATTGTCACTTGAATCAGTGCGTCTGTCCTGCAAATAACACAATCAATTAATCAACTGATGATCACACAAAAGCTTAACACTTTGAAGACCAACTTCAAGTACAACTCAAGCTGATGTATTTTAATCAACAATAAACTTTTCAGTTGTCGGCCGACGACACGTGGCGAAACCTCGCTTTCGAAATTGGTGGCCCTGAAAAGGGCCGTTTTGAATTGGTTGGGAGTCCTGAGAAGGACCATTTAGGTTTTTGTGGTGGCCCTGAAAAGGGCCGTTGTTGGTGGTTGGAAGTTGCAAGCCGGTGTGTAGAGAGCAGTGCCCAAAGGGTGATGGCTCGGCTACCGGGTTCAGGCCTAGTTCTCCCTCAGCAGCAGTTGAGTCCCCACTGCAGCAGGACAGTGGTGGTCCCCAGAGCCCCACAGTGTCGGGTCGGCGTAGACCGTCCGTCGATAACGAGGCTGAGGTGGTTCTCTCCGGTACCGCGCTGAACTTTATCTACACTGTGGTCCCATCAGACACACATAGGCTTCCTTCAACAGCCGGATAGGAAAAGGCTGACCAGTGCAGGAATGTGCATCCGCCACCGGTAGCTTCGATCAGGGATGGTGCATCCAGTCTCGACTGGGCTCTTTGTTCTTCCCAGTTCGGGAGCTGGATGGCAAGTGCGCCTCGTGGGCTAGTGTGACCACTTAAATCCCCCTCCGGCGAAAACACATCATGGTGAAGGGAAGGCACTGCTGGCTGTGCATCCATATCACTCCCTGCATCATGCAGGTTCTGGCACTGTCTGCAGGTGCTAATAATGGTGGGAAGTGTCAGTGACACAGTACAGTTGTGTCACGATTGGGTTGTATTTAAACATTCATTGATCTTTTTTGAAAAATTTAGACTTAAATATACTGCATTCTGACAGATATTTTAATAAACACTAAAATACTACACGAGGCAATTTAAAAAAAAACCATAAGAGCCATTTTTGAGAAAATCGCAAAAAAGAGAAAAATCACACGAATGAACTTCTACTTTCAGTTGAGCGATTTTGATGAAAATATTCAAGTCGGGTCCGGTAGTGGTATCTACCTTAAGTATCATGTTTCAGCTTCGTACTACCTTCCGTTCTTGAGATACTTTGTCCACACACAGACCAATTGCTAAAAACGTGTTTTTTGGATTCAGGGGGCCTGAAAACACACATAGCCTTAGAAAACTTGATTTCAAAAAATCGACATGAAAACATAACTTATCTTCCCTATATATTCTTACAGGGCAAGAGAAAGTGAAAAAATAAATGAAGCCAAGCATGGATAGAATGGAAAAATATAAGAGGTGTGGGCAATTAAGTTCCGGGTATTTAGTTAAAACTCGGAAATTGGCAACACTGTGTCATTCGTAAACATATGACCGGAAATAGGAGACCTTCCTTTAGTTCCAGTCGAAGTTTGAAGTTGATAGCACGTTTGGTTTGTGTTTGATACGTGTTTTTCAAAAGTAACATTTTTGGTGGCATCATGAAAATGAGTGACTCACATTACAAGCGAGGTTAGTGAGGATTTGTCGTCCTGCATTCAGAGCGATGGCAAAGATTGGATGAGTCGGGTAGTCACTGGAGATGAGACCTGGATATTTGAGTATGAACCCGAGACCTGTAAACTATGTCAGCAGTGGGTGGAAAAGGATGGGGAGTGATCAACGAAAGCGAGGATGTCCAAGTTGAGATTAAAGGTAATATTGATAGTTTTTCTCGATATCTGCAGCAACGTTCATCATGAATATGTTCCTGCTGGCCAGACAGAGACTGGACAGTTCTATATTGGCATCTTGGAACGGCTGCAAACACGCATTTTACAAGTGTGGCTTGAACTCACAGAGAACATCTGGATCTTACACCACGACAATACACCGGCCCATTTATTGTTCATTGTACAAGAGTTTTTAGTGAAAAAAGTCATTCCAATGTTGCCACACCTACCCTATAGCTCTGATATCACCCCCTGCAACTTCTTATTTTTTAAGATAAAGTCACATCTCAAGGGAACTCATCATCGCATACAGGAGGTCAAGGAAGCTGTTACCGCAACATTGGAATCATTGTGTACAGTTAGAGAGACTATTTTGAAGGTCGATAATAAAATTTTGCTCATAATTTAATTTATTTGTGTTTTATTGACAAATTCCCAGAACTTAATTTCCACACCTCATATGCATTTAGAATAAAAGATTGGGTTTGTTACTTTATCAGTTAGGAATTGTTTAATACTTACTGTGGATCAACATTGGCAGTGGCTTCATCCAAGACGAGTATTTTGTTCTTACGTATAATAGCACGAGCAAGGCATACCAACTGCCTCTGTCCTACACTAAAATTGGTCCCACCTTCTGACATTTTGCTGTTCAGACCACCAGGCAAATCATTGACCGCTTCTTTTAGTTCCACCTGACAACAATCAACACAATGTAATCACCAAAAATAAATTCTTTCTTCTTTAACTACATTCAAGAGACTCCAATACAGTAGTACGAAGATAAATAAAATATAAATAGGAATTTATTTTTTAAAAGAATTTATTCACTGAAAAACAAAACCCAAATTAAATTTATTTTTCTATATAATTTCCTGTGCTTTAGAAAAACATCTTCCTGGCAAGAAGGAAGGATTTTTATCCCTGCTGTTTTAAACCTCTGTTCTAATTATTTGTGTCATCTTATGATACCTAACTTCAATTTCAAGTTTCAACTTTGCACAATAATTTGTTTTTGAAATATTTTGTTCACACACATACAGTACAGACAAAGACCAAATAGTAGAAAATAAATTTTGTGGTCCAAGAGGCTTGAAACTTAATTTGGAAAAATCAACATTAAAACAAAAGCAATACATTCATTTCTAGTATTTCGTATAGAGCAAAAGAAAGTAAAAAGGAGTTTGTTTATCATTTCTCATTATATTGTTATTATTATTATTATTATAATTATTAAGTAGATTTCAAAAAACTTGGAATAACTTATAACATTATTATTATTTTAAATAAAGAGATAAACAATAAAGAGCTTTTAACGGCAAATATCCCGTTCGTTCTAAAATAGTTAGGATAATACTGGTATGGAGAGAGTATAGTCACTTGAATCACGAGTTTGCCCTTGTTTGCAACGAGGGGTCACGGGGGAAAGCATCAGTGCACATACGCGACTGCTTTAATTTCAGTAAAAACCTAGCAACTTATACTATACCCAGAACATACACATTATATGGTGGAGCCTTTTGTAGGTTAACTGTACGAATATAACTGTTTGTTACCGTAAACAAAAATGTCAGTTTCTCGAAAATGTGCTCGAACTATTCACAGTGCTGAACACAATGAAATAAAATGTTGTGAAGTTGAAGCTAAACAAAAATGCCTATACGTGCCTCGTAACAAAAGCAGTGAGTGAGCGACTAACTACTGTGATGTTTCTCTTTCCACAATTTGAAGAATAAAAAAGGAAATTAAGGACATGAAGAAGCTGTTCTTTAAGTTTTGTTGACACCTGGTAAAAAAAGAAAACGGTTAGGTAGATACTAGAGAGACTGATAATGAAAACGCCGATGACAGCAATAGTAAAGAAGGCGATTCATTTGTAATTACAGTAAATCTAACATTTCTAGTCATGTAATTAAGCTATAGGCAATATTATAGGTGATATTTATTTCTTTAAAATTTATGAAGAAAACATTTTCTCGAAATAAACCACAGCTTACAAAATGTATCTAGAAAATGTACGAGTAGTGTCTCACTGTTGAGGTTGGCAGCACCGCAGATATTTCACTTCCCTTCCTCACAGCCCATACAAACGCAAAAGGCAATCTCTAGTCATGTAATTAAGCTATAGGCAATATTACAGGTGATATTTATTTCTTATAAAATTTATGAAGAAAACATTTTCTCGGAATAAACCACAGCTTACAAAATGTATCTAGAAAATGTACGAGTAGTGTCTCACTGTTGAGGTTGGCAGCACTGCAGATATTTCACTTCCCTTCCTCACAGCCCATACAAACGCAAAAGGCAATCTCGTGACTTCAGTATCTATATCTCACTTTCGTTATTTAGGGTGTAATGTGGGATTTGATTCAGATTTGGATATAGAGCAGAAATTGAGCCAATTCCAGAGAATATGCAGGACTATAAGCAGAACTTTGGGTAATAGAGCGAGAAAGGTCAGAAAACTTAAGTTCTACAAAGTTATGGCAACTCCAGTGTTATTCTGTACGGAAATGAGGCATGGACAACAACACAAACCCAAGAATGGAGAATCCAGACATTAAAGAAGAGATTTCTGTGAAGGACTAAGGGAAGTACACGCTTGGAAAGAATAAGGAATGAGGAAATAAGATCAGAATTGGGTATTTACAACTTGAATGAAAACATAAAGGATTACCATCAAAGTTGGAGACAATACACGGCAAGGATGTCAAATCACAGGATACCTAAGCAGGTGTACTGGTATGCTCCAGAAGGTAAAAGGGATATCGGTAGACCTAGATGAAGATGAAAATAGATGATATAGTATGTGAGTTTGTAACAGGCTGCGGCCTAATCCTTGGCTAGAAGAAGAAGAAGAATAAAGAGATTCACTTCTCCATTTTCCAGTAATTTTGCAGGACACCAATGTAACGCTAACAAATCTACACACAGTATACAAGCAAAATTATTACGTGTAACAGAAATACCTCTTCGAGTGCACTCCATAATGTGCTATCAGTATATTCATCAAATGGATCAAGATTTTTCCTCATGGTACCAGAAAAGAGAACTGGTTCCTGTGGGATGATGGAGATCTTTGACCGAACATCGTGAAGACCAATAGTTGCTGTATCAATATCATCTATCAATATTTTACCTTCCAGATTTGCTAAGCGATACAATGCGGATATCAGCGATGATTTCCCAGCACCCGTTCGTCCAACGATTCCGACCTGAAAAAATGATCAACGCAAATAAAGTTTCTTTTCATTTTTTGATTTTTCATACAGATTATTTTTTTAAACTTTTATTTTCCTATAAATATAATCAATTTAAACTTTTTTCAAATTGTATTTGAAATAAACTTTCTTGTTATGTCCTAAAGTTTTACGTTATTTTTTTGTTTAATTTTGTTAAATATAATTTAAAATCTGGTGTGAAACACTCACACGATGTTCTCTTGCCAATGTAGAAAATGAAAATCATAACCATTGTTTAATCATTAGAAACAATGTAAAATAAAAAACATAACCTAATTTTAAACATGAGTCAATCGACTCCAACTGAAAATCAACCTCTGAAGACGAAAATGCTTTTGAAAATGAAAAGAATTATAGATTTTTTTTATTTCCTATAACTTTAATTGTTGTTGTTGTTGTTTAGGTCATCAGCTGAAAGGCTGGTTTGAACATCTAGAGCACTTACTAAGTAAAATGAGAAATGAGGTGGTTTACCATGCCTTCCTCACTGAGTGGAAAAGTTTGCTTATCAGCATGCCCAATTCTCCAAAAATCATCTACTTTCCACCCTAAAAATGATACCTTCACTTCATTCACCACAGCATCTGGCTGTATAATGAAATTCATTACTGTCAGAGGAGATAACTCTGACTAGTGTCTTTTATACCTCTACTCCTCTTTTGTTCTTAAATGCTGCAATCATATAATTAGTTGACCATGTATAACAAGCAGAACTATTTTTTGTAGCCCTGTAACTAGCAGATTGAGTGCAAAATATAATTTAACTCCACTTGCCTGTTGTGACAAAAACTTTAATTATAAACATTTCTGTCACAAAATGGATACTAAGGGCATAATATAAAAAGTTTTGGCCGGCCGCATTGGCGTAGTTGGTAACAAGCTCACCTCTCATCATGCGGTCCTGGGTTCAAATCCCACTCAGGCACGGCATATTTTCATACGTTACAAAAAAATCATTTCATCCTCCACAGTTACACCCCAACGTCGTCGCTAATGACTGTTGCAGTTGATGCAACGTTAAATAAATAACAAAAAAAAAAAATAACAATTTCTTAAAGATTTTGAAGACAAAAATACAAAAAAATCACTAATAGTTGTTAAACTAAGTGTTGTACAAAAATGAACGCTTAAAATAAAATTTGTAGGAGTTTGATTGTTACTTTAGGAGTTTGATTACATACTTTTTTGCTCAAGAATGGATTTTTATGTTCTACAATGCTTCCCCAGCCACCTACAGACTCAATAAGGCCCCAGCAGACTTTCCCTTTTCCCTAAGTGTAGACAGCTGTCAAAGGACACCGCTATGGGACTATAGCAGAAGTCAAAGTGGCTTCAATGCACTGCTAAAAGGATATTCTGAAAAAGGACTTTCAGAGTGCCAAGTGTGAAAACTCATTACCGGAAATGTGTTGATACCCAAGGGTACTATTTTAAAGAATTTTAATAGTTTTCAATGATATTTTCAATAATTTTTTTCCTAAATTTAGTATAATTAATTTTTATACAAACCAATGGCTAATATTTTAAATTTATCATTCAATACCATGAAATCTTGATCATAAATGTTAGTATAGATATAATAATACAATTACCTTTTCACCAGGATTTATAATGAATGATAAATTCTTCAATACTGGAGGATCATCAGCACTATACTTAAGAAAAACTTTTGAAAATTCCACTTTACCTTCAGATGGCCATGATTTCGCCGGTTTTTTATCTGTAAAATAAATTATTATTATTATTAAATATACAGCCTATTGTTACATAACGAATGTCAACCAGCCCCGCGTCACCTGAAGACATAATATGGAAAAATCTATTGTGAAACACTCACACAACTTTCTCTTGCCAATGCAAATAATTTAAAAAATATAACCTAACATTAGAAATACACACAAAAATTAACCTCAATAAACATAACCTAATTTTAATCATGAGTGAAATACGCAAAATGAAAATCAACCTCAGTATGGCTTAAAAATACGGAAAATCAATCTTTCATGCTAAACTAGGCTCTGTAGAGAAAAACGCACTAAATAAACATGGTAGTTGTTTTAATTCCCTACAAATTTGATTATACACTAATGCCGTAAAATGCATACCAAGGCTGAAATCTTTAAAAATCAATTTTTTTACATAATTTCATGGGAAAAAACAGAAAATCACTAATTACCACTAAACTAAGCGGTATACAAAAAATGTTTGAAATAAAAGATGTAGGTTTTCAAATTTTCTACAACTTTTATTTATACATTTTTGCGTTAAATGCATATTAAAGCTGCAATCTTCAAAAAACAATTTTTTCTACAAGAGTACAGCCGCCCCAAGAATTTCAGCAGACATGGCATCTACCCTATATTACAGAGCATAAAAAATGTAGTAAACGAGACTATTTTTAAAAAAATGGAAGTCGTTTTTGAGGAAATTGCAAAAAAGTGTATAATGGCACGAATTACTACTTCTTCTAGTTGACCGAATTTGATGAAAATGTTTGTGTCGGATCCAGTAGTGGTACCTAACTTAAGTTTCAAGTTTCAAGTTTGTACGATGTTTTGTTCTTGAGATATTTTGTTCACACACACACACACAGACCAATCGCTATAAGCATGTTTTTTGGGTTTAAAAAAAAATCGTAGGAGCCATTTTTGAGGAAACTGCAAAAAAGTGTATAATGGCACGAAGAAACTACTTCTTCTGGTTGACCGAATTTGATGAAAATGTTTGTGTCGGGTCCGGTAGTGGTACCTAACTTAAGTTTCAAGTGCGTACGATGTTTTGTTCTTGAGATATTTTGTTCACACACACACACACACACACACCAATTGCTAAAAGCATGCTTTTTGGGTTCAGAGGGGTCTTAAAACATGTAGACCCGGTGAAAACTCAATTTCAAAAAATCGACATGAAAACAATACTTTCCTTCCTATATATTCTATTGGCATCTTATGGTTTTATAGATGTTCTTTGGTAAGTAGGCTATCCACATTTTGAAGTTAGTGTGCAGTGACCATTTGCTTCATCATTTACTCGAATGTGGTAAGGATTCACACCAACGTACGCAACCGTGTTGTTTTGTTGTTACTTTTGTACAATGCTTAGAAAATTTGAGTTTTACATGGGAAAGCAAGCATTCATGCTAATATAAATTTAAGATAAGTTATTTTACATGTATTTGTTGTTATATAGGACTAGAAGCTGTTGTAATAAGCATTCTTACCACTAAACATTATCTGATTCTCATTTCAATAATCGTTCCTTGGTAGGTTTAGGTAGACTTACCACGGCTTAACAAAGAAAAAAGAAAAAATCTGGTGTGAAACACTCACACAACTTTCTCTTGCCAATGCAAATAATTAATAATAAACCTAACATTATTAATAAAATATTAGAAATAAACAAAAACTAACCTCAAAAACATAACCTTATTTTAATCATGAGTGAATGATGCAAAATGAAAATCGAACTCAGTTTGGCTTAAAAATACGGAAAATCACGCTTTCACGCTAAACTAGGCTCTGTAGAGAAAAATGCTCTAAACAAAAGTTGTAGATCTTTTAATTTTCTATAAATTTAATTATATACACTTTTGTCGTAAAATGCATACTAAGACCGAAATGTTAAAAAAATCGATTTTTCTCACGTTTTCGTGAGAAAAAAACAGAAAATCGCAAATTACCGCTAAACTAAGCGTTATACAAAAAAATGTTTGAAATAAAAGTTGTAGAATTTTACATTCTCTACAACTTTTATTATATAACGTTTTGCGCTAAAATGCATATTAAAGCCGCAATCTTAAAAAGAAAATGTTTTTACGTAAAAACAGCCTCAAGCAGAATTTCAGCAAACATGGCGCCTACCTTATATTGTAGAGCATAAAAAATGTAGTAAAACAGTTGATTTTAAAAAAAATCGTAGACTAGTTTTTGAGAAAATCGCAAAAAAGTGAAAAATTATATGAATAAACTACTACTTCCGGTTGACCGATTTTGATGAAAATGTTCGTGTCGGGTCTGGTAGTGGTATGTAACTTAAGTTTCAAGTTTCAAGTTCGTAAGATGTTCCGTTCTTGAGATATTCTGTACACACACACACGCACACGCCCACGCACGCGCACACACACACACGCATGCACACACACACACACACACGCACGCACGCACGCACGCACGCGCGCGCGCGCACACACACACACACACACACACAGACCAATCGCTAAAAACATGTTTTTTTGGGTTCAGGGGGTCTGAAAACGTATAGATCCGGTGAAAACTCGATTTCGAAAAATCGACATGAAAACAATACCTTCCTTCCTATATATTCATATAGGCAAGAGAAAGTAAAAAAAATCTGGTGTGAAACACTCACACAACTTTCTCTTGCCAATGCAAATAATTAACAATATAATTTAACATTAGTAATAAAACATTAGAAATAAACAAAAACTAACCTCAATAAACATAACCTTATTTTAATCATGAGTGAAAGACGCAAAATGAAAATCGAACTCAGTTTGGCTTAAAAATACGGAAAACCACTATTTCACGCTAAACTAGGCTCTGTAGAGAAAAATGCTAGAAATAAAAGTTGCAGATTTTTTAATTTTCTATATATTTGATTATATACGTTTTTATTATAAAATGCATACTAAGGCCGAAATCTTAAAAAAATCGATTTTTCACACGTTTTCGTAAGAAAAAAACAGAAAATTGCTAATTACTGCTAAACTAAGCGTTATACAAAAAAATGTTTGAAATAAAAGTTGTAGGTTTTTAAATTTTCTACAACTTTTATTAGATAAATGTTTTTGCTAAATTGCATATTAAATCCGTAATCTTAAAAAAACAACGTTTTTACGTGAAAACAGCCTCACCCAGAATTTCAGCAAACATGACGCCTACCCTATCTTGTAGAGAATAAAAAATTGAGTAAACCAGGCGATTTTAAAAAAAATCGTAGGACCAGTTTTTGAGAAAATCGCAAAAAAGTGAAAAATTACACGAATAAACTACCACTTCCGGTTGACCGATTTTGATGAAAATGTTCGTGTCCGGTCCGGTAGTGGTATGTAACTTAAGTTTCAAGTTTGAAGTTCATACGATGTTCCGTTCTTGAGATATTTTGTATACACACACACAGACACACACACGCACACACAGGCACACACACACACAGACCAATCGCTAAAAACGTGTTTGTGTGGGTTCAGGGGGTCTGAAAACGTATAGATCCGGTGAAAAGTCGATTTTGAAAAATCGACATGAAAACAATACTTTCCTTCCTATATATTCATATAGGCAAGAGAAAGTAAAAATTGAACAGGATAACAACTGTAGTAGTTTTTGAGAAAATGTTCCTTGCATTAAAGTTACGGAGATAGGCATTCCGGGTACCCTTAAGTCTTGGCCTACGTCACTGAGAAAGAATACAAGGGAAGAAGTTGTCATCGCGCCACTTAGAATTGGGCACAACAGATTAACCCATCGGTATCTCATGATGTCTGGTGATGCTCCAGTTTGTGGCAGGTGCGATTGTCCTTGTTGATTGCGTCTGCTACGCAGTTCTGCGTCGGCGATTCAAGATTCCCTCTGAATTAAGGTGTATACTCGGTGACGAAAGCCCTATTTTGGACGTGGCTTTAAAATTTTTACGATCGAGTAGTGTATACAACAGTGTCTGACAGTCTAGGGCAGTGGTTCCCAACCTTTTATGGGGAATCGCCCCTTTGCGAAGGATGACTTACACCTATCGCCCCCTTCTCTTAGCATCGTATACCTAATTTAATTTGAAATAATGTGTTGATAAACAATAAAGTATGTTATTCCGTAAAAACGATTTATTATTGTTCACAACAAATAATCAACCAAAGCAGTTGTGTCCAGAATTCTTCATCTCATGTGTAGGAGCTCAACCATAAAAAATGTCAACAAAGAGTTTAGTTTATTTGTTTGTAAAAAAAACATGTATCCGCAACAGTAAAGATTCTACCCTGTAGTACAGTTTTATTTTTCTGTCTTTGAATGCTCATCGCCCCCTGCGAACCCAAATCGCCCACCAGGGGGCGATCGCCCCCAGGTTGGGAACCACTGGTCTAGGGTGATCTGCAATGTCTTATATGTCCTAATTAGTTTTACCCTATAGTATATGTTTTATATTAGTTATAAGTTTATATTCATATGTCTGTGTTTTTATTATGTGGCCCCTTTACAGCCTTTTGCGACCTTTTATGTCTGTGATATTTTCTTTTTTTAATGTAATTTTTATTTTTACTTTCTCTTGCCTATATTAATCAGACACAATATTGTGGTGTTATTAGGTACTTCAGGATTGGGAAATTTTAACTGGAACTCGTCTTTCACTCGTTCGTAAGATTTATATGCGCAATAACTTTCAATAATAATAACACGTTCATCCTTTGAAAAAACCGTGTTTGAACTTATACAGACACTACAGACACAAATGTATACCGGGATAGCACTAGTACATGTCAGTAATACACAATGGGTCAACAATGAGTACGGTAGTGCCAACTGTTATTTGGAGGAAAAATTATTCCCTATGCAGAAAATATTAACTCTTAAACTTCGAAGTGCGTCCTTTTTGAAACACCCGTTACTTACAATTATAAATGATACATCAAACGAGCAGTTCTGTTAGTTGGCAGCAGTGCGCAATGTTTCCACCGTCAGCCGTTAGAAAGAACTAGTAGCAATTTTTTTTTTTTAAGGCGAAAAACCTTAACAGGGTTATCATTGCCTGTTGTTCTACACTAAGGTGTAAAAAGCCCAAGTGCAGAACGCCTTTTTACTTTCTCTTGCCTATATGAATATATAGGAAGGAAAGTATTGTTTTCATGTCGATTTTAACAAATACACTCTTCACCGGATCTATATGTTTTCAGACCCCCTGAACCCACACAAACATGTTTTTAGCGATTGGTCTGTGTGTGTGTGGGTCTGTGTGTGAACAGAATATCTCGATAACGGAACATTGTACGAACTTGAAACTTGAAACTTAAGTTACATACCACTACCGGAAACTACCTGTCTCAAAAACTGGTCCTACGATTTTTTTTAAAATCACCTGGTTTATTCAATTTTTTATTCTCTACAAGATAGGGTAGGCGCCATGTTTGCTGAAATTGTTGGTGAGGCTGTTTTTACGTAAAAATATTTTCTTTTTAAGATTGCGGCTTTAATATGCATTTTAGCACAAAACGTTATATTATAAAAGTTGTAGAGAATGTAAAATTCTACAACTTTTATTTCAAACATTTTTTTGTATAACGCTTAGTTTAGCGGTACTTAGTGCTTTTCTTTTTTTTTCTCACGAAAACGTTTGAAAAATCGATTTTTTTTAAGATTTCGGCTTTAGTAGGCATTTTACGACAAAAGTGTATATAATCAAATTTATAGGAAATTAAAATATCTACAACTTTTGTTAAGAGAATTTTTCTCTACAAGCTTAGTTTTGCGCGAAAGTGTGATTTTCCGTTTTTTTAAACCAAACCGGGGACGATTTTCATTTTGCGTCATTCACTCATGATTAAAATAAGGTTATTGTGGCGATTAATTTGAATTGAAGTAAAAATATATTTAAAATAATTAGACATTATTTATGAAGCACATGATGTTTATTTATGATGATGATTTTACTTTCTCTTGCCTATATGAATATATAGGAAGGAAAGTATTGTTTTCATGTCGATTTTTCAAAACCGAGTTTTCACCGGATATATACGTTTTCAAACCCCCTGAACCCAAAAAACATGTTTTTAGCGGTTGGTCTGTGTGTGTGTGTGTGTGCGTGTGTGTGTGTGTGTGTGTGTATGTGTGTGCGCGCGCGTGTGTGTGTGCGTGTGCGTGCGTGCGTGTTTGTTTTTGTGTGTGTGTGTGTGTGTATGTGTGTGTGTGTGTGTGTGTGTGTGTGTGTGTGTGTGTGTGTGTATGTGTGTGTGTGTGTGTGTGTGTGTGTGTGTGTGAGTGTGAGTGTGTGTGTGTGTGTGAACAGAATATCTCAAGAACGGAACATCGTACGAACTTGAAACTTAAAACTTAAGTTACATACCCTTACCGGACCCGACACGAACATTTTCCTCAAAATCGGTCAACCGGAAGTAGTAGTTTATTCGTATAATTTTTCACTTTTTTGCGATTTTCTCAAAAACTGGTCCTAAGATTTTTTTTAAAATCGCCTGGTTTACTTAATTTTTTATTCTCTACAAGATAGGGTAGGCGCCATGTTTGCTGAAATTCTGGGTAAGGCCGTTCTTATGTAAAAACATAGTTTTTTTAAGATTGCGGCTTTAATATGCATTTTAGCGCAAAACGTTATATGATAAAAGTTGTAGATAATGTAAAATTCTACAACTTTTATTTCAAATATTTTTTTGTAAAACGCTTAGTTTAGCCGTAATTAGCAATTTTCTGTTTTTTTCTCACGAAAACGTGTGAAAAATCGATTTTTTAAGATTTCGGCCATAGTATGCATTTTACGACAAAAGTGTATATAATCAAATTTATAGAAAATTAAAAGTTCTACAACTTTTATTTCTAGCATTTTTCTCTACAGAGCCTAGTTTAGCGTGAAAGAGTGATTTTCTGTATTTTTAAGCCAAACTGAGGTCTATTTTCATTTTGCGTCTTTCATTCATGATTAAAATAAGGTTATATTTTTGAGGTTAGTTTTTTGTTTATTTCTAATGTTTATTACTAATGTTAGGTTTATTGTTAATTATTTGCATTGGCAAGAGAAAGTTGTGTGAGTGTTTCACACCAGATTTTGTTGAATTAATGTCCACTCTGAGTAACCTGTGAGTAACCACCGCTTGACTTCATCGTCATTGATTTCAAAACACCCAGGGAGGGTTTTCACAAGCTCTGCAAACTGTCAAACGCCATTCCAGCTGCAATTCCTTACCATTTAACCGAAATTAAAAAGTCTGTTTGGAGATACGTCCGGATATGGGAGGCTCCTGATATCACATGTTCGGATGTGACACGTTTTACTCTAATAATAAATCAACCATATTTTAAAACTAAATTTTAAAAAAGAGACATTTTGGTTTTTAATGTTTTATTAGTTTTTTTGTAGTTTTTTAAATATTTTTTGTGGAATACAATATTAACTAATTATAACTAACCTAATTCTAAGTAGCCTATAAGTATTATTATCTAATTATTTTTTTGTTTTTTTGTGAAATTTTGTAGATTTTTTTAGGTTTTTTAGTTTTTTTGCGTCTTTTTTTTGTATTTTTAATTGAATTATATTAGTTTTTATTTAAATTTTTCTTGATTTTAAAATTTTTTTTTCATTTTATTTTATATGAGTTTTTTTATAATTTTTCTTGATTTTTCCATTTTTTTTTCATTTTATTTTTTATTAATTTTTATGGTTTTTTTCATATTTTTTAAATTAGTATCAATCAATTTTGCAGTAAAAAAATTTAACTGTTAAAATTTTCGTTGGCTACATTGTAACGTATTAATTATATCCCCACAAGGGAATGGCAATTTTAAGCGTAATGAATATTTAATACAAATCAATAAAACAATTATTTCTTTAATACATTATCAGTTAATTTAATCATTATGTTATTTTCTGTTTAATGAATTTCTTTTTTGTCCCAACTTTTTAAATTATCATTCTTATTACTATTAATCCAGTATATTTATAAATTTACTTCATATATACGAGGTGTGTTCAAAAAGTAACGGAATTTTTAAATTTCACGGGTTTGGATAGTCCGATTGTAAAAAAATTTTTTTTATTATGTTGGTACACATGCCCCTGACGTACGATAAAATTTTCAACAATATTCATTGCTTAGTTCTTAAGTGGAAGCCGCTAAGGTTAGACGTGTTTTTTCGAGCACGGCTATTTTTGTTTGTTAAAAAAAATGGATCAAAGAATTTGTATTAAATTTTGTGTGAAAAATGAAATAAAGTGTGTGAAATGTTAACAAAGGCATATGGTGAGTCTACTATGAGTAAAACAAGGATTTACGAGTGGTATAAGCGTTTCCAAGATGGCCGCGAAAACGTTGAAGATGATGAACGACCCGGACGTCCAAGCACATCAACAACCGATGAAAACGTGAAAAAAGTGAAAGAAATGGTTATGAACGATCGCCGAATCACAATCAGAGAAGTCAGTGATGATGTTGGCATATCAATTGGCTCATGCCATGAAATTTTTTCGGATGTTTTGGGTATGAAACGTGTGGCAGCAAAATTTGTTCCAAAATTGTTGAATTTTGAATAAAAACAGCGGCGAATGGAAGTTGCTCAGGAGTCACTAAATGAAGTCGACAACGATGTGGATCTACTCAAACGTGTTATAACAGGTGACGAAACATGGGTTTACGGATACGATGTCGAAACTAAGGCTCAATCGTCCCAGTGGAGGCATTCTGGATCGCCAAGACCGAAAAAGGTTCGACAAGTGCGGTCGAATGTGAAGGTTATGCTCACTGTGTTCTTCGATTTTAATGGCATAGTGCATCATGAATTCTTGCCACAAGGTCAAACAATCAATAAGGAGTACTACCTACCAGTTCAACGCCGTTTGCGTGAAGCAATCCGAAAAAAACGCCCGGATTTGTGGCAAAACAATTCATGGCTTTTGCACCACGATAATGCACCTGCTCATACTTCATTGCTTGTTCATGAATTTTCGGCCAAAAACAAAACTGTAACGATGCCCCAGCCTCCATATTCGCCAGACATGGCTCCATGTGAATTTTTTCTATTTCCAAAAATAAAGAGAACATTAAAAGGCCGTCGTTTTACAAGCATAGATGACATTAAAAGCGAATCGGTGAAAGAGCTAAAAGCTATCACAAAGATCGAGTTTCAGAAGTGTTTCGAGGATTGAAAAAAGCGTTGGCACAAGTGTATTGCATGCGAAGGGGACTACTTTGAAGGCGACAATATTAATGTAGATGAATAAATAAATATTTTTTTCAAAAAAACGAAAATTCCCGTTATTTTTTAACAAACCTCGTATATATATTTTTTATAATTTAGAACGAATGTTAGGACCTACTACTTCCTTGATTTTCAGTCCCACACTCAAATAATTTTTTTATAATTCTTCTCCTTTACTCTAGTTGCCTAGCAACGAGACTTTTGTTTGGATATTTATTAATGTTAAATAATTTTGAATATTTAATATCAACCAGCTGGCTCTATTTATTTTTATACTTTAATAGACCAAAACATAAACACATCCAGCTGTCAAGTTATTTTTGTATCATTACAACATCTTCGAGTGCTTTTTCGTATAAATCTTCACCATATAATTCTTCTGCGACATATAATTGTTCGAAAGGAATTTGTTTTAAAAAATTAGCTTTAATTAAATACCTCAAATTTTCTTCCTGTTCTTCTTGCGGTAATGAATCGATAGCTTTTTTAACTTTATATAATTTGTAATTTCGATAAAAATACGATGAAATTTTATACATAAAATATGTTGCTGTAAAAAATGACACTGTTAAAAAAAATCTTATAGCAGTCATGATGATAATGATTTTATTAAAAAATATATTGCAGTAACTTTTCTCTATCGTGGCTTACTGTTTCAATTACGGATTGAGAATGATTAAAATACATTAAAGTACATCGCTTAGACTAAGCAATGTACTTTAATGTATTTTAATCATTGTCAATTCATAATTGAACGAGTAAACCACGATTAATACAAGTTACTGCAATATATTTTTTAATAAAATCATTATCATCATGACTGCTTTAAGATTTTTTTTAACAGTGTCATTTATTACAGCAACATATTTTACGTATAAAATTTCATCGTATTTTTATCGAAATTACAAATTATATAAAGTTAAAAAAGCTATCGATTCATTACCGTAAGAAGAAAAGGAAGAAAATTTGAGGTATTTAATTAAAGCTTATTTTTTAAAACAAATTCCTTTCGAACAATTATACGTCGCAAAAGAATTATATGGTGAAGATTTATACGAAAAAGCACTCGAAGATGTTGCCAACGAAAATTTTAACAGTTAAATTTTTTTACTACAAAATTGATTGATACTGATTTAAAAAATCTGGTGTGAAACACTCACACAACTTTCTCTTGCCAATGCAAATAATTAACAATAAACCTAACATTAGTATTAAAACATTAGAAATGAACAAAAACTAACCTCAAAAACATAACCTTATTTTAATCATGAGTGAATGACGCAAAATGACAATCGAACTCAGTTTGGCTTAAAAATACGGAAAATCACGCTTTCACGCTAAACTAGGCTCTGTAGAGAAAAATGCTCTAAACAAAAGTTGTAGATCTTTTAATTTTCTATAAATTTAATTATATACACTTTTGTCGTAAAATGCATACTAAGACCGAAATGTTAAAAAAATCGATTTTTCTCACGTTTTCGTGAGAAAAAAAACAGAAAATCGCAAATTACCGCTAAACTAAGCGTTATACAAAAAAATGTTTGAAACAGAAGTTGTAGGTTTTTAAATTCTCTACAACTTTTATTATATAAGTTTTTGCGCTAAAATTTATATTAAAACCGTAATCTTAAAAAAACAACGTTTTTACGTGAAAACAGCCTCACCGAGAATTTCAGCAAACATGGCGCCTACCCTATCTTGTAGAGAATAAAAAATTGAGTAAAATAGGCGATTTTAAAAAAAATCGTAGGACCAGTTTTTGAGAAAATCGCAAAAAACTGAAAAATTATACGAATAAACTACTACTTCCGGTTGACCGATTTTGATGAAAATGTTCGTGTCGGGTCCGGTAGTGGTATGTAACTTAAGTTTAAAGTTTCAAGTTCGTACGATGTTCCGTTCTTGAGATATTCTGTTCACACACGCACACGCACACGCACACGCGCACGCACACACACACACACACACACAGACCAATCGCTAAAAACATGTTTTTTGGGTTCAGGGGGTCTGAAAACGTATAGATCCGGTGAAAACTCGATTTCGAAAAATCGACATGAAAACAATACTTTCCTTCCTATATATTCATATAGGCAAGAGAAAGTAAAAATAATCTTACTGTTCTGGCACTAGAAATACATTACTCAAGTTCCTATAGAACAAAATTTAACATTTTACAACATGTATATTTTTTCCCGTAGTAACTACTGCCCTATAAAGGGTTTACAAAAATAAAATAAAAATATTTTACCTGGAGGTGATTCTAATGGTGGTTCTTTCTCGATATTGCTGTACTCTAGCACTCTTTCAACTGATGTCATCTGATTCTCCAGTTCAGCTGATTGTCTCATACCCCACTGGAACATTCCTGTCAGACCTATTGACTGCGTTATCGCCAAACCAACATTTCCACCAAACGATTCTACAAAACACAATTTAAAACTTTATTATAATCACAAAAATATCAGGTGTGAAACACTCACATGACTTTCTCTTGCCAATGTAAATAATAAAACAACCTGTTTTAAATCATAAGTGAATGACTGTTTCACTTAAAAATAAGGAAAATCACTAATTGACGCTAAACTAAGCTCTGTATAAGAAAATGCGTGAAATAAAAGTTGTAATTTTTTACTTCCTATAACTTTAATTTTATACATTTTTGTTGTAAAATGCATACTAAGGTTGCTAAAAGCTCTCGTTTCTTCACCATTTTTCATTTTCATTTTAAAAAAAAAACAGAAAATCACTTCTTCTTCTTCAGGTGCCATCTCCGCTTCGAAGGTTGGCAATCATCAGAGCGATTTTTATCTTTGATGTCACAGCCCTAAACAATTCGTTGTTGCTGCAACCATACCAATCTCTTAGGTTTTTCAGCCAGGATTTTCGAAAATCACTATTTGCTGCTAAATTAAGCTTTCTACAAAAAAAATGGCAGAAATAAAAGTTAGGTTTTTAAATGTGCTACAAATTTGATTATATATACTTTTGCTCTAAAATGCATATTAAGGCTGCAATCTTAAAAAAACATTTTTGTCTACGAGAGCATAGCCTCTTCAAGAATTTCAGCTGACATGGCACTCATCCCATCTCGTAGAGCATAATAAATGTAGTAAATGTGGTAATTTAATGTTATTATGTTTAATTTTGTAGGCATAATTTTTTGACAAATCACAAAGAACTGAAAAATCACATGAATTGACTACTATTTTTGGTTGACCAATTTTGATAAAAATGTTCACGACGGATCATCTTACTAAGTTCCAAATTTCAACTTTGTACGATATTCTGTCTTGAAATATTTTGTTGACAAACAAACACACAGACCAATCATTAAAAACATGTTTTTAGGGGTTTCAGGGGGCCTGAAAACATGTATATCCAGAGAAATTTGACTTCAAAAAATTTACTTTAACAGGGCTAGAGAAAGTAAAACTATTTTAACAGAGAAAACTTTTAATTAGTATTTGATTCGAATAGGATTTTTAACTTCGCAGTATAACTACAATGGTTCATATCAGTTTTTATAAAAATAGTTCTGTTTCTTATCACATGGTCAGTCAATTATATGACTTTAATTATATGACATTTAAGAACAGAAGAAATAGAGGTGCAAGAGAGTAATGAATTTCATCATTATACATAATAGACTCTGTGGGGAATGAAGAGAAGGTGCCATTTGCAGGGTGGAAAGTAGATGCTTTTTAGAGGGCCTAGCATGCTGAAAAGCATAGACCTACTTTCCCACTCTGAGAGGAAGGGAATGGTAAACCACCTCACTCCTCGTTTTACTTAGTAAAGCCTCTAGAGGTTTCAACCAGCCTTTCGGTTGATGACCTAAACAACAACACTGTTTTTGCAGTCAACATGTCAATGTTAAAGCTTATATAACACATAAAAACTATAATTAGATAGCATGCAAGTACTCACCGGTTCCAAGAAACAGGAAAGATAAAGTGACTAAGGATATATACAAGACACAAATCACATCCAACCAGTAACCAAATGCGCGACTCGACACAAGGAATATGAACCAAGCTGACGAATGCAAATCCTGAAAAAATCAACAATACTTAAACTACATTACAGCTAATTCAATCTACTCATTAGAATGAGCACACCTACCTAAAACAAAATTTATATAGAAAAGTTATAAAAATTTTTATGAAGCCTGTTTTTTTTAACCCTTGCTAATCTGGAAGCCAAATATCTGGCATACGTCATCACCTTTCTTTAAACTCAATTTTCTTCGCAACTATTCATTATTTTGTAGCAGATTTAGTTTTTATTGGATAAAGAATTTTCTCCTCTTTCATTAGATGTATCTTACAAATTTGTACGATGAAAATTGACGTGGTTACGCAAAAAAACGATTATTTTTTGACGAGCCAATACTAAAATTTGAGCGTTTTTGTCCATAACTTTTCAACAAAAAAACAGTTTTTGTTTACAAATGACGTCATCTGTTAGCTTTAAATGTTACAATCAAAATCAATAAATTAGAAGTGCCGGTGACAAATTTCACGACTAAATCGAACAAAGAAGGTTAACACTACCCATCTCGCCGATCCCTCGGTTAAACCTTACAATTAGCGTCAAAATAAATGAAAACTTATTTTGATTTATGCTATCATGTTTAAAAGGACAATACACAAAACAACGTGCAGAAAAAATATAGAAACTTTCATAGAAGAGGAGTAAATAAAAATTGAAAAGAGACATTATTTTGAGGCAATTTTTTTCATCCAGCACGTTACTTTGTTGAACAAAAAGTGTGATATCTTTTGAACGCGTCAATCAATTTGCAATATCTAAAGTTTTTATTTTTACAATGAATTGTGGTTAATATTTAATTAATGTTTTACTTGTGTGTGAATGTGTTGAGTTGCGAAAATGTGTGGGTGTGAATGGGCGCTGGCTACTGCCATGTGCGTAGCTAGTTCCAGTGTGTCAACCAGTGCGCAGGTGAGTGAGTGTGTGCTGAACATTGATACAGTCCACTTGTGTATTGTGTAGGGTAAACAGTGTTTAAATTTCATACATTGAATCATTTATTTTATGCATTTATCCAAGGCATTCATTCACTCAATCAAATTGCTTTATTTATGTATATAGCTAAACATAGTTTTTTGTATTTTTTAGTGATTTAGTGACACTTTTTCGTATGTAAATTGATATTTCTAAAAGAAAATATTTTTTTAATTTTCTATTTTATTCTGGTGGTAAATGAAAACGGAAAAATTTGGTTCAAACATGGTTCTAATAACAAATTCTTTATAAATAAATGGTAAATAAGTAAATGGTTTTTGAAATTTTTAAGAATGAACCTGAGTGAAATAAAAGAATATTTATTAGGCATAAAATGACAGTCCGCGTGATCGTTAAAATCACAGTTCTCGTCGGGTTAAGAAAATATTGTTATAAATATGGCCACTGCAGCATATCTGGATTCCGTTCCTGTAGGCACATGTATCTTCTTTTCTCCATACTGTCCAAAGTACTCTCCTTCCAGTAACTCCCAGTACCTCCATTAACGTCGGTATTCTCTCCTCACTCATTCTTCCAACACACCCTTAACACTCACCCTCTCTCACTCTCCCTTCCTCTCTCTCACTCTCACCCTTGCACTGTCCTTCTTTATCACCCCTCTTCCTCACCATCTGAACCTCTCCCCCTGTTTATTTTTCCCCTTCTCTTCCACAACTCCTCCATTTTCCTTAACCCGATTCACACTGTTGATTTAATTTTAGATGATGCTGAATGGATTATGGGTGGGGTGATAAAACGTGCTTCTGCAAGGTCAGTATAAATCGGAGACTGGTAAATACTGCACTTTTCTTGTAGGGAATTCTTTAACGCATCTAATAATGTTTTCAGAAATAGAATATCATAAAAGGGAAATTTTTTATTCTCTCTTTAGTGTGTTGGTGGCGTTGATGGTTAGGGAATCAGTATGTTGCGCTGGAAGTCCATGCAGCTTGTGTGTAAATCAACGTACATTCAATATCTTTAGTTTGTGTTGAAGCTGTGCATTTTCTATGACGAAATATGCCCTTGATGTGGGTCGACGAGTTTATTTTACTGTTCGGGAGGAAGTTTACCTCACTCAGGTCAAAAATATGGCTCTTTGTAGCGTTGTTAGGAAAATGTAACAGCTTCCCTCTCATACAACCTACAGAATTGTTCTAACCAAGTTGTTGCAGACAAAAAAATTTCCAACATACTGTTGCTTATAGCTTTACCTTGAGTATGATAGTGGCTCTGTGACGTCACCGTAAAAGAATGTTAATGTTATCCCTCACTTTCTGTCGCCTGTATGCTATCTACATTTTTTATTTCATTCGACCCAGTTTTCTTTGAATCGCGTAGCAGTAAGATATGCTTTTTCACTGTACTAACTTTTATTTATTATTTAGAATTTTTTGTTGGAAAATAGCTTGTATAAAAAATATTTTACGTCACTTGGTTCCCCGATAGTTTATATGAGATAGGAAAACTAGACTAATTTTGAAACTTTTATAACTCCATCAAATATTTACAGAAACCTAAACGAAATATAGACATTTATTCAGTCAACTCTCTTATCTACAAAGCATGTTTTATAAATTTTTTGCTAAACTGAAATTTAAGCCCGTTATAGTAAAAAATCTTAAACACAAAAATTTTCATGGTTGAAAATTTCGCTCGCCTAAACGCAAAGAAATATGAAGTGGTTTTCTTGTAATTATATTTTTAATAGGCATGTACATATATGAATCAACTGTAATTTTTTCAGAATTTTTCATCAGTAATGACGTTAGATAAAACAGTTGTTTTGAGAGCGCATTTTGATTTTTTAACGAGAAACAGTCTGTTTCGTAAGTGTTAATATTCTCTTCTGACTCATTCTTCCAAAACATTTACAGCAGTCACTCTCTCTCACTCTCTCCCTCCATCTCACTCTCATACTTTCTCTCTTTCTCAAATCTATATACCATCCCTGCCCCTCACTCTCTTGTAATCACACTCTCCCTATTTAACCCCTCTATATTTCTCGCCTCCCCAGTTCGCTCCTTTCATTAACCCCCACCTCCTCCCCTCACTCATTCTTCCAACACATCTAAAGATATGCTTTTTCACTGTACTAACTTTTATTTATTATTTAGAATTTTTTGTTGGAAAATAGCTTGTATAAAAAATATTTTACGTCACTTGGTTCACCGATAGTTTATATGAGATAGGACACCCTCAAACACCCTCTGTCCCTCCCACTTATTCTCTCTCTCTTCCTCCCCCTCCCCCTCTCACAACCCTCCCTCCTCTCACTACTTCTCCCCTTCTCTCCCCTCAACTCCTATATTCTCCTTAGTATTCTCACCTGACTCATTCTTTCAAAACATTTATAAGTCACCCTCTCAAACTCTCTCTCTCCCTCCTCTCCCCCTTCCTCTCCCTCCATTCCCCTCCCCCCTATTTCTTCTCTCTCCCTCCCTCTTCCTCTCCCCCTCTCTCTCATTTTGATCTTTGCAATTGTAAGTAAACTATAAAGTTTGTGATGTTTTGCATTTACTTTGTATCGAACGCATAAAAACTTTAATTTACACTTAACTGATATTTTATTTATTCAGTATTTCTTCTTCTGACAACAATTTGTAAACACTTTATAATTTAGTTGGCTCTCAAGGTCTCAAGTCAGATGCTCAGATTTTAAGTGTAAAAACAACGTCCAATCCTTCGAATACTGGTACAAGAAGGGATAATAAATAAAGGCGATACATACCTGATGATGATCAAATTCTCTTTCCAATATGCTTTGTGCTCTGAACGCTCTGATAGTTGTCAGCCCTTGAATTGAAGCATTCAGGTGTGAAAAAACAGGACTTCTAGCTGAAAAATTAAGAAAAAATTACATACATATAGTTAATAATCAAAAATAAATAAATCTGTATATTGTCGCCGACCGGGGCCAATGGCATGTGGCCAAGCCTCGCCTTGCAGGATGGTTGGCCCTGAAAAGGGCTATTTCTTCTTTAAACGGTGTTGCTGTTAGTGGTAGCCGGACGTGTCGAGCCGGTGTGTGCAGCGTGGTGTTTGAAGGGTGACGACTCAGCTACCGGGTTCAGGCCTAGCCTTCCCTCAGCAGCAGTTGGATCCCCACTGCGTGACAGTGGTGGCCCCCAGAGCCCCGCAGTGTCGGGTCGGCCGAGGCGGTTCTCTCCAGGCCTGCCCTGGAATCACTCTTCACCATGGTGCCTCCCGGCACACACGGGCTTTCTTCGGCTGACCAGGGCGGGAATGAGGCGTCCGACACCGGTAGCGTTGACCAGGGATGACTGTGTCTGTTCTTGGCTCTGCTAGACTGGGCTTTCTCTTCTTCTGGTGTTCCTTCCTGGTTGGGAACTGGCGAGTGAGTGGCTCTTGCGGTTCAAAACCACTGTTTATATACCCCGCCGGCAAGTTCACTTCAAGTCGGAGGGGGGCACTGCTTGCTGTGCGTTGGCACTCTCCACGGCAGGCTCCGTGACCGCTTGTAGGCGACGATATTAGTGAAGCAGTTGGCGACAATATACAAATATAAAACTAAAATAAATAGTTGAAGGCTTCAAGTACCTCCGGGAGATAATCCAACCAAAAACCAGCGAAAAGAAGGTGAACAACAACAAATGAGGAAAGATACCCAATACACTTCAACAAACTCACCACTTATATAAGAAGAAACAACTCTCAAGACAAGCCATGCTTAGACATTAATACTAGTGACAAACTACATAATACAGTGACAAACCTTGTGGATCTATGCATGAGTGCTATAGAAAGACCAGGAAAGCTGGTCTAAGAAAAAAGAGAAATTTCAGAACAAGATTCTTCCCAAGATAATGGGCCCAAGATAATAGACGGACAACTGTACAAGGAAAATATACGAAAATGGAAACAATTAGAAAAAGATGACTAAAATTTTACAAGTACCTGTATGTAGAATGGATAAAAACTGGTTGACAAAACGAATTTTTAAGACACTAAACAATTGACCTAAGGTGTCAGATAAATGGTTTAAAGAAGTCAGAAAGGATATTGAGAGAAAACTGGAATAAACCAAACCAAATTCCGAACTTTAATGGCTTGATGATATTTTGAATAAAATTGAGAAATAATTTAACTATGTTCTAATTTGTCATGTAGTCAATACAAGAATGGAAATAAAACTGACTTTTATCTTTGCAGTAAAACTTTAAATTGAAGGAATGAAAATGACATCAATTTTATTACTTCAAAATAATAGAGGAGACTTTGTAGAACAAGTACGTAAAAAGAGTTATATGATTACTCTTAACCCTTTTGAAGATATTGCTGTTTCCATAAAACCCTGCGTATTAATGAAAAATATCTAAAAAATGAACTTTAAGGATTTTTTTTTACATTAAAAATGGTTACTTATTCAAAAATCTGGTGTGAAACACTCACACAACTTTCTCTTGCCAATGCAAATAATGAACAATATAACCTAATATTAGTAATAAAACATTAGAAATAAACAAAAAACTAACCTTATTTTAGCACAACACACCCGGTCCTTTTCAGGGCCACCAACACAATTAAACGGCCCTTTTCAGGGCCACCAAACTCACAAGCAAGGTTTTCCCACGTGTCGTTGACCCGGTTGGCAACAGAACGCAAGTTTGCCTTTACGCAACATGCTCGCTGTGAGTTGTGCACACCTGATGAACTATTGTCCCCTCCACTGGCTGGCTCTGGGAGAGAGAAAGAATTGAGGGATCCATCATTTTGCTCTCTCTGCGCAGAGTTCATTTTAAGGAGGTTCTTTTGTTTGTGCATGCAATATATTTGCCAAGTCGCACCTTATACAACTATATACTTAGTTTTATTGTTACTGCATGTAAACTGTTACATTTTAATCTATTCAAGTAACATGCCATACAATTTTTTTTAAATTTTTTCTATAAATGTAGAACTGTACTATATACTAAAGCAGAACTACTAAAATTGATGAAAGTTTTTGTTAGACAGGGAGTTTCTGGTAAGGAGAGTAGCAATAATAAAAATGTCACACAACAGGGTCCATTATAAAAGTAATGCGTATAATTTTATTGTGACGCAACTATCCATCGCAGCCCGGTAATAAACCGGTCAGGAAATGTGGTGGGGAGGGGTCTGCCCTTCCATTCAAGAACTTTTGGTGGTTCCGCAGTTCCCTTACAGTCCCGATTTGGGTCCGTGCGACATTTTTTTGTTTTCCCGACTGAAGAGAGAGCTGAACGGAAAGCATTGGGAGTCCATAGAAAACATCCAAAAGCATGTTACAAGGTTCCTAACGGACATTTCTGTCAGGAGTTTCAGGTTGTGTTCCAGGCATGGCCGACATGTCTCCACAAGTGTACTAATGGAAGGGAAGAGTATTTCAAAGAATTTTAAGCATTTGTACCAGTAGGGTCAATAAATCTATTTTCGTAAAAAATGCGCATTACTTTCATAATGGATCCTTAATATAAGACACTCATACAATTACAATGCGAAAAAATGATATGACAAACAGAAAACATAAAAATAAACAACTGTAGATGAAAATTGGGTGTTGTATGCTTACTAACTCCCTCAAGCCTCTTCACACTACGAGATGTGGACAAGTAGAACAATCGCAAGTAGTAGAATAAAATCGCAATAAAGAATGTTGGCACCAACAACCAATAATTCACTATCGCTACCACTGCAATAATACCAATCAATGTTAAACCAATCTGCAATCAAAAAGAAAAATATTTTTTTGAAACACTCACACAACTTTCTCTTGCCAATGGAAATAATGAACAATGTAACCTAATATCGGTAATGAAACATTAGAAATAAACAAAAAACCTAACCTCAAAAAACATAACCTTATTTTAATCATGACTGAATGATGCAAAATGAAAATCAACCACAGTTTGGCTTTAAAATACAGAAAATCACTCTTTCACTCTAAACTAGGCTCTGTAGAGAAAAATGCGCTAAATAAAAGTTGTAGATCTAATTTCCTATAAATTTGATTACAAACAATTTTGTCGTAAAATGCATACTAAGGGCGAAATCTGAAACAAATTGATTGTTTTTACACATTTTCTTGAAAAAAAAAATAGAAAATCGCTAATTACCGCTAAACAAAGTGTTATACAAAAAAATGTTTGAAATAAAAGTTGTAGGTTTTTGAATTCTCTACAACTTTTATTGTATACATTTTTGCGCTAAAATGAGTATTAAAGCTGCAATCTTAAAAAAAAACATTTTTTTCTATGAGAGCACAGCCTTCCCAAGAATTTCAGGAGACATGGCGCCTACCCTATCTTGTAGAACATAAAAAATGAATTAAATGAGGCGCAATTTTAAAAATAAATCTGAAGAGCCATTTTTGAGGAAATCGCAAAAAAGTGAGAAATAACATGAATAAACAACTACTTCCGGTTGAAGCATTTTGATGAAAATGTTCGTGTTGGGTCCAGTAGTAGTACCTAACTTAAATTTCAAGTTTCAAGTTCATGCGATGTTCCATTCTTGAGATATTTTGTTCACACACACACACACACACACACACACACGCGCGCGCACACACACACACCATTCTAAAAACATGTTTTTTGGGTTCAGGGGGTCTGAAAACGTGTAGATCCAGTGAAAACTCAATTTCGAAAAATCAACATGAAAACCATACTTTTCTTCCTATATATTCATATAGGCAAGAGAAAGTAAAAAATTTGCTTTGAAACCCTCATTCGATTTTCTTTTGCCAACATAAATATAACCTATGTTTAATCATGAGTAAACAATGTAATGAAAAATATAATCCAATTTTGTTGTATTTTGTTGCACAACTTTTAATTTTGAGTGAATAACACAAAATTAAAATTAACCTCCGGTCGACTTAAGAATAAATAAAATCACTAATTGAAGCTAAATTATTAGCCACTGCAGAAAATAATGTTCGTAATAAAAGTTTCAGGTTTTTTTTTTTAATTTTCTATAAATTTGATTACATACGCTTTTGACTAAAATGCATACTAATGTTGCAGTAATTTCAAAAAAAAACATTTTTTTCCACGAGAGCACAAAATTGTAGTACATACAGCCATTTAAAAAAAATTGTACGAGTTGTTCATGAGAAAATTGTAAAAAAATGATACAAACTGCATGAATAAACTACTTTCTCCGGTTGACCGATTTTCATGAAAATGTTTGTGTTAGATCCCCTTATAATACAAAACTTAACTTCCAAGTTTGAACTTTGTATGATTTTCCATTATCGAGATATTTTTTCCACACACAACCACACACCAATCAGTAAAAATATGTTTTGTTGCAATTTGAAAACTAGTATTTCTAGTGATAACATGATTTGGAAAAATTAATACGAAACAATATTTTCCTTTCCTATATTTTATATAGGGCAAAGAAAATAGAAAAAAGTAAAAAAAAATTAATACCTGAATGCAATCAATTAATGCAGCAGGAAGCATTTCATCAATAGCACCCATATCCTTAGAAAATCTGTTCAGAATTCTTCCTGCAACATTGCAATAACACACAATAATAATGTTTTATTTCATCATCACAATATACAATAAAAAAATCTGGTGTGAAATACTCACATAACTTTCTCTTTCCAGTGCAAATAATGAACAATATAACCTAATATTAGTAATAAAACATTAGAAATAAACAAAACAATTAACAAATCCCAAAAAAAATACCCTAATTTTAATCGTGAGTGAATGAAGCAAAATGAAAACCAACCTTACTTTGGCTTAATAATACGGAAAATCACTCTTTCACGCTAAACTAGGCTCTGTAGAGAAAAATGCTTGAAATAAAAGTTCTAGATCTTTTAATTTCCTATAAATTTAATTATATGCATTTTTGTTGTAAAATGGATACTACGGCCGAAATCTTAAATATCGAGATTTATTTTTAACAGATTTTCATGAAAAAATAAACAGAAAATCACTAATTACCGCTAAAACAAACATTATACAAAAAAAGCGTTTAAATAAAAGTTGTAGGTTTTTAATAGCTCTACAACTTTTATTATATACATTTTTGCGCTAAAATACATATTAAAGTCACAATCTTAAAAAACAATTTTTTTTTGCGAGAAAACAGCCTTTCCAAGAATTTCAGCAGACATAGTGACTACCCTATCTTGTAAAGCGTAAAAAATGTAGTAAATGAGGTGATATTAAAAAAAATTGTAGGAGCAGTTTTTGAGAAAATCGCAAAAAAGTGAAAAATGACTCGAATAAACTGCTACTTCCGGTTAACCAATTTTGATGAAAATGTTTGTGTCGGGTCCTCTAGTGGTTCCTGACTTAAGTTTCAAGTTTCAACTTAATATGATTATTTGTTCATGAGATATTCTGTTCACACCCATACACACAGACCAATTGCTAAAAACATTTTGGGGTTTAGGGGTCTGAAAACGTGTAGATCCGGTGAAAACTCAATTTTGAAAAATCAACATGAAAACAATACTTTCCTTCCTATACATATATTCATACAGGCAAGAGAAAGTAAAAATTAAGTAAACTATAAACGAAAAAGGTTATTTCATGCAACTTATTTTAGTAAAGTACGTGAACGTATTTGAATACCTGCAGAATTAGTATTGAAGAATCTCATCGTAGCCCTTGTTATAGAATTAAACATATTGTCATGCAGTTTCATTGAGGCGTTCATGCACATGTTGAAAAACAATATAGATCTTGTTATTGTAATTATTACTGTCGCCACCTGAAATATTGCAATTAAAATTACAGTATCGCAAGAAACTTGAACTGTAATTACATTTCATTTTACATTATTCTTGGCTGATAATAATCAACCAGCTTAGATATTTATCCCTAAAAGTTATTTAACTCTTAAGGGCCTACCATACAAAAGTGATCTACGTTCTGTGTTTCGGGCAAGTGATCGTAGCGTGCAAAATATTTTGTTATGCTGTGGTTAATAGTGAAGCGTGGCAAACCAAGTGCATTCTGATCGTGCAGGCGGCAATAGAACGCTGCGGGCAGAAACTGAACACATTTACAGGATATTTTGAGACTGAACGCATTGCGATCCACACGTGTTCATTATAGAAATTGTACCATTTTTCACAATGTTCTAACATATGACTCGAACGGAAAAGTTCATTGAGGCAGTTGGTTGTGTAGTTATTTATAAAACTTTTTTTTTGTAATCAGTCTCTTGACTGGTTGGATGCAGTTCTCCAAGCTGTTCTATCTCCAACTGCAGATGTTCCATTCCCAGAATTATTTGCAATAAGCAGACCATTATGTTTAGAGAAAATATTTTACATTGTCGCCGACTCCCCTACCAACATTAGCGCCTGCAGACGGTCCCCAGAACCTGCCTGCCACACGGAGCGCTACAGACACACAGAGCCTACAGCGCCTCCCCCCCCACCTTAAAGTGGACTCGCCGGAGGGGGATTTAAGCGACAGCCCTGGCCTGTGAGGGGACTCTTCAGTCAACTCTCAACCAGAGAAGAACACCAGAAGAAGAAGAGCTTCAGACCGAAGAAGAAGAGCTTCAGACCGAAGAAGAAGAGCCCAGCCGAGACCAGACGCACCATCCCTGGTCTACGGTACTGGTTGCGGATGCTACATTCCCACACTGGTCAGCTTCACTGACCCAGAGAGAACTGCCTCGGCCGCGCTATTGGCAGACGGCCTATGCCGACCCGACACTGTGGGTCTCTGGGGGCCATCACTGCAGTGGGGACCCAACTACCACTGACGGAAGGCTAGATCTGAACCCGGAAGCTGAGGCGTCACTCTTCGGGCTCTGCTTCTACCACGCCGGCTCGCCGCTTCCGACCGCCAACAACAGCCCTTTTCAGGGGCACCAATTTACCAAACAAGGTTTTGTCGTGTGTCACCAGCCCCGGTCGGCAACAGCAAAAAACAATAATTTTGAAATGAAATTTACTTACTGTAATGCCACAAAATATATATAGACACATTTCACGTGTCAATTTTAACCCTGAAACATTTAATAAATTCTTAGATAATCCGTTTCCATCTTCAGAAGGCAAATCTTTGACCAATGTCGGTGAATTTGTGAAATTTTTATTGATGCTGAATGTATCACTACTCAGATGAGGTTGGGCACGAATTGTATCATTAAAAGATGAACTGAATGAATTATTGTATGCTGTATCATTCACCAATTTATTCAGAATGTTTGATTCAAAGGAAAAATTTCTTTCTTCGATGTTTACCCTGGAACAAAAACAGTCATTTTATTTACTAATCACTATAAATTTTAGGGTTCATATGCACCTACTATCGGTTTCACAATCATAGACACCCGAGTTTGAACCCTTGCATCTCCAAAACTATGAGTCGGATTTCAACATATTTTACATCAAAATTTAGCTCAATTTATTCTGCGTTACCCCATAATAAACCTATAATTTTAAAGTTATTTAAAAATTGCCATATTGTGGTTGAAAGAAAAAAAGGCTCGGTTGTTTGCTACTGCAACAAATTTCATGCATTTAGAGGCGTGTAACCCGATATCGACCGAAAAGTTTAAATTTTAACACAACATAGACAATTATATTCTTACAGTGTGTGTACGAAAATTCAAATTCGTAGGTAACTTAAATTTTGATTTATTAACAATATGCAGAACCCTTGCTATTTCAGTTACCACTCGATCGTTCCACACGGGCAAACTATCGTTTTATTCAGGGTAAAAAACTTACTACAAATATGTTAATAACATGAAATATTGATTGGCCAAAGTTGTTGTAGAATTTAAAAAATTTTTTTAAATAGACTGGATAATGCGGGGGTGGCGCTACTATCCATGTTGCCTGAATCTGACTGTCTACCTGAATTGACAATGTAGTCTCTCAGTTCAGGTAGACAGTCCGACAGGATGTCACGTACACAACCTGGCAACATGGATAGTAGCGCCCACCCCAGTTTATTTTTCAAAGTTTAAAATTTTTTAATTTTATAGAGGACCCAACGTGAACATTTTCATCAAAATTGGTCAATGACAATGCAGTCTGTCAATTCAGGTAGATAACAAAAAACTAACCTCAATAAACACAACCTTATTTTAATCATGAGTACATTTTTGCGCTAAAATGCATATTAAAGTCACAATCTTAAAAAAACAATTTTTTTACGAGGAAACAGCCTCCTCCAAGAATTTCAGCAGGCATGGCGCCTACCCTATCTTGAAGAGCATAAAAAATTTAGTATACGAGGCAATTTTTAAAAAAATCATAAGAGCAGTTTTTAAGAAAATTGCAAAAAGAGTGAAAAATGACACGAATAAACTACTACTTCTGGTTGACCGATTTTGGTGAAAATGTTAGTGTCAAATCTGGTAGTAGTATCTAAGTTAAGTTTCAAGTTTGAAGTTCGTACGATGTTCCGTTCTTGACATATTCTGTTCCACACACACGCACACACAAAAACCAATCGCTAAAAACAAGTTTTTTGGTTTCAGGGAGTCTGAAAACATACAGATCCGGTGAAAACTCGACATGAAAACAATATTTCCTCCTTCATATTTATAAAGGCCAGAGAAAGAAAAAATTAGAAATTTATCACCCTAACCACCAATATTAACCATTATAATGTCACAGTAATATGATAAATGAATAAACATACCAGTATGTGATCCAGTAATCTCCACCAGATGCAAGAATTTGCGTAAGAACACAAAACAATAAGCATAACATTATCATACATATATGTCCACCAGATCCCAGGTAAGCTCCATACACACCATACCCAACTGTACCAGCAGTACGCATTTCAGCCACTTCTGGCGGTTCTTGTTGTAAATTCCCATCATCCACTGAAGACGCGACACTCTATAAAACAAAACATATAACACTCATTCAACTTCTAATGCGTTAATGAAAGCACTTTCCAATCAGCAAAAGTTATATATTTATATGTTTTGAATATAAATTTAAAAATCTTGAGTGAAACACTCACACAATTTTCTCTTGTGTTTAATCATGAGTGAGTGATGCTACGAAAATCCCGGTTTTGAGTAGAAGTGGCTCAAAACTGGAAGTCAAGAAATCAGTCGAAATATAGAAACAAAAATACTGTTATTCGATTCCTCTTAAAGAGTAAGTACAGAAATCATTAGGTATGTCCACACTTGTGCGCTTTCTTTTTTAACTTGCAATATCGCATGCGCTTAGAGGCATACCACCTTCCCACACTCGTTTGAAGAGCTTTATCTAAAAACAAAACAACGAATATTTTTGAACAATACACTTAATTCAAGCCTGTTCTTTCCTGCATTGATTGGTTTGATTTAGATTGTTTTATTTAGAAATTAATTGGAGATAACTCCAGCAATTTACGCAAAAAAGTACTCACTTTTCAGCCGGTTTTTCCGGTTATGTGGTTTTTAAACGTCCGTTACTCTGTCCAGGCTTTTCATAAAAATTGGCGTTTAAGTTCATTGAAGATCAGAGTTTTTCCTATAATATGAATATTTTAAAAGTTAAATCTCATGTTCCATTTTAATATGCCAGCAATTTTTTAAAAAAGTTTTTTTGGCTCCACGTAACGGTAGGGAAATGATTTTTGGCTGAACCATGCATTTTCACAACATTATTATGTCAAGCAAAGCGTTTATTTTTTTAATAAAAATATTGTTAAATAATTCAAAATGAGCTATAGAATGAGTTGCAGCAGAAAACGGTTTCCTCTGAAGAAGTTTAGAGACTAATAGAATTTTCTATTAACACCACATATCTATTTATAATTACAAATGCAAAATACAATACATGGCACAATACTGCTGTAAAAATGCATGGTTCAGTCCAAAAATAATTTCTCTATCTTTACGTGAAGCCAAAATACACTTTTTTTTTAAAAAATGGCCGGCATTTTAAAATGGAACATCAGACTTCTATTTTAAAATGTTCAAACAGAGAAAACTCTGATCTTCAACGTACTTAAACGCCGATCTTTTATGAAAAGACTGGATTGACTGAGTAATGGATGTTTAAAACATGATTACATTAACAGAAAACTGACTAAAATCTGAGTACTCATTATGCGTAAATTGCTGTATCTCCGACTATTTCAAAATAAAATAATCTAAGTCAAACCAATCAACGCAGGAAAGAACAGGCTTTAATTTAGTGTAGTGTTTAAAAATATTCGTTATGTTTTTTTTGAGATAAAGCTCTTCAAAGAGTGCAAAAAGGTGAAATGGCATGCCTCTGAGAGCATGCGATGTAGCTACATCGCACGAGTGCGGACATAGCTATTGGGTTTGAAGTTCCGGTTTTAACCAGAAGTGGCCGAAATCATTTACATTTTTCATTATTTACATTGGCAAGGGAAAGTTAAGTGAGTGTTTCACACCAGATTTTATTTTTAACTTGAAAAGAACTACAACCCATGATAAGAGATGTAACATTAATCCGAGTGCCTTTCAGGTAATACAACCAAAGAGAAGTACATACCTGTACAGAAGATTGACGTTGATGAAGAGGCCTTTCAGAATCATCAGCTGATGATTTACTAACAGTTTCTTCTTCTTCAGAAGAAAGTAATTTAGCAAAATCCTTGCCAGATTCCACGAGCTCTTTATAACTGCCATTTGACAAAATACTTCCCTAAAATCACACATCAAATCTTAATTAAACCCATTAAACTGATATTGTGGGAAGTGATTCTACAGAAAATCTCAATAAACATAGCTATGAAAACACGTACAGTAAACCCTCCGTTACCCAAAATAAAGGGGGCAGATGACATTTCAGACACCAAAATTTCGGTAAAAAATGTTAATTTTTTTTAAGTTCAAAGTATAAAAATTAAGGTAATTAAGTGAAAGTATAGTTTAACGTTATAAAACATACTTTTAATAAACCTGTTAATGTTTCTATATACATTATATACAGAGTGTCCTGGGAAGAGTTTACAAAACTTTGCATGTATGTTCTTTTTATTAAAATAATGAAAAAGTTCATATAAACATGTGTCTGAAAATTCTTTATTAGTGAGTTACAGCTAGTGGAAAATTTTGCCCTGATTTCAGTTCCCTTGGTGAAATTCTGAGATACTGAATTTTTTGGGGGCCACTTTTAATAATAAATTTTATGGATTTATATGATATTCGGTCTGAAAAATTTAGTGAAACAAGCCCTAGAACTTTATCTTCAGTAGTTTAAAAGACAAAAAATTGATACAAAAAACACATTTTTTATGTTTAAACTGTAATAACTTTGCAAAATTGCAAATATTGTAATATTTTTATTTTTTTTATTTTATTAATTTATTTTTATTTCATTTTATTTTAATAATAATTAAAATAATTATTTTATTTTAATTTAATAATTTAATTTAAATTTAATTTATTTTAATTTTTTTTTTATTGCAACATATTGCAAATATTGTAATAACTTTGCAAACTGTATCTTCAGTAGTTTAAAAGACAAAAAATTGATACAAAAAACACGTTTTTTATGTTTAAACTGTAATAACTTTGCAAAATTTTACAATAAACAAATACTAGTGCAAGAAATTATGGCATAATTTAATAAAGAACAATATTTTTACAAGAGAAAATTTTAAAATACACAGGACAAAATACATGAGCAGCCAACATGCCACGCTTAAGTGTACAGAAGTACTGTTGTTGTTTAGATCATCAGCCGAAAGGTTGGTTTGAATCTGTAGAGGTTTTACTAAGTAAGACAAGGAGTGAAGTGGTTTACCATTGCCTTCCTCACTGAATGGAAAAGTACACTTATCAGCATGCCGGGGCCCCTGAAAAGCACATATTTTCCACTCTGCAAATGACACCACTTCATTCACCACAGGGTCTGGCTGTATAATGAAATTCATTACTCCCAGAGGAGACAACTCTGATTAGTGTCTTTTGCACTACCTCTTCTGTTCTTAAATGATTCAATCATTTAATTGGCTGACAATGTGATAAGAAACAGAACGATTTTTTTTAACCCTGCAACAAACAGATTGAGTGTAAACAATTGACACTCCACCTGTCTGTTATGGGCAGACAGAAGTACTGTACATTTAATTTGTTTTTAATTTTTCGGGGCCATTTCGGTTAAAAAAGGTTTTACTGTAGGTACTTTTTTTACTGTCCATAATAATTTTGTGTTTTTAAAATTAAATTATATACTCAGGAACTAATTTTATATTACATGAAAAAAGAGTTAAGTAAAAGAAAAGAAACTGTAACAAGGAGTTGAAAACCAGTAGGACAGATTAGCTGAAAACTGAGACTACAACATGGTACAAGGAGGATGCCCTGTTACAACATATCCCTCCATCTTTGAAAATGGACCCTTGTGCACACACACACACACTTGCTCCATCGATCCTGCCATTGCTGGAAGCAGCAGTAGAAGGCTTCTTCGTGAATTAGTTGGAGCTGAGTCATCGCATTTGATTCGATTTGATTCCAGTTTACTGTGTGTTAACCTTCTTTGTTCGGTTTTAGAGTCATGAAATTTGTTGCCGGTACTTCTAATTTATTGATTTCGACCGTAACATTTAAAGCTAACTGATGATGTCATTTTCAAACAAATATCTTATTTTGTTGAAAAGTTATGGATGAAAACGCTCAAATTATATTACTGACTCATTAAAAAAAATCTCTCCTTCACGTAACACCACGTCGTCAATTTTCATTGTACAAATATGCTAGATAAATCAAATGAAAGAGGAGAAAATTCTCTATCCAATAAAACTAAACCAGTTAGAAAATAATGAATAGTTTTGAAGAAAATTGAGTTTAAAGAAAGATGATGACGTATGCGTGATTTCTGGCTTCCAGGTTAACAAGGGTTAAACAGTTTACCAGCAATTGTCATGTGACATTTCACATGATTCGTGTTCAGTTGGTAATGTGCTCGCCTCTCATCATGCGGTCTTGGGTTCGAATCCCATTCAGGCACGGCATATTTTCATACGTTACAAAAAATCATTTTATCCTTCACCGTCTGCATTAGCAGTAATTGCAGAACAGTTGAACATTAAACCAAAAAAAAAAAATTGTGTTCAGTAGCCTCGGAACAAACTTTGCACTGACACGTCACATCTTCAAATTATCACGTAAAATGGTATGAATTGATCCCTGTGAGATATTAACTTCGTTCGCCAAATCCACGATTGTCATTCTTCTATCATCTAGAATCAGTTGTTTCACTTTAGCAATAATTTCGTCATTTCGGGATGTTGACAGTCTCCCACTCCGCTTGTCAACCTCTAAGGTTTCCTACCCTTTCTTAAACTGTGCAAACCACTTGGAAACAGCAGAATTTTTAAGTGCATTATCATTGTAAACTTGCTGCTCGCACACCGTTCGAACTGCGACATTATGTTGGCTGATAACCACTCATATCCATGTTGAAAAAAACAACGACACCGGTATTGCTAGTTCGGCTATCTTATCGCTGTTTGGCGATGACAAGTTAATTTCGAGAACTTTTTGAACGCCCCTCCTAGTTCACATATCTGAGTAACTACTCCCTATAAAAAAACATTTCTTGTATTTGTTTTTACCAGTTTTCCACAACTTGGAAAAATAGCCTTTATTCATGATACTGAAAGACAAAGAGAAATATTAGACATGTGTTTAAGAGTACTACAGTAAATGAAGCTGACTTACATTTTCCAACATGATAATGTTCTCAACGTTATTTAAATATTGGAGCTGATGCGTAACCAATATTCTCGTTTTATCCTTCAAATATTCTGTAACGAAAAAAATCATTCATATAAAACACAATCTGATATGTACATATTTCCAGAAAAAAAATAAAAACTGATCAATCGATTTCAACAATTACGAGCCGTATTCTTAAAGTAAGAGCCATTGAGCTTATATTTAAATATCTGTAGGTATGAACAAAATTTTACGCATACAGAGCCATCTACAAGGTGTGGCTATTAAATAACGAGACTGACGTAAAAAATTGTATTTTTATTTTATACATAATTACTTATTGTCACCTTCAATATACACTCCTTCTCTATCCCTACAACGCTCTATGCAAATTTTCCATTGTTGGAAACAGTGCTGGAAGTCATCTTATGTCAGCTCCTTCAGGACACGTGCCGCTCAAAAATGTTTGAAATGAAGCTCGCAAAAATGTTTGTACTGACACTTTTTACGCGATTGAAAATGACCCCAATTTTTTGGAAACGATAATAACTTGTGCTGAAACATGGTTTTTTAATTTTATTTTATTTTTTTTAATTTTTATTATTTTATTAAACATCCTATGTAGGATTTTTAATTATGTTCTGGGTTTTTTAATTATGATCTGGAAACGAAGCGCCAATCCATGCACTGGAAGAGCCGAACTTCACCGAGAGCCAATAAAGCTCGAATGACTACGTCAAAATTTAAAGCAATGATGATTGTTTTTTTTATATCCATGGGATTGTGTACCTTCACTGGGTTCCTGAAGGTCAAACAATTAATCAATATTACTACCTTGAGGTACTTTCTAAACTATACCAAAGTATAAGGAAAAAACGCCCTGAAATGTGGAAGGACAAATAATGGGTTCTCCACCAAGACAATGCGCCAGCTCATTTCGCGTTTTCTGTCAACAGGTTCCTAGCCAAGTACAGCATCTCACTGTTAGAACATCCACCTTGTTCACCAGATCTTGCACCATGTGACTTCTACCTGTACTCTAAGGTGAAATCTGCATTAAAAGGAACAAGATTTGAGTCTGTGGAAGCTGAAAAAGAGAAAGCGGCACGTGTCCTGAAGGAGCTGACAGAAGATGACTTCCAGCACTGTCTCCAACAATGGAAAATTTGCATAGAGCGTTGTAGGGATAGAGAAGGAGTGTATATTGAAGGTGACAATAAGTAATTATGTATAAAATAAAAATAAAATTTTTTATGTCAGTCTCGTTATTTAATGGCCACACTTCGTATTGACTATTTAAATGATTTAGTTAACAATGAACTTAACCGTTCTTAGAAGAACAGTAAGTAACAATTAAAGCACAGTAGTATGATAGTTTCGTCCTGAAAAGAATGGTTTTAAATATAAACAGAAAATAAAATAACGTTAACACAATCTGTAATACCAACTGAGTGTGTTGTGACATGAGGAGAGAGATGACATATTTTCTGCATGCTTATAGAGGGGGAAAATGAGGGAGAACCATATTACATTAGCTATGTCCACACTGATGCGATGTAGCATGCTACATCGCATGCGCTCAGAGGGATGCTGCACTCTTTGAAGAGCTTTATCCCATAAAAACATAACGAATATTTTTAAACACTACACTAAATTAAAGCCTGCACTTTCCTGTGTTGATTGGTTTGACTTAGATTATTTTATTTTGAAATAGTCGGAGATGCAGCAATTTACGCATAAAGAGTACTCAGATTTTAGTCAGTTTTCTGTTAATGTGGTTTTTAAACGTCCGTTACTCCGTCCAGGCTTTTCATAAAAGATCAGCATTTAAGTACGTTGAAGATCAGAGTTTTCTCTGTTTGAACATTTTAAAATAGAAGTCTGATGTTCCATTTTAAATTGCCGGCCATTTTTTTAAATAAAAAGTGTATTTTGGCTTCACGTAAAGATAGGGAAATGATTTTTGGACTGAACCATGCATTTTTACAGCAGTATTGTGCCATGTATCGTATTTTGCATTTGTAATTGGAAATAGATATGTGGCGTTAATAGAAAATTCTATTAGTCTCTAAACTTCTTCAGAGGAAACTGCAAATAGCAGTATCCGCTCCGAGTATAGTCATTTAGAAAAAATAACTTCTGTGTTTTTCCTGCTGCAACTCATTCCGTAGCTCATTTTGAATTATTTAACGATGTTTTTATTAAAAAAATAAACGCTTTCCGTGACATAATACTGTTGTGAAAATGCAAATGGTTCAGTCCGAAAATCATTTCCCTACTTTTACGTGGAGCCAAAAAAATCACTTCTTTAACAAATGGCTGGCATATTAAAACGAAACATGAGATTTAACTTTCAAAATATTCATATTATAGAAAAAACTCTGATATTCAACGTACTTAAACACTGATTTTTATGAAAAGCCTGGATGGAGTAACGGATGTTTAAAAACCATATTAATGTAAAACTGGCTAAAAACTGTGTACTTTTTTACGTAAATTGCTGGAGTTATTTCCGATTAATTTCTAAATAAAACAATCTAAATCAAACCAATTAATGCAGGAAAGAACAGGCTTTAATTTAGTGTAGTGCTCAAAAAATTCGTTTTTTTTTTAGATAAAGCTCTTCAGACGAGTGCGGGAAAGTGGTATGCCTCTAAGTGCATCCGATGTCGCATCGTAAGTTGAAAAAGCACACAAGTGTGGACATACCTATTACGCTGTATTATTGCTATGTTATAAACAAAATTTACTCTTTTTTATTTCATAAAATGAAGCTCATTTTAGCATGAATTTCAAGTTTAAAACTTTTGGGCAAATCGGGAAAGAATACTCTTAAAAACGATGTAAAAATTATTAAAATCCATTCAGTAGAACTCTGAATTTAGGAGTAAATAGAATTCCCATTTATAATGCATTAGAAGCAATTTTGTATTTTTAATATATAGATAATATATATAAATGATCAGTAATAAAGCTCTCACCAATGATGCAGTCATCAAAAAGATGTTTCCCGACATGTGTGTCTACCGCTGAAAGTGGATCATCCAGAAGATAAATATCTGCCTTTCTGTATATCGCCCTGAAAAAAAAAACATTTCACAAATTTCAATCATAATAAGATCTTAGAACATTCAATTTTTACTTTCTCTTGCCCTATAAGAATACTCGTAAATACAGGAAGGAAAGTATTGTTTTCATGTACTTTTTTCTAAATTAAGTATTCACCAGAAATACACATTTTAGGCCCCCTGAACCCAACAAAACAAGTTTTTAGCGATTGGTCTGTGTGTGTATGTATGAACAAATTAACTCAAAAATATAATATCATAAAAAATTGAAACTTAAATTATGTACCACTGGGTGACATGACATGAACATTTTCATCAAAATCTGTCAACTGGAAGTAATAATTTATTCACCACAACTCATTCACCACATTTTTTACGCTCTATAAGATAGCGTAATCGCCATAACTGCTGAAATTTTTGGAGGAGGTCTGTGCTCTTGTGGTAAACTTTTTTTTTAAGATTAAAGATTGCGGCCTTAATATGCATTTTAGAGCAAAAACATATAGAGTCTGTCTGCGCTAAGAGTACTCCGATGTAGGCAACCAGCAATACAAGTGAGCATGCCCATTAATTAAAAATACACACAGTGATCAAAAACAAAATTCCATGCAACACTGATTCGCTCTAAGCTTAATATAATAAAAACTTGTTCAATTCATTCGTTAGAAAATGTTTTATAAATCGAACATTAGTTTACCATTAATGTGTTGTTTAGGTCAACAGCCGAAAGGCTGGTTTGAACCTCTAGAGGTTTTACTAAGTGAAAACGAGGAGTGAGGTGGTTTACCATTGCCTTTCTCACCGAGTTGAAAGCGTATGCTTATCAGCATGCCAGGCCCTCCGAAAAGCACCCACTTTCCACCCTGCAAATGACACCTTCACTTCATTACCACAGGGTCTGGCTGTATAGTAAAATTCATTACTATCAGAGGAGATAACTCTGACTAGTGTCTTTTACACCTCTACCTCTTCTGTTCTTAAATAGTTCAGTCATATAATTGTCTGACTATGTGATAAGAAACAGAACTATTTTTGTAGCCCTGGAACCACAGATCAAGTGCAATTAATTTAACACTCCACCTGCCTGTTATGGGCATCAAGAAATGGTTCTCAAGAACGGAACATCGTATGAACTTGAAACTTAAGTTAGATATCTTTAGAAGACCCAACACGAACATTTCATCAAAATCGGTCAACCGGAGGAAGTACTAGTTTATTTGTGTCATTTTTCACTTAATTGCGAATTTCTCAAAAACATGTCCTATGATTTTAGATACAATCGCCTCATTTACTAAATTTCAGATGCTTTACAAGATAGGGTAGGCGCCATGTCTGCTGAAATTCTTGGAGAGGCTGTTTTCACATAAAAAAATATTTTTTTTTAAGATTGCAGCTTAAATATGCATTTTAGCGCAAAAATGTATATAATAAAATTTGTTGAAAATTTGAAATCCAACAACTTTTATTTCCAACATTTATTTGTATAACGCTTAGTTTAGCGGTAATTAGCAATTTTCGGATTTTTTACTCACGAAAACTTGTAAAAAAAATCAGATTTTTTTACAATTTCAGCCTTAGCATTTAACGACAAAAGTGTATGTAATCAAATTTATATGAACTTAAAAGATCTACAAGTTTTATTTCAACCATTTTTCTCTACAGAGCCTAGTTTAACGTGAAAGTGATTTTTCATATTTTTAAGCCAAACTGAAGTTGATTTTCATTTTGTGTCTTTCCCTCATGATTAAAATTAAGTTATGTTTATTGGGGTTAGTTTTTTATTTAATTTTTTATTACTAATGTTAGGTTATATTGTTAATTATTTGCATTGGCAGGAGAAAGTTGTGTGAGTGTTTTACACCAGGTTTTTTTTTTACTTAACTGCATCCAGAAGGCTCCAAAAATGGAGTACAGTTATATAAAAATCCATTCTGGTAATGAATTTCTAAATAAAAATGTAGAGATTTAAAGAGTTTAAAAAAAGCAGTAAATAAAAATCTTACCTTGCCAAATTAATCCTAGCTCTTTGACCTCCACTTAGTGAGGTCCCTCTATCGCCAACTACAGTCTTATCTCCATAAGGCAACTGTTCAAAATCTGTTCTTAAGGCACAAACTCGTGTAACTTCACGATATCTTTCTTTATCGTATGGTTCACCAAACAGAATATTCTGTCTGACGCTTCCGGCGAATAACCAAGGTTCTTGCGATGCATACGATATCCTTCCATCGACAGTCATATCACCTTTTGTAAGCGGTAATTCCTTTAATATTGCATGCAACAGAGACGACTGAAAATAAGAGAAATAAAAATTTTAATATTTACTATAACACCTTCGACACAATACTGTGATAAAACCTGTGTGTTTGTAGGTGAGTCAGCACTTAGATTGACTGGGACGGCTGGTTTAAGCAAAGCAGAGAAATTTGAGAGAAAGAACTTCTGCAAGATGATGGGCCCAAAGATAGTAAACAAACAATATAGGTTACAACATCAAGAAGAACTGTACAAGGAAAATAAACTATCAGAAAAAGAAGACTAAAATTTTATGGACTTTATATAGAATGGATGACAACCAGTTGACAAAACAAATTTTTAAGACACTAAATAATACACCTAAGGTGTCGGATAAATGGTTTAAAGAAATCAGAAAGGATATTAAAAAAAACTAGAATAAACTGAGAAAACGTAATGAACCGAATGAAATCAGAAAACTAATTATGGACTTAAAAAGCTTCCATGAAGAGCAAAAACAGAACATCGGGTGGACAGAAGAAAGGAGAAAAGCCTACGGTGAGCAAACGCTGAGAATATGGGCTGCAAAACAAGCTCCCAAAAATGTCTTAAATCACCTCATGTGGTCTGCACCATTTTAAAAGTACAATTGTACAAACAATGTAAGTTATGGTAATTCCTAATTATTATAACTTCTATTACTCAGTAATAACCCATTGAACATAGATTGGGAAAACCCCTAATTGTTAGATTAAGTTACATTAGAATACTAACGGATGTTTTATTAAGGATGCAACCCTGATTAAAAGAAGATACAAGTAATACATCGGTAAATTTTCAGTCCCCCAATCGGTATGTTGGCAACAGTGTACTCAAGGCTAACTACCTCAGACAGTTAAAATGTTCCAGTCAAGCATTAGTGTGGTGACAGTAGTCGTTTTGTTATATTGTGTCAGCAATGGTTTTTACCAAGGAAGAACGTGGGTTTATTGTACAGACTTACATAGCGAATAAATCTTACAACTGTGTGCAAAATAAGTTTCAGATGAAATTTCCCCATTCTGCCGTTCCGAATAAATCGTCAATATTGCGTTTGATAAATAAATACCGTAGAACTGGGAGTGTACTTGATGAGAAACCACCTCGCCAGCCAACAAAGTTAACCGCGGAAGTTCTCGAAGATTTGAAAAATCATTTGACTCAATAACCTAAAAAATCGCTTAGAAGATTACCATCGCAAGCTGGGCTAACATTAACTACTGTTTTCAGAACTACGAAAAAGTTACATTTGCATCCTTATCGCGTTGGCGTAACTCATGAACTGAAAGCTACAGACCATCAGAAACGATTACAATATTGTCGGTGGTTTCGATCTTTGGTTGAAGAAAATGGTATTCAATTGTTGGATCATTTTTATTTTAGTGATGAGGAACAAAATTTTACCTAGCTCAAGGAGAATAAACTCACGCTGCCATACCTATACTGGTTGCACACATTTGTAAGATTTACTCACTATGTAAGTCTCTACAATAAACATGCGTTCTTCCTTGGAAAAAAACCATTGCTGACACAATATAACGAAACGACTGCTGTCACCACACTAATGCTTGACTAGAACATATTAACTGTCTTAGTAGTTGGCCTTGAGTACACTGTTGCCAACATACTGATTGGGGGACAGAAAATTTACCGATGTATTACTTCTATCTTCTTACAATCACGGTTGCGCCCTTAATAAAACACCCGTTAGTTAGACAATAAGTTGTAAATGTAGCCAACGGTCAACCATCTGATATTCATTAGGCCGGTGTATATTTCTCTCTGTGTTTTTGGGCCTTTTTTTCCACCTACCAACTTACAGCCAATCATTGGGAGGGTTCTCTTTCCTGCAGGCCCTCCAGATTGGTTGAACAGGTGGTGGGAGAGGGAGGCTTGTCAACCGAAGGTTTCCTGGTTCGGACCCAGGAAATTAAAAATTAGTTCCCTTGGGACTTATGAGTGGAACAGAGAGGAGTTAGATAAGAAAGAGCAGTAGTTAAAGAAGTGAGAAGGAGAACGAGGAGTAACGGAGAAAGAGGAGTGGCCAGTAGAGCGAGGAGAAGAAGAGAAGAAGGGGAAAAATATTTGAGGTAAATTCATTTCGTGTTTATTAAGGGTTTGTTAAATTTTGTTTTCATATTAAAGTCGCAGCAGGAAAAAGGTTGGCTATATTTTTAAATAGGTTAGGGTATTTTAAGAATAAGTTTGAATTAAGTGATACATTAAATATTGTCGTTGAATGCAAGGAAAAATAGTCTTATTTACTCATTTTTCTCATGCTCTGCTGACAGAGCTGGCGCCCAAGAATTTTTTAATTACTTTTTTAGTTCATATTAAAGTATTTGCCCATCGGTCGAAGTTGAAGGTGGTAAAGGTCTAAAATTGGCTCTACATGAGAGAAAAAACACCTTAGTACGAATACAAATAGCTTACGGGAGCTAGAATGACTGACAATTTTTTTTAAGATAATCAAAATCATTTTAAAACCACATTTCTTTGTGTCTCATAACACCTCTAAGATAATTTAAGTAAGAGTAGCAATGTAGGTGCATTTTGGCAAATTTAACACAGAAAATAAGGTTATCAATAATATAATTACTCTTCTCTAAAATTAACAAAAGTGAAAATTTGACAATGCTGCCAACCTCAACAGTGAGACACTACTCGTACATTTCACTACCCGTGTGGAGTTATCTGATCTCCCATCGGGCGCCTCCCCAGGTGGCGGATAGGGGAATGGTCACTAGATATAGTGGTTACCGGGGAAATAAAATACCCGGGGTGGACCAAAATCAGATCTGCTGTCTTGCAGGTTAGGAGTTGGTTCTCCAAGGGCTAGGGGAAGTAAACCCGTATAAAAAATTGCCCGGCCCTCCAGGTTGGAGGTTGAAGCATTGGGCCAGCAACTCAATCTTTGGAAAATTTTTCTTTCGCTAAAGATTTCGATCGAAAGCCTCGGAACACGGACAGGAAAAATTGGAATAAAATTAAATGGAAACGTACACTTTTTATGGCTACATGGAATGTTCAAGGAATCAGTAATAAAAGAAACGAAGTATTTCGAGAATTCAAGGAAATGAAGGTGGATATAGGTGTTCTCACGGAGACGAAAAAGAAGGGGAAGGGAAATGAAGCAGTTGGAGAATATATTCATTTCTATAGTGGAGTAAACAAAGATGAAAGAGCAAAGAGAGGGGTGTCTATTGCGATCCATCGAAGATTACAAAAATGTATTCGAAATTGGGAAGAGATTGACGAGAGGATAATATTAGTGGAACTTGACATATATGGACGTGCATTAATAATAGTAGGGGTTTATGCCCCTAATGATGATGCGGATAAATTGACAAAAGAAACTTTTTATGCTAAGTTGACTGGAGTTCTCAGTGATATTAATCCCCGAAAAGAATTTATTTTACTTGGAGATTTTAATGCCAGGACAGGTAGGGATACTAATAGCGGTATTGTTGGTCGGTATGGTGAAGATGTTGTTAATGAGAATGGGAAGAGACTTATTGATGTGTGCAATGAATTATCTTTGAAAATTTCTAATGGCTTTTTCCCGCATAAGGAGATACATAAGTTTACATGGAGTCAACCAACTAAGAATCTAAGATCTATTATAGATTATGTTATTCAGCAGCAGCAACCTACATACAGGATGATGGATGTTAGAGTGTATAGAGGGGCACTGTGTGGTTCAGATCAATTTTTACTGTGCGCAAAGGTGTTTTTTAACTATGGTACAAAGCATGTTGCTCAGGGCATACAGAAGTCACTGATAGACAGAAATAAATTACTTAAGTTCAATTTAGATAGTTTGAATGATACATCGGTGGAATTCTTGTATAAGCTTAGATTGGCTAATGGGATGAAGGAAATGAGGGAGCATAGTGCGGAATGTATGTATCAACAGGTTAAAAGAAGTATACTTCAAGCAGCAAAGGAGGCATTGGGGGTTTTGGAAAGGGGAAACTCATCTCAACCAGAATGGTGGAATAAAGAGTTGGAAGGAAGGATTAAATACAAGAAGGAATGTTTTTTGAAATGGATTCAAACTGGGGATTTAGAAGATAAAAGGGCTTATTCTAGGGTAAACAGAGAGATTAAGAAAGAAGTACTGAAGGCGAAAGAAGAGGCTTGGGAGAGAAGATGTGATGGGTTAGAGAGATGTATGGGTGGAAGGAAGGTGGCTGAGGCATGGAAGTTCATTAAAGGACTGAGGAAGGATGGTTCCGAAAAATCTAAGAGATACATAAGTATAATCAGCCTAAAGGAATGGGAAGAGTATTTTAAGGCTTTGTTGCAGGAGAGTAGAGATGAATATTGCAGGGGGCAAGAGGTGCTTGATTTGAAGGAAATTATGATCAATGTGGAGGGAATTACTAAGGAGGAGTTGGTAACTGAATTACGAAGATTTCCAAATGGAAATGGAGGTATTTGGATTTCCAAATACCTCCTGGGCCAGCAGGTATTGCTGTTGAATTGGTGAAGCATGGGACAGAGGAGTTACTGGAGTGGATTTGTAAGATATTTAATAAATGTTTTTTGGAAGGCGAGGACCTACCAAAAGAATGGAATATCGGGTATGTTAGCCCTTTATATAAGAAAGGCAATAAAACAGATTGCAATAATTACAGAGGTATTTGTGTCACCAGTTCGCTGGCAAGATTGTATGGCCGTATTCTAAAGACGAGAATTGAAAGGGATGTTATTGATATGGAAGAGCAGAGTGGTTTTAGGGTTGGTCGATCGTGCTTGGATAATATCTTTGTTTTGAGACAATTAATTGAGAAGAGGAGGGAGAGAAATATGGCAGTTCATTTGCTGTTCGTTGATTTGGAGAAAACCTATGACAACATCCAGATAAATAAACTATTGGAGGTTCTGGAGAAGTCGGATTTAAGTAAGGCATATGTAAGGGCAATTTATAACATGTACAAAGATTATGAATGTCAAGTGAAAATAGGAAGTAATGTCTCCACCAGTTTTACGGTGACCAAGGGTTTGAAACAGGGTTGCTGTTTATCTCCCACTCTTTATAAATTATACGTGCAGGAGGCACTCAGTATATGGAGGAGGAAGTGTCAAGGGATGGGAATAGACACAGGAGAGGATAATTTGTACACCCTCTTCTTTGCAGATGATCAGGTGGTGTTGGCAAATGATGAGGAGGATATGGCTTACATGTTTAGGAAGTTAAAGGAGGAGTACATTAAGTGGGGAATGAAGATAAATATTAATAAGACAGCTTATGTGGTAATAGGAGAGCGGGGAGGAGATTTAGTACTTGAGGCAGAGGTAGTGAGGAAATATGACAAGTTCAAGTATTTAGGAACACTCTTTTCTGAAGATGGAGGATGTGAGGAGGACATCAGATCTAGGGTCGGTCAGGGAAGGGCGGCAATTCGAAAACTGAACAGTATATTGTGGTCTCCAAAAATAAGTTTAAGAACAAAAAAAGTTATGTATAATGCAGTGGTTGAGCCAATTACAACTTATGGAGCAGAGTGTTGGCAAATCAGCAGCCGAAATGTTCATTATTTGGAGGCTTTGGAGATGGATTTTTTCCGCAGAGCTTGTCGGCTTTCGAGAATGGGCCGAGTTAGGAATGAGGTATAAAGGGACAGAGTTGGAAGACCTCATTCTATTGTGGATAGGATTGAAGGAAGGCAACTGGAGTGGTATGGGCATGTACAACGCATGAGTGGGGAGAGGTGGCCAAAAAAGATTTTGGAGTACTGTCCAGCAAGACGGAGGAGAGGTAGGCCTAGAGGAACATGGAGAGAAGGAGTGCGAAGGGCGATGGAAGAAAGAGATTTAGGAGAACGGGACTGGATGGACAGAAGGAGGTGGAGATCGAGATGCGGGATGCGGAGTAATCTGTAGGAACCCCGCATAAAGTAAAGTAAAGTAAGTAAGAGTAGCAATGTAGGTGCATTTTGGCAAATTTAACACAGAAAATAAGATTATCAATAATATAATTACTCTTCTCTAAAATGAACAAAAGCTTTGGAGTCGTATCTCAAAATAATTGTATAGGTACTTAAGTCATGAGATTGCCTTTTGCGTACGGATGGGCTGTGAGGAAGGGAAGTGAAAATTTGACAATGCTGCCAACCTCAACAGTGAGACACTACTCGTACATTTCACTACCGTGCAGTTTCAACATACATTTTGTAAGCTGTGGTTTATTCCGAGAAAATGAGAAATAAAGTAATAAATAAACCTTATAAGAAATAAAAATGTGACCTGTAATATTGCTTGTAGTTTAATTACATGACTAGAAACGTTAGATTTACTGTCATTACCACCTACTATTTACTACCTTATTCCATTGGAACAAAATTTTCTATGAATAAATCGTCTTCTTTACTATCGCTTCACCGGCGTCTTCACTAACCGTTTCTTTTTTTACCAGGTGTCAACAAAACTGTTGAAGAACAACTTGTTCATGTCTTTAATTTCCAAATTGTGGAAAGAGAAACATCACAGTAGTTAGCCACTCGCTCATGGCTTTTGTTAAGAGGCAGGGAAAGGCATTTTTGTTTAGCTTCAACTTCACAACAATTTATTACACTGTATAATAGATTTCGTTCAGCACTGTAAATAGTCTGCCAATGTTTTTGAGAGGCTAACATTTCTGTTTATGGTAAAAAATAGTTATATTCTACAGTTAACCTACAAAACGTTTCGCGATATACTGTATATACTCTGGGTTTAGTATAAGTTGTTGCATTTTTTGCACTGAAATTAAAGCAGTTGCGCACGTTCAATGATGCTTTCCCACTTTACCCCTCTTTGCAAGCAAAGGCAAACTCGTGACTCAAGTAACTATAAAAAAAAGAAAATAAGAGTGTCCATAGGGTTTTCCTTATACTGTAATCGTTAGATAATTTAGGATTAAAAAAAATCATTCGACAGTCTAAGACTGCTTACAATAAAAAAAATAAAATAAATAACCTGATGATAAATTTTGGGGGGCTTAACATTCTTTGTGTTGAAAAACTGGATAACAGAACAAAAATCTTATAGCTGGCAGGTTTATCAATTGTTATGGCATCCGTGAAAATTCACTGAAGCAGCACAATTAGCAGCGATATTAGTTAATTTTCAATCCAGTTCTTAAGTATGGAATTAATAAAACTTTAAAAAGAACTAGTGACAATGGGTGTCCCCGCCTGACTTGCATATTTATAAAAAAAAAAAATAGCAGTGTGTTGGTGTCAATGACCCCACCATTATCAGCACTGCAGACAGTCCAAGGACCAGCCGCAGGGAGCGCTAAAAACGTGCAGCCAGCAGTGCCTCCCCTCCATCGTGCAGTTGACTCGCTGGACGGTATTTGAGCACTTTACTGCGAGACACACTCCTCATCCAGCACCTGAACTAGGAAGAACAAGGAAGAAGAGCCCAGCCAAGATTGTACGCACCATCCCTGGTCAATGCTATTGGTGTCGGACGCTACATTACCACACCGGTCAGCCTTCTACCTGGCTGCTGAAGGAAGCCTGTGTGTGCCTGATGGCAAAGTGAAGATTGAATTCAGCGCACCCGACCAAAGAGAACTGCCTCTGCCGCGCTATCGGCCGACCCGACACCCCTGAGCTATGGGGGCCACCACTCTCACACTACAGTAGGGACTCAACTGCCACTGAGGAAGAGCTAGGCCTGAACCCGGTAGCTGAGCCGTCACTCTTCGGGCACCACTCTTAACACGCCGGTTCACCGCTTCCGACCATCTACTTCGGCCCTTTTCAGGGCCACCACAAAAAGCCAAATGGCCCTTTCCAGGGCCACCAATCCAATACATACAAGGGTCCTTCTCAGGACCCTTAAATTCACAAGCAAGGTTTTGCCATGTATCGTCAGTGACAGTATGATTTAAATATAACTTATATTAAACATACCTTTCCAGAACCAACCAAACCAATAATGGCTGTTAATTTACCAGCAGGAAACTGAACTGTGATATCATTCAAAGTATTTTCATTGACTTCAGGCACCCATTTCGCAGTCACTTTCACCATATTTATCGCAGCATGACCACTCCAACTCTTCTCTGTCTCTCCTTTTTTTGTATTATTAGTGTTGGATACACCACCTAACCCGTTTGATTTCTCATCCGTTGATCTCAAAAAATTTGTACCATCTATTTCATCGTACAACATAAAATTCTGAAAAAAAAATTATAAATACTTCAAAAAAAATTTACATGGTTAAAACAAAAACTACCACATTTTTACTTTATCTTGCCTGTATGAATATATAGGAAGGAAAGTATTGTTTTCATGTCGATTTTTCAAAATCGAGTTTTCACCGGATCTATACGTTTTCAGACCCCCTGAACCCAAAAAACATGTTTTTAGCGATTGGTCTGTGTATGTGTATGTGTATGTGTGTGTGTGTGCGTGCGCGTGCGTGCGTGTGCACACGCGCGCGCGCGTGTGCGTGCGTGCGTGCGTGCGTGCGTGTGTGTGTGTGTGTGTGTGTGTGTGTGTGTGTGCGTGTGTGTGTGTGTGTGTGTGTGTTTGTGTATACAAAATATCTCAAGAACGGAACATCGTACGAACTTGAAACTTAAGTTGCATACCACTACCGGACCCGACACGAACATTTTCATCAAAATCGGTCAACCGGAAGTAGTAGTTTATTCGTATAATTTTTCACTTTTTTGTGATTTTCTCAAAAACTGGTCCTACGATTTTTTTAAAAATCGCCTCATTTACTCAATTTTTTATTCTCTACAAGATAGGGTAGGCGCCATGTCTGCTGAAATTCTTGGTGAGGGTGTTTTTACGTAAAAAGTGTTTTTTTTAAGATTACGGCTTTAATATGTATTATAGCGCAAAAACTCATATAATAAACAATGTAGAGAATTTAAAATTCTACAACCTTTATTTCAAACATTTTTTTGTATAACGCTTAGTTTAGCGGTAATTAGCGATTTTCTGTTTTTTTCTCATGAAAACGTGTGAAAAATCGATTTTTTTAAGATTTCGGCTTTAATACGCATTTTACGACAAAAGTGTCTACAATTAAATTTATAGGAAATTAAAAGATCTACAACTTTTATTTAGAGAATTTTTCTCTACAGAGCCTAGTTTAGCGTGAAAGTGTGATTTTCCGTTTTTTTAAGCCAAACTGAGTACGATTTTCATTTTGCGTCATTCACTCATGATTAAAATAAGGTTATGTTTTTGAGGTTAGTGTTTTGTTTATTTCTAATATTTTATTAATAATGTTAGGTTTATTGTTAATTATTTGCATTGGCAAGAGAAGATGTGCGAGTGTTTCACACCAAATTTTTTTACTCATTTTCATCGGAGGTGCAAACACCAATTCTTTCTTTGGTAGCATGAAATATCGATAACAAATAATTATGATACAAATATAATTTGTTAGTTTAAAAAAAAAGAAAAAAAAGTGTAACACCAATCGGTTCCACGGTTTTTTTGCCATATAAGGGTCATTCGGAAAGTAACGAACGTTTTTCTTTATTATAGCCAAACAAAACTTTTTATACAAGATACCTGATACTAAAAGTATTTTTCTACGTAATTGCTGTAAAAATTTAAACATTTGTTGTACCGTTTTTACTAACTTTGATATGCTCTCTGCATACTTAGTTGCCGCAAAGTTGTTTAACCATCCACTAACACCCTCTTTCAGTTCGTTGTCAAATCCATAGCAGTTCCCGCCCAAAAAGTCATCACTAACAATTTCATAAAGAACAGTTCATGAAATTTCAGGAAAGAATGAACTTAGTCCATCTATCGTGAAACATCTTTCCTGTTGAATTTTTTCCTCAATCCTCGATTTGAATTAGTCAATCATAGCTGAAGGTCCGCCAAGCACTGTTCATCATGAACATTCATCCATTCACCATTAAAATTAATGCACTATTTTCAAACTGAAGCTTCATTTATCAAATTACGATAAACCTTTGTTATTCATTTGTAAATTTTGATAAGCCGCACTCCTTTTGTAATCAAAATGTTGTTTTATTGTGAAATTTCATACGAAATTTCACAATAATTAGATTGCCCTATTAAAACACTTAAAATTTTTTCAGCAAAATAAAAAATAGACCTTATACGACAGCCAGTCTTTAAGTTGGCGCATGCGCATACAAAATTTTTTACTATGTTATTCTGTTATAATAATGATATTGTACTGACCTGAAGACGTTTAGTCGACACAAGCGCCTCAGCAATCTGTCCGATACCCTGAGGGAAGAATACAGTCATTGTTTGACGAAGGATATTGTAATATGAAGTCACCACAAACACCTGAAACAAAACAACAATCAACACAATCTATAAATCTATAACTATTATTATTAAAAAAAACCTGATGTGAAACACTTACACATCATTCTCTTACCAATGTAAAATATGAAATATATAACGTAATTAATTTAATTACGAGTGAACAATGAAAAACAACCTCTGTAGGAATTAAAAACATAGGAAACTGACGCTAAATTAGACTGTAGAAAAAAATGCTTGAAATCAAAGTCGTAGGTTTTTTAATTTTCTTCACATTTGATTTATTGTTTGTTTTATTGTATATACAATCAAATATTTTTTCTATACAAGTTTTTTTATTTACAGCCAAACAAGAGTTACTTTCCGAACAGTCTTCGTACAATGTTGTTTAGGTCAACAGCCGAAAGGCTGGTAAAACCTCTAGAGGTTTTACTAAGTAAAAACGAAGAGCGAGGTGGTTTACTATTGCCTTCATCACAGAGTTGAAAGAGTATGCTTATCAGTATGCCAGGCCCTCTGAAAGGCAACCACTTTCCACCCTGCAAATGACACCTTCACTTCATTCACCACAGGGTCTAGCTGTACAGTGAAATTCATTACTCTCAGAGGAGATAACTCTGAATAGTGTCTTTTACACCTCTACCTCTTCTGTTCTTAAAAATTTCGGTCATGCAATTAGCTGACTACGTGACACGAAACAGAACTATTTTTTGTACCCTTCATACAATGGTAACCGAAAATTTGATATTTTTAACCCCCAAAACTTAGTGCAACCCCACTGAAGCTAGTAATTTTTATTATTTATAAATAATAGCATAATAGCGTGTAGTTTTACCTTTTCAGCATTGATGTATCTTCCCTGAAGAACATAAGAGAAAATGCTGAGGAATATAGCTACTCTTGTATGGAATATAATAAACGAAAGCAAAAGACCTCGGATGTAAGATGTTTTTTTAATCACGTTCACCTCCTTCCTACAATGTAATACAAGAAACCAAATACATTTTACAAATAAAAAATAAAAATTACTCTAAAAACAACGTACACAAGAAAGCTCCTAAGAATGAGGCTGGTGTAAGAGAAACCAAGAAATTTGAGAGAAAGCTCCTCCCTGCAAGAAACTGGATCCGAAGATAGTAGAAGGACAAAATAGTTTATGAGGTGTAGAAGAACTGTATAAGGAAAATGAACATCAAATGGGAACGATTAGAAAAAGAAGACTAAAATTTTACAGACACCAGTATAGAATGGATGACAATTGATTAAAATAACAAATTTTTAAGACACTTAACAATAGACCTAATGTGTTGGATTAATGGTTTAAAAAAATCAGAAAGGATTTTATTGAAAAAACTGGAATAAACCAAAAAATTTAATGAACTGAAACAAATTCAGACAACTAATTACGAACTTTAAAGGTTTCCACGAAGAGTAAAAACAGAACACCGCGTGGACAGAAGAAAGGAGAAAAGTCAACAATGAGTGAATGCTGAGAAAGTGGACTGCAAATAGAGCTTCCATAGACATATAAAAGTCATCTTAAATGGCTAAAAATTGGCTCAATACAAGAAAAAATAAATTTAAAACAAAATCACAACTTCTCAAAAAAAACAAATAAAAGTATAATATTGAATGATTACATCATACCACAATAACCATTGCAATCATACGTAACTCCCAACATTTATCAGTTACAGTAAGGAAATCAAGTACAAGAATTTATTATGCTGTCAAATAAAGGGAAAAAATAATATTCATGAAATAATATTTTTATCACATAAGGCCACTTCTCATTGGTGTAGTGTCACTTCAGCAACGTCGAGAATGTATTTCGTGATGTAATCTAATGGTGCATTTCAGACTGGAGGAGCATCGCTGAGCTATGTGCCATTTCACACTGGCATAAAGTCGCTTGAGCAACATCACAGACATATCTCGTAATGTGATCTAATGGTGCACTTCAAATTGGTGTAGCATCACATGAGCTACGTAATACACGTATCCCGGGCTACATCAGTAATCATAGCGTCGATAACGTATCTCAGCTCACGCACTGCGTCTGTCAACCACGTGCTCTGTTGACAGTTCTGTGTTTCTGTCTACTTAAACAATCATCTCTTACTGCAAACACTCCAGTTGTATTGGAAAAGCGATGTAAAAATTAAAAAAAAAAAACAAGTGAGACAGAATCCTGTGTTGTAGGACTGTTCAAGATTAGAATATAGCGACATTAACATGCACGACTTAGCTTGGGAAGAAGTTGCCAACATTTTAGAGAAACGAAGCATAGTAATTCTGTTTCATTTAGTATCTAAGCTGTTTAAATGCCCAGGTGCATGATATTTTATTGTCGCCAACTGCCCCACCCCACCAATATCAGCACCTGCAGATGTTCCCAGTATCTGCCAGTTGTGCAGAGCGCTACAGACGTGTTGAGCCAGCAGTGCTTCCCCTCCATTATGAAATGGACTCGCTGGAGGGGTATTTAAGCCACTGCACTGGTCCGCGAGTGACATTCGCCAGCCAGCTTCCAAACTGAGAAGAGCAAGCAAGAAGAAGAGCCCAGCCGAGACCAGACGTACCATCCCTGGTCAACGCTACCGGTGGTGGATGCACATTCCTGCACCAGTGAGCCTTCGCCGACCTGTAGAGAACCGCCTCAGCCTCGCTATCGGCAGACGACCTACGCCGCCTGACACTTGAGAACTCTGGGGGCCACCACTGTCACGCTGCAGTGGGGACCCAACTGCTGCTGACAGAAAACTAGGTCTGAACCAGGTAGCCAAGCCGTCACTCTTCGGGCTCCGCTTCCAACACGCCGGCTCGCCACTTCCGACCACCAACAACGGCCCTTCTCAGGGCCAACCATAAAACACACCCGGCCCTTTTCAGGGCCACCAACAGAATTAAACGACCCTTTTCAGGGGCACCCAAACTCAGAAGCAAGGTTTCGCAGTGAGTTGTCAGCCTCGGTCGGCAACATTATACATGAATGCCCGAAATTTTAACGACAACAATTTTAAATATCAAAAATATAAGCAAAGATACGCTTAAAAAATATTGCTTTAAATTTTAATTAACTGTAAATTTCTAGAGCTTGTAAAGATAGAACATCAAATCCACATGGAGCAACAAAATGTGAAAAAAAAACAATAGACAATCAGTGAAACAAAAAACAAGTTGGCTAGTGTAAAAAGGACGATCGCTTTTTACACTAGGAACTAAAAAACTAGTTGCAAATGAAACACACAGAAATAAGAAAAGACGATCAAATGAATTTAAATTTTACAAAATCTTTTAACAAAATTTGAAATTAATTAATTTGAAAAAACTTAATTAAAGACACACATATTATAAATTAAATTAAATAAACTCAAATTGAATCGTTCCATCAGTTAATCACGTTATTCATTTCATTTTGTTCTGTATGTATCATCACATTTGGTGGTTTTTGTAGTATAGTTCCCCCAATTGAGAAATAAAGTTAAAAAAAACCAAAAAGCAACATGCAGTATTCATTCGACCACATGTTATTAACAATTACCGAGGAAATAAAATTAAAAATTGAAAACGTTGAAAATTGAAAGCTGTAGGACGCGGTTTCGTTCTGGTCAGTCCATAACTCAATTTTTCTGAAAACGTCGTTCAAGTGACACTACGTCAATGTGAAATGGCCTTTAATCTTGCACCGTGCAATAGTAAACAATGCTGCTGTAAGTGTGCGACTAACTACATGCCATAAGTATAGGTACGACCAGTTGAATTTTAACAACTAAGTTCGTTAAGTACAGAATTTTGAACTAATTGATCTTTTTATCGCTGGTTTAATCAGATGTCTGACATTGAAGGGCGATAGATGAATAATGTCAAATAGATGAACTGACCAGGAATCAAATGCAGGACCCCTAGCACAGAAATTATAGAATCTGAAATTAACAACAGATTATAACACTGTAGAGAAGTTTTCACAACAAAATGTCGGTTAATTAGAGGGTTTACTACATACAATTATAAATATACAAGTACGTTACCTTCTGGCATAAGAAACTAATTTGGCAAACGGTTTTTCCCAAGTATACATTTTGATCACCTGAATACCAGAGATAATTTCATTCATCAGACGAACCCTTTCATCTGTTTTGATCGCAGTTCTCAAACGCAATGATGAACTTTTCTTTCCAAGATACGCTACAGAAAACAGTAAATATTACAAATATATATCAGTAAACTTAATAGATTATAATGAGGTTCGGCTACATTTGCATCACCAATGAAATACACTCACTAACTTATGACCACCCACTATTTTCGTTGAGGTGAAATTTTAGGTAATATCAGATGAAGATCATCATATCCAACATGCAACTCATTATTAACAGTTGCCATCTTGAAAAATACCATTTTTCATCATTTATAAACCTGTATCATCACCTAGACACAACATGTGACTAAATATCTAAATGAATCTTACAAATCTAAATCGATATCAAAATAAAGTATGGTTATCTAGAAACCATTTATACAAAGTGCTTTTTACTTTCTCTTGCCTATATGAATATATAGGAAGGAAAGTATTGTTTTCATGTCGATTTTTCGAAATCGAGTTTTCACCGGATCTATACGTTTTCAGATCCCCTGAACCCAAAAAACATGTTTTTAGCGATTGGTCTGTGTGTGTGGTGTGTGTGTGAACAGAATATCTCAAGAACAGAACATCGTACGAACTTCAAACTTGAAACTTAAGTTACATACCACTACCGGACCCGACACGAACATTTTCATCAAAATGGGTCAACCGGAAGTAGTAGTTTATTCGTATAATTTTTCACTTTTTTGCGATTTTCTCAAAAACTGGTCCTACGATTTTTTTAAAAATCGCCTCATTTACTCAATTTTTTATTCTCTACAAGATAGGGTAGGCGCCATGTTTGCTGAAATTCTGGGTAAGGCTGTCTTTGCATAAAAACATTTTCTTTTTAAGATTGCGGCTTTAATATGCATTTTAGCGCAAAATGTTATATAATAAAAGTTGTAGAGAATGTAAAATTCTACAACTTTTATTTCGAATATTTTTTTGTATAATGCTTAATTTAGCGGTAATTAGCGATTTTCTGTTTTTTTCTCACGAAAACGTGTGAAAAATCGATTTTTTTAAGATTTCGGCCTTAGAATGCATTTTACGACAAAAGTGTGTATAATAAAAGTTTTAGAAAATTAAAAGATCTACAACTTTCATTTAAAGCTTTTTTTTGTACAGTGCCTAGTTTAGCGTGTAGGAGCGATTTTCCGTATTTTTAAGCCAAACTGAGGTCGATTTTAATTTTGCGTATTTCACTAATGTTTTTTGAGGTTAGTTTTTTGTTTATTTCTAATATTTTATTACTAATGTTAGGTTTATTGTTAATTATTTGCATTGGCAAGAGAAAGTTGTGTGAGTGTTTCACACCAGATTTTTTGTTTATTTGAATATGTGCTATAATGAGTCATGAAAAAAATTAAAAAAAGTTGGGAATTCATACAGTATTTTCTTTGGCTACAAGATACTTGAAAATTGCACCTAAATTTACCTTAATTTTCAAGTTATACGCAATATATCTGCCCTTAACAGACAGGTGGAGTGTCAATTTATTTACACTCAATCTGTCCATTGCAGGGCTAAAATAAATAGTTCTGTTTCTTATCACATGGTCAGCCAATTTATTAAATGACTGAATCATTTAAGAACAGAAGAGGTAGAGGTGCAAAAGACACTAATCAGAGTTGTCTCCTCTGAAAGTAATGAATTTCATTATACAGCCAGATCCTGTGGTGAATGAAGTGAAGGTGTCATTTGCAGAGTGGAAAATCTGTGCTTTTCAGAGGGCCTGGCATGCTGATAAGCGTAATTTTTCACTCAGTGAGGAAGGCAATGGTAAACCACCTCGCTCCTCGGTTTACTTAGTAAAACCTCTAGAGGTTCAAACCAGCCTTTTGGCTGATGACCTAAACAACAACACGCAATATATAATTTTAGGGTTTTCTAATTATAATTTGATGATATTGGGTGCTGTACTGCTCATAGGTGCAAAGTAAATTTTGTAATAAGTACGAAAATTCCTGACTCATTTATACAGCGTTAGATGATATAACGTGGGTCAGTGAATGACTCCTTCTACCAGTGTTATAACCAGGGATCACTGTACAGAGTAATTCATAATGTACTTCAGGGTTACAAAAATTCAATACAAAAAAAGTATTTCACTTATAAGAATGAAACAAGAATTGTACGAAAGAGCACTTCAAAAGTTTTTTCCACGTATTCTGGGCAACTAGTTAACCACTTGCCCACTAGGCATAGACAGTAGAGAAAATAGCTCCCCCGGGAAGCGAGAAGTCGTTGTGTGTGCTCGAATTTCACTTGTCAAAATCAATAATTACTGTCCGACGTGGGTTTCGGTTGAAATTTAATACGAATCCACCAAGTGACAATTCAATTCGTGCATGGTATAAACAATTCAGTAAAACTGGTTGCTAGTGCAAGCAGAAATCAACTGGTCATCCATCAACCTTACATGCCAATGTCGAACGTGTGCATGCAAGTTTTATTCGCAGCCCATCAAAATCAATTGCATCTGCAGACAGAGAGTTAGGAATGCCGAAAACAATGGTGTGTTGAGTTCTCCGTAAACGTATTAAACATATTATTCAAACTGTACCATCTTCAATTAATGCAGCATCTATCTGATGAAGATAAAACACGTATGCTCGATTTTAGTTCACAGTTACAATAAAAGGTCTCGTTAGATGTAGGTTTTCTTGAGAAGATAATTTTCAGCGATGAAGCTACGTTTCATATTAGCGGCAAAGTAAACCGTCATAATGTGCGAGTTTGTGGAGCTGAAAACCCACACGCTTATGTGGAACACGTTTGGGATTCTCCGAAAGTAAATGTTTTTTTGTGCAATCTTTTGTGAAGCAGTGTATGGGCAATTCCTTTTTACGGAAACGACTGTAACCGGCTTGATTTACCTGGATATAATATAATTATAACTTATACCTTAGCTACTCAACAACTTCATTTTCCAAGATGGTTGTTCTGACCATTTTCATTACGAGGTTCGATGGTACATTAACACAAAATTGTCTCGGCGCTGAATAGGACGTGCATCTAAAGAAGCCCAACACATTATGCTGTGGCCACCAAGATCACCAGACCTTACGCCATATGACTCCTTTCTCTGGGGTTATGTGAAAGACAAGGTGTTTATCCCACCAATGCCGAATGATATTGCTGAACTGAAGGATCGCATAATCAATGCAATCAACTCTATCGAAAGGGACATGTTAGAACATGTTTGGCAAGAGCTAGACTTTCGTGTTATGTGTGCCACGTCACCAAAGGAGCACACATTGAACATTTATAGATGTTTAAAAACTGTTTGAATCCCTGCATCGGCCCATACAACTTTCATTTAGGTAAGTGAAATAGTTTTTACTTTCTCATGCCTATATGGATATATAGGAAGAAAAATATTGTTTTCATGTCGATTTTTAAAAATAGAATTTTCACTGGATCTACACGTTTTCAGACCCCCTGACCCCAAAAAACATGTTTTTAGTGATTGGTCTGTGTGTGTGAACAGAATATCTCAAGAACAGAACATCGTACGAACTTGAAACTTGAGACTTAAGTTACATACCACTACCGAACCCGACACGAGTATTTTCATCAAAATTGGTCAACCGGAAGTAGTACTTTATTCTTGACATTTTTCACTTTTTTGCGATTTTCTCAAAAACCGGTCCTACGATTTTTTTTAAAATCACCTCATTAACTAACTTTTTATGCTCAACAAGATAGGGTAGGTGTCATGTCTGCTGAAATTCTTGGAGAGGCTGTTTCTACATAATTTTTTTTTTTAAGATTGCAGTTTTATTATGCATTTTAGCACAAAAATGTGTATAATAAAAGTTGTAAACATTTTAAAATCCTACAACTTTTATTTCCAACATTTGTTTGTATAACGCTTAGTTTAGCAGTAATTAGTGATTTTCTGTTTTTTCTCACGAAAACATGTAAAAAAAACGATTTTTTAAAGATTTCAGCTTAGCCATGCATTTTACGAAAAAGTGCATGTAATTGAATACATAGTAATTTAAAGGAGAAAGTTGTGTGAGTGTTTCACACCAGATTTTTTTGTATTGAATTTTCGTAACCCCGAAGAATATTATGAAACACCTTGTATTTTATATCAGACAAAAGACATAACTAAATAAATAAATCAAATAATAAATAATCATATATTATGTTACCTTGTAATGGAATGACAACAAGAATAGCTGCGACACCAACCAAAGAAGCAATTCCAATTTCTTGCCAAAGGAAATAAGTAACGATAACAGTTTCCACAGGTCCAACCCACAAATAATGCAAAAATACTGAAGACACATCATAACGGTTTACATCATTAGACAATAAATTCACTATTTGACCTACAGTTGTTTGTCCTAAAGCTGTCTTCGATAGACGCAGAGCCTGAAAAACACAAATCACTAAATAAATTTACACTCAACGGACAATTAAATCTCCACTCAAAAGAAAATACCCAATTTTTTTAAATAAGTTATTAATATTAGACAAACAATAATCAGTACTTCTAAGTGTCTTATTTAAGTTTAGTATTCCATTATAGTGTTGGGTTCTTAAAATACGTAATCAGTTAAAAAATTTGCTGGGAAAATTTCACACGACTTTCAAATAATGAACAATATAACATAACATTAGTAATAATACATCAGAAATAAACAAAAAACTAACCTCGAAAAACATAACCTTATTTAATTGTTAGTGAATGATGCAAAATGAAAACCAACTTTAGTTTGGCTTAATAATACGGATAATCACTCTTTCACGCTTAACTAGGCTCTATAGAGAAAAATTCGTAAAATAAGAGTTGTAGATCTTTTAATTTCCAATAAATAAATATTTATAATATTTATAAATAATAATAATATATTTTATAAATAATTACCTAAAGCTGAAATCTTTAAAAAACCATTTTTTACAGATTTTCATGAAAACAAACAACAGAAAATCACTAATTACTGGTAAACTAAGCATTATAAAAAGAAATATTTGGAATGAAAGTTGTACGCTTTTAAATTTTCTACAACTTTGCTTATGTAATAGAATATTTGCTTAATATGCATTTTAGGGCAAAAGTGTATTAAAATATACACTTTTGCCCTAAAATCCATTTTAAGGCCACAATCTTAAAAAAACCATTTTTTCTACAAAAGCACAGCCTCCCTATGAACTTCAGCAGACATGGCAATAATCCTAATATGTAGAGCATAAAAGATGTAGTAAATGAGGTGATTAAAAAAAAATCGTAGGAGTCATTTTTGAGAAAATCGCAAAAGAGTGAAAAACTACACGAATAAACTACTACTTCCGGTTGACCCATTTTGATGAAAATACTCGTGTTGGGTCCTCTAGTGGTATCTAACTTAAGTTTCAAGTTTTAAGTTCGTACAATGTTCCATTCTTGAGATATTCGTTTCACACACACACACGCACGCACGCATGCAGTCACGCACAAACGCACGCGCGTACACACACACACACACAGATTAATTGCTAAAAACATGTTTTTGGGTTCAAGGGGTCTGAAATGTACATATCCAGTGAACACTATTTTGAAAAATCGACATGAAAACAATACTTTTCTTACTATATATTCATATAAGCACGAGAAAGTAAAAATACAAGGTGATCACGAGAAACATTTACATTTTGGATGGGACGGTACTCAGAAATGGTGAGTCATGGGGGGTTCATTCGCATTCCAAAGGATGGTCATTTTCCCCAACGGTACCCCCTCCCCCCCAGTCAGTTTTCCCCAAACTCACTACCCCCAACGGTATGATTTTGTTGCAAAAATGCAAGTTTTTATTTTTGATGAACCGCTTGCTCTCATGCCCATTTTTACCTAAACGGGACTATGAATCAACAAAGCTTCAGGTACTGGGCAATGGAAAATCCGAGAGAGCTCCATGAGACACTGCTGCATTCACCCTGTGTAACCATATGGTGTGCGATATCGAGAATGCATGTTATTGGTCCGTTCTTTTTTAAAGAGGATGGAGTAATGATAACAGTGACCTCGAACAGTTACGTGGATATGATCAACACATTTTTCTCCCACAACTGCACATGCTGAACTTGCAAGACGACGTATGGTTTCAGCAAGATGGTTTCTGCTCACACTGCCAGAATTTCAATGAACCTGCTGTGGAATGTGTTTCCAGGTCGCCTGATTTCAAGATTTGGGGATGTGCACTGGTCTCCTCGATCTCCTGACCTTAACATGAGTGATTTTTATTTGTGGGGACATTTGAAAGAGCAAGTTTATCGACTCGTACTTTAGATGACTTAAAAGCAGCGATACGTAAAGGTGGCATTGATCACTGAGAAGACACTGGAACGAGTATGGAGGAGCTTCCTGGACAGAATAGAAAATTGCCTCAGGGAAGAAGGACATCACCTTCCTGAAATAATTTTTTCTACGTAAAGTTAATGGCGTACACCCACAACTATGTAACGTAAGTTGAATAAATATTATCTTGAAAAATTAATATTGTTTTGTTGTTTCTAAAATGTAAATGTTTCTCTTGGTCACCTCGTATATGAAAACGCATTACTACATCTCACGAAGAAAGTAACCAGACTGGACAACTCACACAAAGTGAGTCCAGTCTCACTTTGTGTGAGACTGGACTCACTTTCTGTGTGCCCAAGCCTTCAACCGTATACCACTGTGTTTATAAGGAAAGAGAAAATAAAAACAGTGATAAAGTTAAAGAAAAGCTGACTCACTTTTCTGTAGATTAAAGAACAGCAGCCGACTCGAACTTTCATTCCAACATGGAGAACTCCCATCATAAAAGGATGCATTATCACTACACTCAAAGTAGAACACAATATCACACCGCCTGCATACAAATATGCATCTTCCAATGTAATTCTATTATCCGCTGACTGTACTTTTACATCTCCTTCACTATTGGTTTCAGCGAATGTTGATTGTTGCATAAAATACCTAATTAACCTACCTAAGAATAACGGCTGTGTTGTCCTAAAAAAAAAAAACAACGCATTAGTTTTTAACCCACAGATAAAACTGAAATTCTGCAAAAAAAAATGTAAATGAGGCAAAAACTAAAATAAAAAATCTGGTGTGAAACACACACGCAACTTTCTCTTACCAATGCAAATACTGAACAATATAACCTAACATTAGTAATAAACAAAAAACTAACCTCAATAAACATTACCTAATTTTAATCATGAGTACAAGACGCAAAATGAAAATCAACCTCAGTTTGGCTTAAAAATACGGAAAATCACTCTTTCACGCTAAACTAGGCTCTGTAGAGAAAAGTGCTCTAAATTAAAGTTGTAGATCTTTAAATTTTCTATAAATTTGATTACATACACTTTTGTCGTAAAATGCATACTAATGCTGAAATCTCAAAAATATTGATTTTTTACACATTTTCGTGAGAAAAAAACAGAAAATCAATAATTACTGCTAAACTAAAAGTTATACAAAAAAATGTTTGCATTAAAAGCTGTAGTTTTTTAAATTCTCTACAACTTTGATTATACAAATTTTTACACTAAAATGCATATTAAAAGTCGCAATCTTAAAAAAACAGTGTTTTTACAAAAAACCAGCCTCTTCAAGAATTTCAGCAGACGTGGCGCCTACCCTATCTTGTAAAGCATAAAAAATTTAGTAAATGAGGCGATTTTTAAAAAAATCATAGGAGCCGTTTTTGAGAAAATCACAAAAAAGTGAAAAATTACACGAATAAACTACTACTTCCGATTGACCGATTTTGATGATAATGTTCGTGTCAGGTCCTCTAGTGGTATCTAACTTAAGTTTTAAGTTCATACAATGTTTCACACACAAAGACACACAGACAGACAGAAACACATACAGACCAATCGCTAAAAACATGTGTTTTGGATTCAGGGGGTATGAAAATGTATAGATCTGGTGAAAACTCAATTTTAAAAAATCGACATGAAAACAATACTTCCTTCCTATATATTCATACAGGCAAGATAAGTAAAAATCTGGTGTGAAACACTTTCATGATTTTCTCTTGCCAATGTATAAATAACGAAAAACACAACCTTATTTTAAACATGAGTAAATGACACCTGTCATGTTCATGTTGAAGTCGGAAACTTTTCAGACAAACCTCATAGAAAACAAAATTCTTCTTGAACAATAGATGTACAGTACAATTTGGTTTATTTGAACTTGAAGGGAAATGGAAAAAAGTTTGAATGATCTATTAATAATAATACAACCATTTTGCACAGACTGGTTCGGTTAGCGCAGCTGGCTTCTATGCTGAGGTCCTGGGTTCGATTCCCGGTCAGGTTTAGCATGTTTTTATCACTCATCTTTATGTATCATCTTTCTCACCGTCTGCATTAGCAGCAATTGCAAAACAGTCAGACATAAAAACAAAATAAAAAAAATTGCACAGAAACGTTGTTTTACTAAACAGTTGTTGGTTAGAAACTTTTTGCCTGGGGGCTACTCCAGCCACAATGTTACACTGGTTTATAAAATGTCATAGAGGCAAACTAAATAAAGTGTAACATATCATTTATAAATTGCATACTTATATAGTCAGTAAGGTTAAATAAAGATTATGTAAGTTATGTAATGCTACCTTCTCATTAGATGAGCCTATTTTACTTTTTAGCATCCACTGGGTGTTTCAAAAAAGAATCAATTTTTTAGAGGCAATTTTTAAAATTGTCATCTACCATTTTGTTGTCTGTTCGTCCGTCACATGCTGATGTCAAAAACTTCAAGAGATAGCAATAAACAGTTTTTGGATTTGTAATCTGCAAATTTGAAGTTCCGGTTTTGACCGGAAATCGCCCAAAACTGGATGTCAAGAAATCAGTCAGAATTTGGAAACAAAAATAGTGTTATTTGATTCCTCTTAAAGAAAAGTTACAAAATCATTGGGTTTGAAGTTCCGGTTTCGACCGTAAAGTCAAAATATCAAAGTCAGAAACTACCAGCAACAAACACTCTACGTATTCACAATCTACACAAAAATTTAGTGGCCCTGGATTGGGTTTGAAGTTCCGATTTTGACCGAAAGTGGCCCAAACCAGAAATCAAGGAATCAAAGTCTTAATTTGGAAACAAAAATAATGTCACTCGATTCCTCTTAAAGAGCAGATACAGAAATCACTAATGGTTTATGCCATAGGTCAAAGGTAATGTCTTTTAAAAATTTTCACCAGCCGTGAGACGCATTGTCTCACAAAAGGGATGTTTATTTTTATTTGTTTATTTTAAGTTGCATCAATATCGGTTATTATCAACAACTTTTGGTTAAGGAACAGTGGATTTAAACTTGTAATAATTTTCCATACTCTGGCAAAGAAATGAACCCAAGACTTCCACTTTGCAGCAGAGCATGCTATCCACTGGACCACTAGTGGTGGCTGAAATTTATTAATTATTATATTTATGTAAATATAATAATAATATCATATTGTTAGATCAAAATTTCACTTGATAACACTCACCTAATAAATATTTCGACACTAAACAAGACGAAACCATGTAGAAAAATATCGGCCCAAAATATTTTCATTATCACATGTAAAAGGCTTGGTTTATAATTTTTACGTTTTAATTTTTTGGCACACTCCTCGTTCCATGCTCTGAAAAAAATTAACAAAAAATGTATAATTAAAAAATATAAAGTATACCAGTCTCAACTTCAATTGGAGTGATTCTGGTCTGCTTTCTTTCTAAGATGAAACTCTCCATGTGCATATTTTCCATCATTACAGTTAACTTGAGTCATGAGTTTGCCTTTGTTTCCAATGAGGGGTAAAGCAGGAAAAGCATCAGTGTGCATGATCAACTGCTTTAATTTCAGTACAACAAACACAACAACTTATACTATACCCAGAGCATATACAGTATATTGCGGAACTTTTTGTAGATAATCTGTACGAATATAACTGTTTGTTAACACAGAAATATTAGTTTCTCAAAAACATGAGCAGACTATTCACAGTGCTGAACAAAATGTAATATGCAGTGGAATAATGCTATGAAGTTGAAGCTAAACAAAAATGTCTTTCCCTGCCTCTCAACAAAAGCCATGAGCGAGTGGCTAACTACTGTGATGTTTCTCTTTCCACAATTCGAAAAAAAAGAAGGAAATTAAAGACATGAAGAAGCAATTCTTTGACAGTTTTGTTGACACCTGGTAAAAAGGAAACGGTTTGGTAGATACTAGTGAGACTGATAGTGAAGATGCCGGTGACAGCGATAGTAAGTAAGGCGATTCATTCATAGAAAATTCTGTTCCAATGGAATAAGGTAGCTGGTAATTAAGCTATAGGCAATATTATAAGTCACATTTATTTCTTATAAGGTTTATGAAGAAAACATTTTCTCGGAATAAACCACAGCTTACAAAATGTATACAGAAACTGGCTTTAGGGGGTCTGAAAACGAGTAGATCCGGTGAAAACTCGATTTCAAAAAATCGACATAAAAACAATACTTTCCTCCCTATATATTCATATAGGCAAGAGAAAGTAAAAAAACCTACAGTGAGTGAATGCTAAGAATGTAAGCTCCAAAAAGAGCTTCCAGAAAAGTCAAAAATCACTTCACATGGTCTAAAATTGGCCCTTTATGAGAAAGAAAAAAAATATGGCAAGAGAACATAAAAAGCTGTCAATAGTAAATAAAACTGTCAGATATGAGGAACTTGAATATAAATGAAGAAATGATCCAGAGACGAGAGGAGAAGACCATCCTAAAGGAGAAGAGGATAACCCAACTGCCTTTCAGAGAGAGAAGACAGCCGAATGCAGCTGTAGCAGAGAGATTGAGAGCCACCAGGTCAAGGAATATGAAATTGATGTGGGAACGAAGAAAACAACAGTGTGGTGCCACAACTAATTCCTCAAGGAACGCATGTCCATGAGTGACTTGAGTGCTCCAATTGGGGCGTAAATTTAAAAAAATAAAATAAAACAAAGGCAATATAAATCATTTCATCATATTCGCACCTGACAAATGAATTAATTACAAAAAAATCTGGTGTGAAACACTCACACAACTTTCTCTTGCCAATGCAAATAATTAACAATAAACCTAACATTAGTAATTAAAACATTAGAAATGAACAAAAACTAACCTCAAAAACATAACCTTATTTTAATCATGAGTGAATGACGCAAAATGACAATCGAACTCAGTTTGGCTTAAAAATACGGAAAATCACGCTTTCACGCTAAACTAGGCTCTGTAGAGAAAAATGCTCTAAACAAAAATTGTAGATCTTTTAATTTTCTATAAATTTAATTATATACACTTTTGTCGTAAAATGCATACTAAGACCGAAATGTTAAAAAAATCGATTTTTCTCACGTTTTCGTGAGAAAAAAAACAGAAAATCGCAAATTACCGCTAAACTAAGCGTTATACAAAAAAATGTTTGAAACAGAAGTTGTAGGTTTTTAAATTCTCTACAACTTTTATTATATAAGTTTTTGCGCTAAAATTTATATTAAAGCCGTAATCTTAAAAAAACAACGTTTTTACGTGAAAACAGCCTCACCGAGAATTTCAGCAAACATGGCGCCTACCCTATCTTGTAGAGAATAAAAAATTGAGTAAAATAGGCGATTTTTAAAACAATCGTAGGACCAGTTTTTGAGAAAATCACAAAAAACTGAAAAATTATACGAATAAACTACTACTTACGGTTGACCGATTTTGATGAAAATGTTCGTGTCGCGTCCGGTAGTGGTATGTAACTTAAGTTTCAAGTTTCAAGTTCGTACGATGTTCCGTTCTTGAGATATTCTGTTCACACACAGACACACAGACACACACACAGACCAATCGCTAAAAACATGTTTTTTGGGTTCAGGGGGTCTGAAAACGTATCGATCCGGTGAAAACTCGATTTCGAAAAATCGACATGAAAACAATACTTTCCTTCCTATATATTCATATAGGCAAGAGAAAGTAAAAATTAAAAATGTAACAAATAAAAGAAGTACAGTACCTTTCAAATTTGTCCCCCAAAACATTAGATTTGTGTTCATGGAGGGGACTGTAGAGATCTGTCACCTCCAACTCTCTTTGGTGGCCGACAAAAAACAACTTAATAATCCAGCTGCAACAATACACACTTATTAATTATTATAATTGGTGGAAATTTTAAAAATTGTCATCAACCATTTTGATTTATCTGGCCGTCCATCACACCCACATGACAGAAACTAACGGGTGACTGTAAAGTCGCGCAACCCAAACTACAAAAATTGTTTTTAGAGTACCTTTTCACTTTTTAACTCACTAAATTACAAAATAACATGATTATTTGTATTATAAAATTATTAGTTGATACCGTTCAGCTGTTATGATCCTCGAAAAAAGATAGGCCCAACATAGGTCGAACAAGACACACCACCACCAGGCTCCAATGTTTTGCGAGTGTAATGGCTGTTCATGGAACGCACGTGAGTCATCTGCAGACCATATTCTAGAATTTTGACTGTTGACATATCCGCTAAGATGAAACCAAGCATCACCGCTGAAAAAAACCTTATCCAAAACAGATATGTCATTTGTAATGAAACGTCTGAACCACCGACAGTACTGCATTCGGTTTTCCTTGTCTGGTTCTTGGAGCTTATGAGTCACACTTATCTGATATGGATGTAATTTCAGCAATTTAGTAGCCTTATGAACATTTTCATAAGATAGCCCAGTCTGGCTAGCAAGTTTCCGAAGAGCCTTTTTCAGAGAACGAAAAAGTTTTCGTTTATCGTCTGCAGAGTATCATCCGTTAAAACACTTGGACGGCCTGTACATTTACAGTCATCCACTCTTCCTGTACCCCAAAAACGACAATATAAACGAGATATAGTGGATTTGTTTGGCACATAAGCATCTGGAAAAGCATTTGAAAACTCTTCTTTACACTTCAAATTCAATTTTGATTGGCAGTAACTCACAACAATAAAGACACGTTGTTCTTGGTAAACGATATTGTAGCTCGGACTAAACAAAATGTTTCGTGCAACGTCCTCCTTTGGTCGATGGCGTGATCTACCAGTGCTACTATACACAGTACTGACACACAATAAATTTTCCTACTCGCATTACCTTTCGCGACTACGACTGTCATTCCTGTAAAGCGGAAAAATTGGGTGCACAACTTTACAAGCACCCTGTATAAAGAGATAGCAACAAACGGTTTTCAAATTCGTAATCTACAAAAAAAGTTAGTGGGCCCTTAATTGGGTTTGAAGTTCCAGCTTTGATCGGAAATGGCCAAAAACTGGAAGTCAGAAAATCAAATTCAGAATTTGAAGAAAAATCTACATTATTTGATTCCTCTTAAAGAGCAGATATATCAAAATCCTGCCCATAACAGACAGTTGGAGTTTCAAATTATTTACACTCAATCTGTTCGTTGCAGGGCTAATATAAATAGTTCTGTTTCTTATCACATTGTGAGCCAATTAAATGACTGAATCATTTACGAACAGAAGAGGTAAAGGTGTAAAAGACACTAATCAGAGTTATCCTCTCTGCAAGTAATAAATTTCATTATACAGCCAGACCCTGTGGTAAATAAAGTGAAGGTGTCATTTGCAGAGTGGAAAATATGTGCTTTTCAAAGGGCTTGGCTTGCTGATAAACATACAAGGTGTGGCTATTAAATAACGAGACTGACGTAAAAAATTTTATTTTTATTTTATACATAATCACTTATTATCACCTTCAATATATACTCCTTCTCTGTCCCTACAACACTCCATGCAAATTTTCCAATCTTGGAAACAGTGCTAGAAGTCAACTTCTTTCAGCTTCTTCAGGACACGTGCCGTTTTCTCTTTTACAACTTCCACAGACTCAAATCTTGTCCCTTTTAATGCAGATTTCACCTTAGGGAACAGGTAGAAGATAATAACATGTTTTTTTCTTATGATCCAGAAACGAAGCGCCAATCCATGCACTGGAAGAGCCGAACTTCACCAAGAGCCAAAAAAGCTCAAATGAGCAAATCAAAATTTAAAGTAATGATGAGTATTTTTTTAATATCCATGGGATTGTGTACCTTCACTGAGTTTCTGAAGGTCAAACAATTAATCAATATTAGACCTTGAGGTACTTTATAAACTACGTCAAAGAGTAAGGAAAAATTGCCCCGAAATGTGGAAGGACAAATCATGCGTTCTCCACCAAGACAATGTGCCAGCTCATTCCGCCTTATCTGTCAAGAGGTTCCTAGCTAAGTACAGCATCTGTGTTAAAACTCCACATTATTCACCAGATCTTGCACCATGTAACTTCTACCTGTTCCCTAAGGTGAAATCTGCATTAAAAGGGACAAGATTTGAGTCTGTGGAAGCTGTAAAAGAGAAAGCAGCTCGTGTCCTGAAAGAGCTGACAGAAGATGACTTCCAGCACTGTTTCCAACCATGGAAAATTCACATGAAGCATTGTAGGAATAGAGAAGAGTGTATATTGAAGGTGACAATAAGTGATTATGTTCATAAAATAGAAATAAAATTTTTTACAACGCCAGTCTCGTTATTTAATAGCCACACCTCGTATTTTTCCACTCAGTGAGGAAGACATGTAAACCACCTGACTCCTCATTTTACTTAATAAAACCTCGAAAGGTTCAAACCAGCCTTTCGGCTGATGACCTAAACAACAACAACAAATTAAAATCTTTGGGTTTGAAGTTCCGGTTTCAACTGAAAGTGGCTGAAAACTAAAACTCAAGAAATAAAAGTCAGAAACTACAAGAGATAGCAATAAACACTTTTCAAATTCATAATCTGCATAAAAAGTTAGTAGACCTGAATTGGGTTTGAAGTTTTAGTTTTGACCGAGTGGCCCAAAACCAGAAGTAACGAAATCCAAGTTGGAATTTGGAAACGAAAGTAGTGACATTCGATTCCTCTTCAAGAGTAGATACAGAAATCATGAGGTTAGAAGTTTCGGTTTCGATCGGAAGTGGCCCAAAACTGTAAGTCAAGAAATCAAAATCGGAATTTGGAAACAAAAATAATGTCATTCAAATCCTCTTAAAACTTTTATACGGATTTGAATACTAGACAGTGGTTACCGGTGTACTTTGATGGTTGGGGTTCAATTAACCATACTCTCTCAGGAATGGTCGGCCTGGGTTTGTACAAGACTACACCTCATTTACACGTCATACACATTATCCTCATCTCATTGGGTCATGGGGTTGCTTATTGTTCTAAATTGAACAGATTGCAACGTACACAAATTAGGAATAAAAAAAAAAATCCTCTAAAAGAGTAGATACAGAAATTACTGTACCTTAATAAACTAGAGACTGCAGATGAAGGTGGAGCATACACAGATCGACCTAGATCACAGCACAGAGCCAACTGACTTTTGTCAATCGTATCCTGCGTTGTTACGTGTGGTCCCTGTGTGAATGACAGGCTAACAAAAAGTAAGCTGGAGTTTGGTAGAACAAGGTGTGACTTTGTGAAGGGGCAACCTCACACCCGACCTTGACTGTTATTGGCTAGATCTCATCTGCAGTCTTTAGTTCGTTGGATATAATGATTTTTGCCACAGGTCAAAGGTAAGCCTTTTTAAAAATTATTACAATCCATGAGACGACACATAAAAAAGATTTTTCCGAATAAGGTTATAAATGGTTGAATACCATTACGACGAAAACAATGTTCAGTACAGTATTTTGATTTAAACATTAAAACAGTAACAGAAAATTCCCATTCGTTTTATAAGATGCAACATGTTTTTAGACGAGTTACAGAAGGAAAAACAGCCCACTCATACATAGGCAAATACGGTAATTTTTACTTATCATGTTAAATAAATAACTTTTATTGTAAAATAAAATAATTTACATCATGAATATAACAAGTCAACAATTGACAACCGGATTACTAATTAATTTTTAATACTTTACAGAGTTCATATTGACAAGTCAACTTATTCATTGCCAATTTAACAGTTCACACTTTCAATGAAAATTAATTATTTTATGACAACAATACAAAGTAGGCTATTACTACAGGGAGTCCAAAAAGTTTCAGTAATATATAGCTCCTGTATATTTTCCCTTTGAGTTCATGCTTTGTTGAAAAATTATTTCTTAGAAAGATGGATAAGTAGAAGGTGTCCAGTTGAATATCCTTAAAATTCGCCTCATTTGAGTTGAGTCCATTAACAAGTCAACTATTAATTCAAGTCTTGAGTATTCTTGAGTGAATCGTGGATTAATATGCTTTTCGCGGTTGATGAGCTCTGCTGTTCCACACGTTTAGACCAATCAGAACGTTTGCCAGCACTGTCAGATTGTACCTGACAAACATTACGCGCGCATGCGTATAAGAGCCGCAATAGTTCACTCTCGTCTTGCATCTTGTACTGAACACATCAATTATAGAGCGCGTTAACATGCAATAGTTTATAATATAATCAGCTGATTGTATGTTTATAAGTTATAATTAATATTGAAAGACCAAAAAATGGCCGATGAAATTTTTAACAGAGCTACAAGAGCAAGTTTTGGCAATGTTGCTGGCAAGTCATTGGCTACCTATAAAGTGGGGAGGGGGCAATGCAAACGTTCAGAGCTCATCAGCCTTGGAAAATAGTTTAGTACCACACCACAGGAGAGTAGAGTTAAGGCGGCAGAGATGCGATTCCTGCGAAGAACAAACAGTTGCAGTCGCAGGCAAATGAGGACATAAGAATGGAACTGAATGTTTACAACCTGAATGGGAAGATAGCAGAATACCATAATCCATAGAGGGAGCACGTACAAAGAATGCCTGAGAGAAGGATCCCCCACAGTGTTTTGCAATACAGGTGGGAAAAAGAGATGTAGGTAGGCCACACAAAAGATGGCAATAATTCTGCAGTTTGTCACTGTTGTGAGTCGGAACAAGCGGAAGCCTAATCCTTGATTGTGAAAAGAAGAAGAAGAAGAGTATTCTTATACTCATAACAGACACGTGAAATTAATTCAAAACGCTGTAACTAGTTTTTAATGTAGTACATGCAATAAATTGTTAAGAAATCACGGGAGGCCACCTTGAACAACTATTGAGTCCAAAAACAAATGCTAATATTATTTTCATTTATGTAACCAATTTTCATACGCAATGTTCATTTTTATTATTTTTTAAATCTCATAGAAAAAATCTGGTGTGAAATACTCACACCATCGATAGCTTGCCAATCCAATTAATAAACAACATAACCTAACATTAGTAATAAAACATTAGAAATAAACAAAAAACTAACCTCAAAAAATATAACCTAATTTTAATCACGAGTGAATGATACAAAATGAAAATCAACCTTAGTTTGGCTTAATAATACGGAAAATCACTCTTTCACGCTAAACTAGGCTCTGTAGAGAAAAATGCTTAAAATAAAAGTTGTAGATCTTTTAATTTCCTATAAATATGATTACACATTTTTGTCGTTAAATGCATAATAAGGCCAAAATCTTTTTAAAAAAATGCATTTTTTTCAGATTTTAACTTAAAAAAATCTAAAAATTCGTAAGAAATTCAGATTTTCATGGAAAAAACAGGAAATCACTGATTACGGTTTAACGGAAAGATATCGTTAAACAGGTTTTGACATTTTTTACTCTTGAAATTTTACATAGAAATCATGTGCCATATGTCTAAAACATATATTTTTTGTATCTCCACTGATTTTAATTGCTTATTTATCACTACAATAAGATATTTGACTAAAAATGTACCGGTTTCTGACTTTTTGCACACCTGGTAGACATCTTATATACAAACATACTACGAGGGTAGGCTGATAAGTAATGCACACATGCTTGTAGAAGACGAACAAAAAGAAATAGCAAGATGGGGTAAATAACAAATTAAAGTACAAATCTTAACCTACCAAATTATCTATTTATTTTTCAATATAGTCACCGTTAAGCATTACACATTTCTCCCAACGTTTAACAAGTTTTTTCATTCCGTCACTGAAAAATTCTTCCGACTTTCCTCGAACCCAGTAATGATTACCCTTAAGGTCTCTCTTCAGTAGAGGAAAAAAATAAAAATCGCAAGGCGCAAGGTCGGGAGAATACGGAGGGTGTAAAATTGGTTGAAACTTCAGGTTTCTCAGAGCCTCTCCAGTTGCACGCGAAGTGTGTGGACGAGCATTGTCGTGTTGCAAAATTATTGGCGCCAGGTTGCCTCTAACACGACAAACTCGACGTCGGAGGTGTTTCAGAGTCTGTATATACTGAGCAGAATTTACCGTTGCCCCTCGTTCCAGATAATCAGTCACATAAACTCGGCGAGCATCCCAAAACACAGTCAAAAGAATTTTTTTTGCGGACGGTTGTGTTTTGAACTTTTTCACAACAGGAGAATGTGGATGACGATATTCAGCGCTCTGCCTTTTTTCTTCGGGATCGTAATGATGAACCCATGACTCGTCCCCCGTCACAATATTCAAAAGAAAGTCGTCTCCTTCGTCACGGTAGCGCTTCAAAAGTTGTTCACAGCATTCCAATCGACGCTGTTTATTCTCGTCTGTCAGACGGCGTGGTACCCATCGTGCACAGATTTTACGGTATCCCAATTGTTCAATAATGAAGCCAACACGTTCCTTAGATATTCCAATTTGGTTTGCGATACGCTGTTGAGTGATTCGCCGGTCATTTTGAATCAAATCATCGATGAGTTTGCGACGATTATCGTCTGAGGCAGTGATTGGTCGTCCACTGCGTGTTTTGTCAACAATTAAGGCTTTTCCAGGTTGGCAATCACGAAATTTTATTACCCAACGATTCACAGTAGACCTATCAACAGTATCGTCACAATAAACAGCCTTTAAACGACGATAAATCTCACTAGGATTCACTTTCTCAGCAGTTAAAAATTCGATAACAGCGCGTTGTTTAATTCTCGTTGACATAGCACCAGAACACGACGCCATACTTCCACTACTCAAAACAAACTGAATGAAAGCAACGCCTTCAAACTGCGCAGGCTTGTAGAGGAGAAATAGTACTTCCACATGCCACCAGGCGCGCTACTGAAGTTTATTTAGTTGTCTTCTACAAACATGTGTGCATTACTTATCAGCCTACCCTCGTATAAATAGTGAGTAACAAGAATGCCTTTTGCTTATGGATTGGCTGTGAGGAAGGAAAGAGAAATCTTACAGTGCTGCCAACCCTTTCTAACCCAGTGTGATGAAGAAGTCACACTGGAGTGAAATAACAGACATCAAAATTTTAGTTATTAAACTAGTTTGGATTAGGAACGCTGGGTGTGAAGTGTAATAATTTTCTGTACCCTGGCCAGGAATCGAACGTGAGACTTCTGCTTTGCAGTGTAGCATACTGACCATTGTGCTACGGAGGCAACCATTAATTAGTTTCTTTTAAAAATTAATTTTAGTTTTAAATATTCGATTCATTTACTAAAATAAAGTAGCATTTTCTTCGAATATGTCGTACGTACAAGTATATTTTTTAGATTGTTTTTAAAAAGTGATTTTATACAGTTTATCAATATTTTTAATTGTAAAATACTTTGTCTTAAATGATGACTTTAAAATTAAAATCATATTTAGTTTTTTTTGCTACAAATCTAAGTAAGAGAATATATTTTGTTTAGGAAGCCTGAACATAATTTTACATATTCATATTGTTGTATGAAACAATGAAGATATTTTTTGTGTATAGTTAAAAAAAATTGGGATTAAAAGGGTTAACCACATGTTGCCATTCAATTAATATACTTTGTTGTGACAGACAATTTTTCCGCTTAAATTCCATTTCCTTTAAAATTTTTCTTAACGTACAAAGTTTCCAACTAAACTTTTGCCTTTCTTTCAAAACCGGTAATAACTTTTTATATGTCAGCATCACTGACCGATTCCTTTTTTTATTACCAGGTGTCAAAATAACTGTTGATGAAGAATTATCTTCTTCACTATCTTTAACTTCCTTATTTATATTTTGAATTGTGGAAAGAGAAACATCACAGTAGTTAACCGCTTGCTCACAGCTTTTGTTAAGAGGCACGGAAAGGTATTTTTATTTAGTTTCAACTCCACAGCATTTTATTACATTACATATTAGATTTCGTTCAGCACCATGAACAATTTGATCCCGTTTTCGAGAAACCGACATTTCTGTTCATGGTAACAAACAGTTATTTTCGTATAATTAACTTACAAAAGGTTCAGCAATATACTGTGTGTTCTCTAGTATAGTTTACGTTGTTGTGGTGGCGAACTGATACCAAATAAGTTGCGCATACGCACTGGTGCTTTCCCCACTTTGTCCCTCGTTAAAACTCGAGACTCAAGTGATTTTACAACATACCTGAAAGACAGGACTGATAACAGATTGGCATTTTCCCTAGGATTATTTGGTTTGTCGTGAGTTTGTTTTTTCTTGTCCAAATCACCATTTCCACTGCTCTCCATTGTACTTCAACTATCTCCATTCAGTAATCACTACCTGCAATCAAATACATACAGAAAACATTATAATACTAGCTAAAGTACTCGTTCTTTTGTTTTTTTTTAAATTTTATTATTATTTAACGTCGCATCAACTACAACGGTCATTAGCGACTCAATGGGGTGTAACTAATGTACAATGGAGGATGAAATGATTTTTTCAACGTGTGAAAATATGCCATGCCTGAGTGGGATTCGAACCCAGGACCGCATGATGAGAGGCGAACATTTGACCAACTGCGCCAATGCGGCCGACACTTGTTCTTTGAACGGTTTTCTTGGTGCTGTGGCAGTCTGTTGGTGTACTGAGTTCGATCCTAGTCAGATCTGAAATCCTTTAATCATTCATTGTTATTTACCTCCTTTCAACATCAACATTATTATTAATAAAAAAAATCTGGTGTGAAACACTCACACAACTTTCTCTTGCCGATGCAAATAATTAACAATAAACCTAACATTAGTAATAAAACATTAGAAATAAACAAAAAACAAACCTCAATAAACAAAACCTAATTTTAATCATGAGTGAAAGATGCAATATGAAAATCGACCTCAGTTTGGCTTAAAAATACGGAAAATCACTCTTTCACGCTAAACTAGGCTCTGTAGAGAAAAATTCTTTAAATAAGAGTTGTAGATCTTTTAATTTACAATAAATTTAATTATATACACTGTTAAGGCATTTGCACCGGGGTTTGCACTATCTTGTAATCCTCTTTGCTTTTTCTTCCTCTTCCTTCTTTCTTCTTCTTTTTGTTGGCCTACTGCTAACCTGCATCCATTTCTCCCTTGACCACTTATGCAACTGAATTCATCACGGACAGACGCGTCCTTCGTTTGAGGCTTAATATTTCGGCCTAGCAACTAGCGTGATGCTGGCAACGGCTTATGTATTTCGAAACGAGGCTTTAAACTGTGCTTATGTCGGTTAATATAATTATTTATCATTGTGTTTGTGTATTTGCTAAACTGTCTGCTAACGTATTAATAGTAATTCTTCGTCGGTCGCCATCTTGGGCTCACGCACATGTTCCAGCTGCTGGACTTCAGGCTATTGTGTTCGATAACAAGTAAGTGGACGTTTTATGTTTGTGATATTTAATTTAGTTGCTCAAGTGGTCATTCTGCTATTTTGTTTGTGTTCCTATTTTTTACTACCACGGTCTTGTACGCGGACCACTATAAATGTGTATTGGTCCTCCTATGAACATAATTTCGAGCCAAATTCCTTTTCTTACTTTACAAAACCATTCAGGCATTTTTACAAGGTGCTAACCTAAACATTTTGGTCTCTCCGGGCTGCGGATAAAAATCAGTGAATGGTTATACAGTGTCATAAATTATTCATAAACTTGTATCAATGCTTTATTTTAATTCCGCTGTCTCAATCTGATTGGTCGGGATTTTTCATTCATTGAAACGTCAGCTGTTTATTTAATCGTATTGTTTATTTACATTTGTGGTTTTTTGTATTATTTCAACAACATTAAATCATTTTCATAATATTGTACCAACGTTGTTTATCCGATTTTTGCTTATCCGAACAACCAAATTCGGATATTTAGCTATTCAAAAAAAACAATTGTTATCTTATGGTATTTTTTTTTATCCTTTGCTATTCAATATGGACAATGCTGAGCAAATTTTCACAAAATGTCGTCAACTAATCCAATCATTGAACACGTTAAAACAAGTTCAATCTATTTCTGCACCCAACGATGCGTTTAAAATAGAGGCAAAGCGAATATTCTCTAATTTCCAACCACTGCAAAATGGATTAATTGATTTATTAATTGAGGCGTATTCTGAGGTTTTTGAGGATCAAATCGCCGCTATCCAAAACGAGTTCGAAACTAAATATTTTCAAATTATCGCCCATACGGCTGATGTTAGTAACCCGAATCAGGCTAACTTTGTTAAACCGGATTTGTCAAATCCGGTACCTGTTAATTCCAATTTTGCACAAAATAATCGGAATTCAATTTCGCCATCTACCAACTCTGACAGTGTGCATTCATTTTTTGTTAAATCGAACTCGCTTAAATGTCTTTCGTGCGAATCCAACTTTCACTCAATTCAAAACTGCAGTGAATTTCTTTCACAAACCGTCGATAACCGCTACAAAATTATTTCTCGACTTAAACTGTGTTTCGCTTGCTTCGACAATCACGACCGTCGTAACTGTAAATCGACTAAACATTGTCGTATCTGTCAGTCAAAATCTCATAATACGTTGTTACATTTTGACCGTAACACTCAACAATCGAATTCGCCTACCCCTTCCGTTGTTAACCCGCATAATTCGCAAACCGCTAATTCGTCTCAACACGTCAAACACCCGGTCAACAATTCACTGTCTACCGGGTGTCTGCTTGCTAATTCTTTGTCGTCGATTCAGGCTACTACTCTCGCAACTCCGCCAATTGATTCCTACGCTACCTGCTCTGCTAATATGCCGGTAACTACTAGAAATTCGTCTTCGTCAATTATTGCTGAAACACCTATCGATTATGCTCTTTCTTGTTGCCTTGATGGACAAACCGCGCTGTTAGGCACCGCTATTGTTCATGCTGTTAATTCTTCCGGTAAAACTGCTCAACTTCGCGCTGTGATTGACAACGGTGCTCAATCCAGCATTCTAACCTATAACGCCGCTCGTAATCTTCAACTCGACATAGCGCCCACTACTAAGCGCTTACAAGGCATTTCATCTGAAGTTACATCCGTCAAAGGCACTACTAACGTTACAATTCTGTCGCCGCAAAATTCAGATTTTCGTTTACCGCTTCAGACTACAGTTATTCAAAAAATAACAGACCGGCTTCCTGCTACTCGAATTCATAAATCCGTTGGTGAACAGTTTCCTAAACATCTGTTAGCCGACTTTCGTTTTCGTAGCCCCAATCCAGTAGATCTACTGCTTGGCGCTGATTGCTTTTCAGAAATACTAGATTTCAGTAAAACGCCTTTAATAAGAGGCGCTCCATCCGCTTTGTTGACTGTATTTGGTTATGTGGTGTTCGGCAAATTACCCGACATCCAAACACCTAATTCTTTAATAAATAACGCTTCGTTTTTAACAACTGCTCTCTCGAATAAGGCTAAATTCTCGTCGCTTGCTACTGCTGTTCATGCCGCATCGTCTATTGTTGAAAACGGAACGTCAAATACAAATTTGGTTTCGCCTCAAACTCTCGCCGTTAATCATCAAACTCTTGTTCCTGCTAATTCAAAAATTGAGCTCGATGTTACTGTTAACCCCGAGATCAATAAATATGTCGTTTCTACTATTTACTCGCCTAATTGCTTATTTGTTTCGCCCGCATCCGACAATAATTCGGATCGCGCTACTGTTTTAACTAATCACGTTTCTTCGGCTTCAAATCGATTCGCTGCTCCATCCGAGCTCACCGCTGTTGATTCTCGTCTCGCTTCGTCTACCAACTGCGCCAGTCTCTCAACCGATCTTGCTGCTGTTACTCCGTCAAGTAGTCGCTTCGATTTTACGCTGAAGGCTTCCACCGAGTTATCTCCAATTAATTCTTCAAACTGCTTCGAGTCTTCTGGCATCGCAGATACTTCGCCGATAAAACCTGCTACTCTCGTCTTAGCCGATTCTACGGCTAACCAACCAACTTCGGATCATAACTTCTGGTCGTCTCCCGCACACTCTGTTGATAAACCGCTGCAAATTGATTCGCTAGATGGCCATCGGCCCTCCTTAGTTGCTTCACGCTCTGCTAACGCTCTTCGCACGCCTTATGCTCCTAATGGTGGGCGGCGCCCCAATCGTTGTAAACAGTATTCACAACCGGTGAATAATTATAATTCCAATTCTCGTCTTTCGTTTAACGCTTGGTGTAACCTTCGTACATCTCGCTCGTCACCCCAACCTCAATCACGGATTCACTCTCAACAAGTTTCTGAATTTCGCCGTACCGCAATTCAAGATTCTCGTCACAATTGTTCGCCTACTCATCAGTTTGTTTCGCAACCCGCTTACCAGTTAGCTTTGCCTTTGGGCAACTAACTCTTCTTTACTGTTTCATTTCGTTTCCCGCTTACTTTATCTTCATTTGTTTTCGTTTCTTCGTTTGTTTTCTTCGTTCTTCTGTTGGTTTTTTCGTTCTTCGTTTTCTTTTGCTTCGTTACTGGTTGCCAGCCCTCGCTGGTGATCACTTCAAGATACTCCGTTCCCGTTTGCCTCCGCGCAGGCTGTCGAAGATTTCCGTTCGACGTCGGCCAGGTGCACACGCGCGTGCATCACGCCACATCAAAATGTTCCGTTCTTCTGTTCTTCGTCTTCAGGTTTCTTCATCGTTCTTCGTCCCTCCCGTGGTGTTTCACGGCGGGCGGGTTTTCAAGGCTTTCTTCGCTTGTTAGACTTACTTGGCTGCTTCGTTTCCGCTCCCTGCGTTGGTTCAGGGCGGGTGGCCCCCTTGTTCTTCGTCGTTTTCATAAATCATTTGTCAATGATTTGGCGGGCGGTTATGTTAAGGCATTTGCACCGGGGTTTGCACTATCTTGTAATCCTCTTTGCTTTTTCTTCCTCTTCCTTCTTTCTTCTTCTTTTTGTTGGCCACTTGTACACTGAGACGTGTCATGGGCGGATGTGCTTCCCGTCTCGTTTTAAGGCTTATTCGTTTTAACGCTCGTTTATATTGTGTTTTGTTGTGTTTTTTATTGTTTATGTACTTAAAGTGTATCTTAAAGGTTCATCAAGTCGGCTGTGCGGCGTGTTCTAATTATATGTCTTTTTTCAAGTTTCAAATTGGTAAGTACGTTTTGCACATGATATTAGTTTTCTGTACATTTGGTCAATGTTCCTATTCTTTTCCTTTTCTCATTTGTGCGTGATCCATTACAAGTTTCTTGGTCTTATACACTGACCACTATAAATGTGTATTGGTCCTCCTATGAACATAATTTCGAGCCAAATTCCTTTTCTTACTTTACAAAACCATTCGGGCATTTTTACAAGGTACTAAACTAAACATACACTTTTGTCGTTTAAATGCATACTAAGGCCGAAATCTTTAAAAAAAATCGATTTTTCACTCGTTTTCGTGAGAAAAAAACAGAAAATCGCTAATTACCGCTAAACTAAGCGTTAGGGAAAAAAATGTGTGAAATAAAAGTTGTAGGATTTTATTCTCTACAACTTTTATTATATACATTTTTGCACTAAAATACATATTAAAGCCGCAATCTTAAAAAAACAACTTTTTACTTGAAAACAGCCTCACAAAGAATTTCAGCAAACATGGAGCCTATCCTATTTTGTAGAGCATAAAAATTTAGTAAACCACGCGATTTTTAAAAATATCGTAGGACCAGTTTTTGAGAAAATCGCAAAAAAGTGAAAAACTACACGAATAAACTACTACTTCCGGTTGACGGATTTTAATGAAAATGTTTGTGTCGGGTCCGGTAGTGGTATGTTACTTAAGTTTCAAGTTTCAATTCGTACGATGTTCCGGTCTTGAGATATTCTGTATACACGCGCGCGCGCGCACACACACAGACCAATCGCTAAAAACATGTTTTTTTGGGTTCAGGGGGACTGAAAACGTGTAGATCCGGTGAAAACTCGATTTGTTAAAATCGACATGAAAACAATACTTTCCTTCCTATATATTCATATAGGCAAGAGAGAGTAAAAAAAGACTGTTGTAGTATGTTTTGTAAATAACTTGTACAAATTTTAATTGTTTACGTTTTGTTAACGTCCATCAACTGCCCGAATCGACGAAAATGTTTAAAAAATTCGAGAGCGTGTGCTCTCTGACCGTCGACTTTGGAATTATTAAGAAAATTGCGCAACAGTTTTCGTCAAAAAAGATCCGATTTGTGGCCGACAGGACAATAGTTCTTCCACCACGACAACAATGCACCTGCACACATAACCATATCAGTGAAAGATTTTTTTGACTAAAAATGGCAGGTTCCGCTGCCCTACGGACCTTACTCGCCTGACCTAGCTCCATGCGACTTTTTATTTCCACGCATGAAAAGGGACATTAAAGGACACAGATTTGACAACATTGAAGCGCTCAAGAAAAAACGAAGGAGGAGCTGTCAACCATTTCTAAAGATGACTACAAAAAATGTTTCGAACAGTGAAAGCATCGGCAGGATAAATGTATTAGTTATAATAGAATATTTTGAAGGGGATAAAGCTGTTTTATGCCCAAAACTGGCAGGTGGAGTGTTATTTTAATTGTACTCTATCTGTTTGGTCCAGGGCTGAAAAAAATAGTTGTGTTTCTTATTACATAGTCAGCCACTTATATGACTGAACTATTTAAGAACAATAGAGATAGAGGTGTAAAAGACACTAGTCAGAGTTAGCTCCTCTGAGAGTAATGAATTTCACTATGCAACCAGACCCTGTGATGAATGAAGTGAAGGTGTCATTTGCAGGGTGGAAAGTGAGTGCTTTTCGGAGGGCCTGGCATGCTGATAAGCATACTCTTTCAACTCAGTTAGGAAGGCACTGGTAAACCACCTTACTCCTCGTTTTTACTTAGTAAAACCTCTAGAGGTTCAAACCAGCCTATCGGTTGACCTAAACAACAACAAAGTTATTTTGTAAAAAAATTGAAAATAAATAGCTTTTGAAAAATAATTTCGGTTTCTTTTGGGTACCACCTCGTGTACATAAAGCAACACGGAGAATAGTCACGTGCTAAGTGCTACACCAAGCTGGCCGCCAACTACTCTGATTTAACACCAACTTAAACAGAAATAAATATACGAGAGAGGACCCAAAAAAAATTGAATGACATTGTTCTGCCATTCGTAGACGTAGTAGTGTTCTCCCGCTAGATAGAGCTAGTAGAGACCTTCAACAAACAACTGCCCACACGGCATCAGTTTATAGGTTAACGTTTGATCGTAGTGTTTGTTATGTATCTCTTACTGTTGCTCTGTTCCGTCAGTGACGTCATTAAGGCAGATTTAAAAGAACAAAGAGTGTGTTTGAAATTTTGTTTCCTGCTTGAAAGCTTACCAAATGCTTCAAAAGGCTTCAAGGAATATGCTATAAGCCACAAACAAGTTTCTGAGTAGTGTGGGTGCTTAAACCTAGTGAGATGAGTGTTGAAGACCTTCGTTCTCAGTGCCATTCAACATCTTGAAATGATGGAAACTTGAAAAAACTCTGGTGTGAAACACCTACACAACTTTCTCTTGCCAATCCAACTAATGAACAATATAATCTAACATTAGTAATAAAATATTAGTAATAAAACATTAGAAATTTTTTTTCTCTTTAATTCTTTATTTACAACTAAAATTTTACAACAAGCAAATGTGATGATTATGATAATAATGTAAATGACACGATAGGCATGAGAGGGGTATTGGTGCCTCCCCAAGAATGAAATTTGTGTATCAAATTAGCAGGTCTCTACTCCAGCATCTTTTAAGGCGTCTACGGGGATTATCAGGTAAATGGAAGGTGGAAAGTGAACGCACCATTGGGTTCTCGTGTTCGTGTGACTTGTCGTGAAAGCGTTTGTATAGGTATTCGATGCAATTTTGTACAAGTGGTGTTTTCAAATCTGTATGTGTTTTGTTGCTAACGTAAAGAGGTGCTTTTGCTATAAGGCGTAATGTTTTTGACTGGAATGCTTGAATTCATTGCAAGTTAGAGGGTTTGGTTGAACTGTAAATTTCGGACTCGTAGGTCCATATAGGTTTCAAAAAAGAACAATATATGCGTAATTTTTGTGCCATTAGAAATAAACAAAAAAACTAACCTCAAAACATAACCTAATTTTAATCATGAGTGAAAGATGCAAAATGAAAATCAACCTCAGTTTGGCTTAAAAATACGGAAAATCACTCTTTCACGCTTAACTAAACTCTGTAGAGAAAAATGCTTTAAATAAAAGTTGTAGATATTTTAGTTTCCTAAAAATTTTATTATAGGCCTAGGTACTTTATCGTTGTAATATGCATACTAAGGCTGAAATTTTTAAAAAAATCGATTTTTTTACACGTTTTCGGGAGAAAAAACAGAAAATTGTTAATTACCGGTAAACTAAGAGTTATACAAAAAAAAGTTTCAAATAAAAGTTGTAGGATTTTAAATTCTCTACAACTTTTACTAATACATTTTTGCGCTTAAATGCACATTAAAGCCGCAATATTAATAAAACTATTTTTTTACGGAAAAACAACCTCTCCAATTTCAGCTACATAGCGCCTACCTTATCTTGTAGAGCATAACAAATTTAGTAATGAGACCATATTACAAAAAATCGTAAACCGTTTTAGAGAAAATGGCAAAAAAGTGAAAAATTACATGATTAAACTAATACTTCCTTGACTGATTTTGATTTGTGTCGGGTCCGGGAGTAGTACCTAACTCTTCAGTTTCAAGCTCGTACGATGTTCCGTTCTTGAGATATTCTGTTCATACGCACGCACGCGCGCGCACACACGCACGCACGCAGACCAATCGCTAAAAACATGCCTTTTTGGTTCCGGGGATCTGAAAAATGTAGATCCGGTGAAAACTCGATTTCAAAAAATCGACATGAAAACAAAACTTTCCTTCCTATATTATTCATAAAGGCAATAGAAAGTAAAAGTGTACAGACTACAAAAGCAAACCTTTTTCAGCGTGTAATATTGAATTCTGAACAGAGATCCAAGAAAGCAACAATGAGTAATTTAATTACCATAGAGTATCAAATTATACGTTAGACTTTAAAACAATGGAAGTATGAAATCAAGTTAAAGCCAGAGGAAATGGAATGTAATTAAATACAAGATGACTGGCATCTCACCTATCAATACATACATAAATATAAATCAATTACAACCAAGTACACGCTGAAATACAGTTAAAATTATTTCACAATATATCCTAACAGAATAATTACGGTGAACATTAACTGAAATCAAAAGAAATCCGCCGAGGGCTGCACTGAACTGATTGTGCAATTATTTTAGCCCTAACGTATTATTACACAGGGTGATTATAAATGAAATAGACACTTTCGACAGCTTCTTGAACATCAAACTGGTGTATTTGAATATAGTAAATGACATAGGTTTGTATGGAATTTTTTAAAGTATATGTTGGTACAACTGTTGCTAGAATTTTGTTGTTGGCTGCTGTTACAACGACCAGTCTAGCAAAATGGCCGCTACTCAAGTGGAGAAAGCTTATTGTGTTCTTGGATTAGCCGAAACAAACTCGGTTACGGTTGTGCAACGTCATTTCAGAACAAGATACGGTAAACCACCACCAACAAGGCAATCAACCTAAGACTGGTATACACATTTTTAAAACAGTGGATGTCTGTGTAAAAGGAAGAGTACTGGAAGACCTTCTGTTACAGAAGAACAAATTGATAGTGTTTGTGATGTTTATGTACAAAGTCCAGGAAAATCAACTAGATCAGCAAGTTTAGAATTGCAAATTCCTCAACCGACTGTGTGGAAAATTCTGCGGAATCGTTTGAAAATGACACCAACTTCGCCGCATTGGCGAAGTTGGTAACGTGCTCGCCTCTCATCATGCGGTCTTGGGTTCGAATCCCATTCAGGCACGGCATTTTTTCATACGTTACAAAAAATCATTTCATCATTCACCGTCTGCATTAGCAGTAATTGCAGAACAGTCAGACGTTAAACAAAACAAAAAAAAAACCTTATAAATTGCAGTTAGTACAAAGTTTAAATACCAGTGATAAAGTCCAACGTAAAAATTTTTGTCTGGAGATGCAACATTGTGTTGAAAATGACGACGCATTCTTTAATCGCCTAATTTCAGTGATGAATGTAATTTTCACATTAGTGGAAAAGTTAATAGACATAATGTTAGAATATGGGGCACAGAAAACCCAAAAATAACTTTACAGCATACACGCGATTCCCCTAAAGTAAACGTCTTTTGCGCATCTCGTGAAAAGGTTTACGGGCCGTTTCTCTATCACGAAGTGTCAGTAACCGGAGTAATTTATCTGGACGTGTTAAACGAATGGTTAATGCCTCAACTCCTGGAAAATAAACATAACTTATCATTTTTGTACAAGATGGAGCTCCGCTTCACTGGCACTTACAGGTAAGAAATTATCTTGATGAACGTCTTCCTAGACGATGGATCGGCCGTGCAAGTGAGGAAAACATTGTGTTTACGCCGTGGCCACCTCGTAGTCCAGACTTTACGCTCTACGACTTTTTCGACTTTTTTTGGGGGGTTATGTAAAAGACAAAGTTTTTGTACCACCGCTTCCTGTTGATATCAATGATCTAAAACAACGTATCGCAAATGCTCTTGCCACAGTTGACCGTTATATGCTTAATCGTTTGTGGGAAGAATTCGACTACCGTGTTGATATCTGTCGTGTTACAAATGCTGCACACATTGAACATCTGTAAATATTTTCAATAAAAACTTAATGAATTCTTCTATATCATCATGTAAGTAACTACCAGAACTTTTCAAAAATAAATGTTCTATAAGCTGTCGAAACTGTCTATTTCATTTATAATCATCCTGTACACCAGATGATAGTAAATTATACGGCAATCTCTCGGGAGATGAATGTATATTTAAAATCTTGCATGAAACACTCACACGACTTTCTCTTACCAATGCAAATAATTAACAAATAACCTAACGTTAGTAATAAAACATTAGAAATAACCAAAAAAATAATCTCAATAAACATAACCTAATTTTAATCATGAGTGAAGGACGCAAAATGAATATCAACCTCAGTTTGGCTTAAAAATACGGAAAAATCACTGTTTCACGTTAAACTAGGCTCTGTAAAGAAACATGCTCTAAATAAAAGTTGTAGATCTTTTAATTTCCTATAAATTTTAATTACATACACTTTTGTCGTGAAATGCATGCTAAAGCTGAAATCTTAAAAAAATCGATTTTTACACGTTTTCGTGAGAAAAAACAGAAAATCGCTAATTACTGCTAAACTAAGCGTTATTCAAAAAAATGTTTCAAGTAAATGTTGTAGGATTTTAAATTCTCTACAACTTTTATACATACATTTTTGCGATAAATTCATATTAAAGTCGCAATCTTAAAAAAACAATTTTTTTACGCGAAAACAGCCTCTCCAAGAATTTCAGCAGACATGGCGCCTCCCTATCTTGTTGAGCATAAAAAATGTAGTAAATAAGGCGATTAAGAAAAACATACGAGCCGTTTTTGAAAAAAACGCAAAAAGTGAATAATTACACGAATACACTACTATTTCCGGTTGACTGATTTTGATGAAAATATTCGTGTCGGGTCCGGTCGTAGTATCTAACTTAAGTTTCAAGTTCGTACGATGTTCCGTTCTTGAGAAATTCCGTTCACATACACACACAGACCATTCGCTAAAAAAACATGTTTATAGGGTTCAGGGGGTCTGAAACGTGTAGATACGGTGAAAACTCGCTTTCGAAAAATCGACACGAAAACAATACTTTCCTTCCTATACTATATTCATATAGGCAAGAGAAAATAAAAAATCTGGTGTGAAACACTCACACAACTTTCTCTTGCCAATGCAAATAATTAATAATAAACCTAACATTATTAATAAAATATTAGAAATAAACAAAAACTAACCTCAAAAACATAACCTTATTTTAATCATGAGTGAATGACGCAAAATGACAATCGAACTCAGTTTGGCTTAAAAATACGGAAAATCACGCTTTCACGCTAAACTAGGCTCTGTAGAGAAAAATGCTCTAAACAAAAGTTGTAGATCTTTTAATTTTCTATAAATTTAATTATATACACTTTTGTCGTAAAATGCATACTAAGACCGAAATGTAAAAAAAAATCGATTTTTCTCACGTTTTCGTGAGAAAAAAACAGAAAATCGCTAATTACCGCTAAACTAAGCGTTATACAAAAAAATGTTTGAAATAAAAGTTGTAGAATTTTACATTCTCTACAACTTTTATTATATAACGTTTTGCGCTAAAATGCATATTAAAGCCGCAATCTTAAAAAGAAAATGTTTTTACGTAAAAACAGCCTCAAGCAGAATTTCAGCAAACATGGCGCCTACCTTATATTGTAGAGCATAAAAAATGTAGTAAACCAGTTGATTTTAAAAAAAATCGTAGGAGTAGTTTTTGAGAAAATATCAAAAAAGTGAAAAATTATACGAATAAACTACTACTTCCGGTTGACCGATTTTGATGAAAATGTTCATGTCGGGTCCGGTAGTGGTATGTAACTTAAGTTTCAAGTTTCAAGTTCGTACGATGTTCCGTTCTTGAGATATTCTGTACACACACACACACACACACACACACACACACACACACACACACACACAGACCAATCGCTAAAAACATGTTTTTTGGGTTCAGGGGGTCTGAAAACGTATAGATCCGGTGAAAACTCGATTTCGAAAAATCGACATGAAAACAATACTTTCCTTCCTATATATTCATATAGGCAAGAGAAAGTAAAAATCTGCTGTGAACCACTCACTTGACTTTCTCTTACCAATGTAAATCATGAACAATAAAACCTAACATTAGTAAACATTGTAAAATGAAAAATGGCTACCTTCCATGACGTAGTGGATAACGCACTAGCCTACTAAGCGGTGGTCCCTAGTTCGATTTCCGACTAGGGTAAGCTTATTTGGCGTCCGCTCTAAACAATGTAAATAAGAAAAAATACAACCTATGTCTAATCATGAGTAAACAATGTAGAACGAACAATGTCTATAAAAATCTTTATTGGACAATTTTTCAAAGAATATTTTTTACTACAATAGTACATCCTCCACGAATTTCAGCAGAACTCTCGCTTACCCTAACTTGTAGAACACAAAAATTTAGAAGACCCAAATTAAGCGATTTTAATTAAAATCACAATAAGGTGAAAAACTGCATGAATAAACTATTTCTACTTCTGGTTGACCTATTTTGATGAAAATGTTAGTGTCAGATTCCCGATAGTACCCTAAACTCTAAGTTTCAACTACGCACGATATTCCGTTCTTGAAATATTTTGAATAAAATGCTAGAAATAAAAGTTGTAGATTTTTTAAATTTTCTACAACTTTGATTAATGCGCATGCTCAAAATGCATATTTGTTTTGTTAACATAACCTATTAATGCACAATAGAAACAAAATGTACTCATTGTAAGTAAGTTTGACATTAGTCAGTTGCCTATTGATATCAGATACAGTATAGGCCATAAGATGATTTTATTGAAAAGGCGGGAGTCGGACAAGGTTCTGTACCAGTCCATGTGTGACTTGTAACCAGGCATTGTTGTTACATAAGACGGAATGCCGCACTGATTATTAATTGTCCCTTAATTGAATTGAAATTGAACCAGGCCTCCTTCAACAGCCACTGCCGTCTAGATCATTCGTTTTCGTTTTACTTTCACACGATACTTTTCAATTATCAACTAAGTTATTGGGGTTTATGGCTAACGGCATAGCTCTCTACTAACTACGTACTACTGTACTAACCATCAAACATTAATCTTTCTCCGTTATCTTAAATTCATTGCAACATTTTATTTCATAGGTTACTTTATATGAAACTAGCTAAAGTGCCCGTTCTTCGAACAGTTTTCTTGGTGCTGTAAACGGTCTGTTGAAGTACCGAGTTCGATCCCTGTCATGTCTGATATTCTTTAATCACTCATTGTTATCTACTCGTACCTCCTTTCAACGTCAGCATTATTATTAATGAAAAAAAATAGTTGGACGTATAGTAAAAGCGATATTTTTAAATTAAGATATGCAGCGCTTTATTATTTTCATAATAAATGGAAGGTAAATCACAATAGAAACACCACGATGGTTAACTAAGGAACTATTAAGTATACTAATTCATTTTTGACAATGTGACTGAGAATGGGTGTATAGGGTATTGGTGGAATGGGTAGGTAGGTAACTGACTGAATGAATACGGGTTTTACCGCCGCGTAGCCTATATTTATTGTGTTCTGTTTATTTTGTACGTAATATTCTTCTAAAAATAGTGGTTTATTTTTTTAATTGATAATATCTCAGTTATTATGCATGAAAATGAAAACTTGAAATATTAATATAATATGGAATATATATATATTTTTTTTTTTACTTGTGAGGCCACAATGGACCACTTCAGCCACAACATGAAAGACTCTACTTCGATCTCTGAGCCTTGATCTTTACCCAGTATTCCCTCATTCTTTGTGATCTCTAAGCCCGGAGTTCTTCCGTCACCCTCTGCACTCTTCTAGTCTTGGTTTCCGGTTCCAAAGCCAGATCCTTCAACTTTCTATAACTTTCACACTTGAACCTCACATCCTCCAGCGTCAACCCAAACCTTTCCAAGTCCTCCTTCGTCCAGTTCAAACCGATTTTAAAATCCCAGACACTTTCAATAAGTCGTCTAAGTACTCTGTTCTCCGGTGTTCTAAGAATATGGCCCAAAAAGGAGATTCGTTTTTTCCTAATTGTGTCTAGTATTGGCTCCGAAATTTTATAGACTTCATTATTTGGTAGCAGTCTCCAACTATTATCTTTGTATATTCTCTTACCAATACAGGTTCTAAGGATCCTTCGTTCTAACGTCAGGATTCTGTGGGTTTTAATATGGAATATAGAATATAGAATTTGGAATATTCAAAAAAATTAAATGCATAATCAAACTTATTTGTCTTTAAACGTTTTGTAATATCGATTACATAACATTTTTTGATACATTGACTTTTAACAGAGATATTTGTAGTCCCCCCCCGCCCACTCTAAACTCTCCCATCACTTTGTGATATTAAAAACAAATTATAGCCTATTACTTTCTCTTGCCAATATGAATATATAGGAAGGAAAGTATTGTTTTCATGTCAATTTTTCGAAATCAAGTTCACAACGGATCTACACGTTTTCAGACCCCCTGAACCCAGAAAACATGTTTTTAGCGATTGGTCTGAGTGTGTGTCTGTGTGTGTGTGTGTGTTGTGTGAACAAAATATCTTAAGAACGGAACATCATACGAACGTTAAACTTGAAACTTAAGTTAGGTACCACTAGAGGATCCGACACGAACATTTTCATCAAAATCGGTCAACCGGAAGTAGTAGTTTATTCGAGTCATTTTTCACTTTTTTACGATTTTCTGAAAAGCTTCTACGATTTTTTTTTAAATCGCCTCATTTACAACATTTTTTATGATCTACATGATAGGATAGGCGCTATGACTGCTGAAATTCATGGGGAGGCTGTTTTCTCGTAAAAATTGTTTTTTTTAAGATTGCGGCTTTAATATTCATTTTAGCGCAAAAATGTATATAACAAAAGTTGTAGAGAATTTAAAATCCTACAAATATTATTTCAAACATTCTTTCGTATAACGCTTAGTTAAGCGATAATAGCGATTTTCTGGGTTTTTTCTCACGAAAACGTGTAAAAAATCGATTTTTTTTTTTAGATTTCAGGTTTAGGATAAATTTTACGACAAATATGTATAATTAAATTTAAAAAATTCAAAAGATCTACAACTTTTATTTAAAACATTTTTCTCTACAGAGCCTAGTTTAGCGTGAAAGAGTGATTTTCCGTATTATTAAGCCAAACTGAGGTTGATTTTCATTTTGCGTCTTTCACTCATGATTAAAATAAGGTTATGTTTTTTGAGGTTGGTTTTTTGTTTATTTCTAATGTTTTATTACTAATATTTGTTTATATTGTTTACATTGGAAGGAGAAAGTCGAGTGAGTGTTTAACACCATTTTTTTTCTTTGAGAGTTTACATTTCCCGGGGTTCAATTTATCTTGGCTATCCTGTAGTTCAAAGTTAAATGGAATAAGAAATACTAAAATTATTGATGGGGTGAAAAATGAGCAATAAATATAATAGTTGTTCGTTATACAATGACTGTTTTGATTAAACCGCATTAAGTCAACGACAAGTTGTCAGGAAACAAGTATGAAATATGAACAGACATTAATGAGTCCTAGATAAAGACCAGCACACAGCACAAATAATTATATAACTACAAAAAATTATATGAAAATACAAACCACTTATATAACGAAACAAAAAAATACATGTATAGTAAACAGTGGTTAAGATAATTGAAGTCGAAAATAAAACAGGGTCAAAGAAGCAACCTTGAAGCAATCGTCATCGTTTGGCAGGAACCATACAACTGCTTATCAACAAGATCATCATCATGAAAGCAATCAATTACTGTTTTATGAATATGAACAAAAATATTTAGAACCTGCGCACACGATGCGATGCGATTTGCACGTTTTATACAATTACTGGAATAATACTTTTGGCAATCTAAATGATGTCTTAATACGAAGTGTAGCTATTAAATAACGAGACTGACGTTGTAAAAAATATTATTTTTATTTTATACATAATCACTTTTTGTCACCTTCAATATACACTCCTTCTCTATTCCTACTTCTAATTCCATGCGAATTTTCCATTGTTGGAAACAGTGCTAGAAGTCATCTTCTGTTAGCTTCTTCAGAACACATGCCGCTTTCTCTTTTACAGCTTCCAGACTCAAATCTCGTCCCTTTTAATGCAGATTTCATCTTAGGGAACAGGTAGAAGTCACATGGCGCAAGATCTGGTGAATAATCAACTGAGATGCTGTACTTGGCTAGGAACCTCTTGACAGATAAAGCGGAATGAGCTGGCGCAGTCTCTTGGTGGAGAACCCATGATTTGTCTTTCCACATTTCGAGGCGTTTTTTCCTTACTCTAGTTTAGAAAGTATCTCAAGGTAGTAATACTGATTAATTGTTTGACCTTCAGGAATATCCCATGGATATAAAAAAAACAATCATCATTGGTTTAAATTTTGACTTGCTCATTCGAGCTTTTTTGGCTCTCGGTGAAGTCCGGCTCTTCCAGTGCATGGATTGGCGCTTCGTTTCCGGATCATGAGTAAAAAACCACGTTTCATCACATGTTATTATCTTTTACCTGTTCCCTAAGGTGAAATCTGCATCAAAAGGGACAAGATTTGAGTCTGTGGAACCTGTAAAAGAGAAAGCGGCACGGGTCTTGAAGGAACTGACAGAAGATGACTACTACCACTGTTTCCGACAATGGAAAATTCGCATTGTAGGGATAGAGAAGGAGTGTACACTGAAGGTGACAATAAGTGATTATGTATGAAATTAAAATAAAATTTTGTACAACGTCAGTCTCGTTAACTAAATATGTTGTTTAGGTCAACAGGCTGGTTTGAACCTCTAGAGGCTTTACTTAGTAAACGAAGAGTGAAGTGATTTACAACTGCCTTCCTCACAGAGTGTAAAAGTATGCTTGTCAGCATGCCAGGCTCTCTAAACCATGTACTTTTCATTTTGTAAATGACAACTTCATTACATTCACCACACGGTCTGGCTGTATAATGAAATTCATTACTCTCAGAGGAGATAATTCTGACTAGTATCTATTACACCTCTACCTCTTCTGTTCTTAAATGCTTTAATCATTTAATTGACTGACCATATGTTAAGAAACAGAACTATTTTATGTAACCCTGAAACTAACTGATGGAGTTCAAATAATGATTTAACATTTCACCAGCCTGATGAAGACAGAGAAAATTATTTACGCTTCAATTACTTTTTCGCAATTAGTGGCTTTTCGTATTATCAATCAACCAATTACTAGAGTTTGGCTTAATTTCCAAGACACACTGTATAAAAACTCATGTATGCCTATTTTGTACTTATGTGTTGATTTACAGTTGATTATGTAATTACTTAGTGTATTACATTGTAATTATGTATCCGTATACGCAGTAATGCTATAAAACAAGGGGCAAGGTGAAGCTGTTAGCAAATTCTAGACTTTAAAGTTCAATACATAATAAGCACAATTCAATGTAAACTTTGTTAAGCAAGATGAAAAAATCTGGTGTGAAACACTAACACGACTTTCTCTTGCCAATGCAAATAATTACCAATATAACTTAACATTAGTAATAAACATTAGAAATTTTAAAAAAATAATCAATAAACATAACCTAATTTTAATCATGAGTGAAAGACGCAAAATTAAAATCAACCTCAGTTTGGCTTAAAAATACGGAAAATCTCGCTTTCACGCTAAACTAGGCTCTGTAGAAAAAAATGCTCAAAATAAAATTTGTAGATCTTTTTATTTCCTATAAATTTGATTATAATTATACACTTTTGTCGTAAAATGCATACTAAGGCCGAAATGTCAAAAAAAATCTATTTTTTACACATTTTCATGAAAAAAAAACAAAAAAATCACAAATTACCGCTAAAACTAAGCGTTATCCAAAGAATCTCTAAAATAAAAGTGGTAGATATTTAAATTTTCTACAACTTTATTCCATAAACTTTGCTCTAACATTCTATTAAAGCCGCAATCTTTAAAAAAAAGAAAAAAACATTTTTTCTACGAGAACACTGCCTCCCCAAGAATTTTAGCGGACATGGCTCCAACCTTGTACCCAGAAATACGATTTGTATCGTGCTTCAAAAATATTAAAATCCGCCAAGAGTGGGCATTAATAGATCATGGGACATCTAAGAAAAGAAAACGAAGGAAGTGAAGGAAGAATCCACTTGTTGAGAAGCGTAAAATGAATGGTTCGCCATTGTAACTTCGCAAGGTGTCAGTGTCAATGGTCTAATGCTTAAAACCAAGGCAAAAAGTTTTGCTAAAAAGTTAATCATTGTTACCCTTTTATTTGTTTCGTGCGTATATGGATAGATCTTGCAAGTAAAATTTATGTGTGATAATTTTAATAAAATACAGTATCGTATACGCCGCAGTTTACGAATTATTTTATTAGGGCCAGCCCTCTAATTGGGCCAAAATACTCCGGTCCCGATGTGCCCCAATTATCCGGAATTGACTGTATTTCGAACTTAATATGAAAACGAGTATACGTAATTTAAGTTGTAGAACATTTAAAAATCTACAACTTTAATTTCAAATATTTTTTTGTACAACGCTTAGTTTAGCGTCAATCAGCGATTTTCTGTATTTAGTTTTTTGGCAAAATCGGTAACAAATGGAATTTTTAAATATCGCGACCTTAGTATGCAATTCACGACAACAGTGCATATAATCAAAGTTATAGGAAATTAAAAACTTTAAAACTTTTATTTGAAGCATTTTTGAGTCTCTTTGTTAATCCCCCCCCCCCTAGCAAAATGTTTTACATTTTGTGGGTATTTCGTATGTAGGTATTCTTACAGTATTTTTAACGGTAAAATGGGAAAAATATTTTTAAAAAATCATACATCAATATTTTTCAAGTTAACGACAAAGTTTTTTCCTTTTTCAAGTTAACCTTAATCTATTTATTGACAATTTTATTAAATTATTTAATAATATTTAATTTAATTATGTTAAATTAATTTAATGATAATTTATTTAAAGATTTCTTGTACTCAATGAATTTATATATCATTATTAAATACAGTAGCAGTATTGAGAAAAAGTAATGTATTTACCATAATTACATTTAACCTTAACTTGAAGAATATTGGGGTAAGATTTTATTTTAATTTTCCCGTTTTTATCGTTAAAAATACTGTAAGGTTGCATACGAAATATTTACAAAATGTGAAAAATTATGCGGGGGGGATAACAGAAGAGACCCGCATTTTTCTCTACAGAGCCTAGTTTACAAGCAATTCTGGATTTTCCGTATTTTAAGTTCTACAGAGATTGATTTTCATTTTACGTCATTCACCAAGATTAAAATTAGGTTATGTTTTTTATTTTTTATTATATTATTTACTAATGAATAAACATAGCTTATATTGTTCATCATATCCACTGGCAAGAGAAAGTCGCGTGAGTGTTTCACATCATTTTTTTTTAATTCAAAATCTAATTTCTACTTCTTTCTTATTCACATTGTTGTTATTAATTTTGTACGTACACTCAAATCCCGTAAATCCGAACTAATTCGGACCAAACCCGATCGGATTAACCGTAATACAGTGCAATCATCCAAACAAATTTTCATTAAAAGAATTCAATTTATTTAAATGCATCTTAAGTGAACTTTCCTCGCGTAGGTGGGCTCGATGGGTGTCTATTAACTTAATTAAGTTATTTCAATTTTGTCACCAAAATTTTTAAAAAATATTCTTTTCATGTAAAACATTGTTTACTTTCGTCCTCTTGATATTAAAATTATTATTATTATATACAGGAGGATATTATTATTATATACAGGAAAATAGAACACCGAGTAGAAGAAGTGTTGGATGATGACCAATTTGGATTTAGAAGGAGAATGGGAACTCCAGATGCAATATTGGCTCTGAGATTGATTATTGAGAAAAGGATAAAGAAAAAAAAACTACTTATACGGCATTTGTACAGATTTAAAGAAAGCATTTGAAAATCTGGACTGGAGTAAAAATGTTTAAAACTTTGAAAAGGCTAGGAATTAAATACAAAGAAAGGAAATTTATCTACAGTCTGTATAAGAATCGAACGCCTGTTTTGAGAATTGAGGGGAATGAAAAAGAGGCTGCTGTAAGAAAAGGTGTACGACAAAGATGTTCACTGTCTACTTTTTAACTTGTATATAGAAGAAGCTATAAATGAAGTGAAGGAAAAATTTGACGCAGGAATAAAATTCAAGGAGAAACAATACAAATGCTGAGATTCGCCGATGATATACTAGTATTAGCAGAGACAAAAGAACTAGAACTAGAGGATATCTTAAATGAAATGGATGAGATCATGAGAAAGGATCACTTTATGAAAATTAATAAGAACAAAACGAAAGTGTTAAGCAGCAGCAAGAGTGGTTTAGAAGAGATGAGAAATTTAAAAGTAGGCAACGAAACATACAGGAAGTTGGGGAATTCTGCTATCCTGGGAGTAAAATAACAAAGGATGGTAGAAGCACAAGTGATATCAAAAGTAGAATTACTCAAGCTAGAAAAGCCTTCGAAATGAAAAACAACTTACCGACATTGATTTAAAGATTAGGAAAAATTTCTTAAAACACTATGTTTGGAGTGTAGCATTATACGGGAGTGAAACGTGGGTGATAGGGGCTGTAGAAAAGAAGACGATAGAAGCTTTTGAAATGTGGTGTTATAGGAAAATTTTAAAGATTAGGAGGGTGGACAAGATAAGTAATTTAAAGGTTCTTAGGCGAGTGGATGAAAAAAAAAAGTATACGGAAACATCTTACCAGAAGAAGGGATAGGCTAGTGGGGCATATCTTAAGACATTTAGGTTGGTCTATCAATAATGGAGGGTAATATTGAGGGAGTGAACTGTAGGGGGAGGCAAAGATTAGAATATATAAATCACAAAAGATGTAGGGTGTTACTGGTAGGTAGATATTAAACGACTTACGCAAAATAGAACAGCTCGGATAAATGCGTCAAACCAGTCGAGAGACTAATGACAAAAAAAATACGTATTAAAATTAAAGAGTCCAGAACGTGTTCGGATTAACAGGATTTTTGGGATTAGCGATGTTCGGATTAACGAAATTAACTTGTAATATACTTCTTGGTAAGTTTTATTGTTTCGTTAACTTTATTTTATAAATTTGTTTACATGAATGACAGCAAAGGTTGTCTTCTTCAGTCATATCCTTTTCGTTTTGTTCTGATGATTTGCTTACAGCTAAATTATAAATAAATTAAATAAACAAAAAAAATTATGATAAATGATTTTAAGAGCAGTAATGGGAAATAAATAGACAAATAAAATAATAGAATTGCTTGAAGGGCTTAATATAGAAAAAGAAATGGAGGAAAGAATCATTTTAATAAGACTTACACATGCGCTCCGTCCCGGCGTCAGGTGACTAATGGAAACGAATGCTTTAAACAATCTAGTCAGTGTAATAAAAAACCATTCGATTAGTTGTTTCCAAGTGACGCAATTAAAAGTAATCGATTTAAAAGCGCGTTCCATAAATTCTATTCAATTTATCATTCAATAAATATAAGTGAACGAATAGATTTAAATAAATGGTTGTACCCACTCAGAAGTAAAATCATCTTCTTAGCAAGTATAAGGCCCAGAATATTACGTCACTCAATGAAATTGGTCTTTCATCTTTTCTTTGGTCGACCCAGATCCCTAATACCCTCAGGGTGAAAAATTTAAATTTTGAAAAAGGGGTTGTTTCTCTTTTCCAAAAGAGACTTTTTGTTATTTCCCACAACTTGGATATTTACAAAATGGAATGACTAAATGTTAAACAAATAGTCTTATGACACCGTCGTCCCCTTTGATTCAGTACTGTGCTGCCAGCTACAAAGTTTAGAGGAATGAATTTATCAAATTTAGAGAAATGAATTTATCAAATTTAGAGAAATGAATTTATCAAATTTAGAGGAATGAATTTATCAAACTTAGAGGAATGAATTTATCAAACTTAGATGAATGAATTTATCAAATTTAGAGGAATGAATTTATCAAATTTAGAGAAATGAATTTATCAAATTTAGAGGAATGAATTTATCAAACTTAGAGGAATGAATTTATCAAATTTAGAGGAATGAATTTATCAAATTTAGAGAAATGAATTTATCTAATTTAGAGAAATGAATTTATCAAATTTAGAGAAATGAATTTATCAAATTTAGAGGAATGAATTTATCAAACTTAGAGGAATGAATTTATCAAATTTAGAGGAATGAATTAAATTTAAAATACAAAAGGATATACTGGCTGATTGGCGGGAACTCTTCACTCTCTCTTGAGAATAAGTTGCTGCTTAACAAAATTTTACTTAAACCAGTTTGGTTGTGCGGCGTTCAACTTTGGGGAACTACCAGCAGAAGTAACATAGAGGTAATTCAAAGGTTCCAGAATAAGGTTCTTCGGGCTATAACAAGGGCGCCAAGGTTTGCAAAGAATGCAGAAATACAACATTATTGCAACCTTCCTGATGTAATGGACGAAGTCAGACGTTTTAATAGAAAATATTAGGCAAGACTTTAAAGTCACGTAAAATAAATTAGCCATAAATCTTCTAAACAATGCACAAGAAGTTAGGCGCCTAAAACGTTACCATGTTTTGGACTTATCTGAAAGAGTTTAAACGTACAAAAATTATAGTAAATAGTATTCCATATTGTAAAATGTAAATATCTTTGTACATAGTAATTTTCTCTTTTAACACATGAGTAATTGATATAATGAGAGGTACTCAGGGTAATGAGGCTTCAACTTGGGATTTGTAAATTCAAAAGATTTATAGTTTATTTTTAAAAAACTGATTTATTTATTTCCCATTGCTTACAAAAAAAAATCAATACAAATAAATGTTAATTTATTTGTATAAATAAATAAATACCGGCCGCATTGGCGCAGTTGGTAACGTGCTCGCCTCTCATCATACGGTCCTGGGTTCGAATCCCACTCAGGCACGGCATATTTTCATACGTTACAAAAAATTCATTTCATCCTCCATTGCATAAAGTTACACCCCAACGTCGTCGCTAATGACCATTGCAGTTGATGCGACGTTAAAAAAAAAAAAAAAAAAAAAAAAAAATGTTAATTTCCTTAATTGTACTTTGATAATCTAACAACTATTTAATTTAATTCGCGGTGGGGAAATTAATCCACCCAACTATGGTTTCCCATGTTCAAGGGTAGATCAATTCAGTGCTTTTGTCCATTATACTACTGCAACTACTGTACTACGGTAATCTATTAGTGTGTTAGTAATTACAACTACATGTTAGTTACTTAAATACTAATTAAACTACTAAGATATTTTTATTTTAAAAAAATATGCTCTTATATAATTACATGTACAAATGAAAAACAAAACAAACAATATAATATGCAAGACAAAAGAATTTATTTAAAAACAGAAAACTAAAATTGAAACCGGTAGCCCAGCTCACAAAACTATATGTTTCCTGGAGTAACCATTTTTGCTATAGTGTCTCTCACTACTTCCAATAGCCAAATGGTTACTGCTTTTTTATACCTTATGATGTCCGGCATATTTTTAATTTGTAAGGGGAGCAGATTGAGCAGTTTGGGCGCTGAATAGCAGATATGCCTTTGGTATAAAGTTTTTGAGGCCCCCTGTGTAAAAGTAAGAGATCCTTGTTCCTGGTATTATAATGGTGTGCTCTTGTAGTAAAATCGTTTATATTTTTATACGCAAAAATGAGAGCTTCTCTTGCTAATATTTGGCGGATGTCAAGTACGTTGAATTCTTGAAAAAGCTGTTCCGATGGATACCTTGGTTGTCTTTTATTGATTATTCGTAAGATCAACTTCTGCACCTTCTGTACAGAGTCCAAAGATGACAAATTGGTACCACCCCACCCAATTATACCGTACGTTAGTACCGACTGCACAATAGATAAATAAACAATTTTTAATGTATCCCCATTTAGTACTCCTCTAAGTTTCTTGAATGTAATTATCAATTTTCTTAGACGCTGACAAGGACCTTGAATGTGCTAAGGCCATTTAAGATGGCAGTCAAATTTCAAGTACCCAAGTACTTTATTATTTGCTGACGAAGAACAGTTCACTTCGCCTGAACATGATTGCAAATAATGTTAATTTAAAAAAAAAAAATCTGGTGTGAAACACTCACACGACTTTCTCTTGCCAATGCAAATAATTAACAATAAAACGTAACATTCGTCATAAAAACATTAGAAATAAACAGAAACCTAACCTCGAAAACATAACCTTATTTTAATCATGAGTGAAAGACGCAAAATGAAAATCAACCTCAGTTTGGCTTAAAAAAACGGAAAATCTATCTTTCACGCTAAACTAGGCTCTGCAGAGAAAAATGCTCAATATAAAAGTTGTAGATCGTTTAATTTCCTATAAATGTGATTATATACACTTTAGTCGTAAAATGCATACTAAGACCGAAATCTTAAAAAAATCGATTTTTCACACGTTTCCGTGAGAAAAAATAGAAAATTGCCAATTATCGCTAAACTGAGTGTTATACAAAAAAATGTTTGAAATAAAAGTTGTAGGATTTTAAATTTTCTACATTTTTCATTAGGCTATATAAATTTTGCGCTAAAATGCATACTAACGCCCCAATCTTAAAAAAAATAATTTTTTCACGTGAAAACAGCCTCACCAAGAATTTCAGCAAACATGGCGCCTACCCTATCTTGTAGAGCATAAAAAATTTAGTAAATGAAGTGATTATAAAAAAATCGTAAGACCAGTTGGTGAGAAAATCGCAAAAAAGTGAAAAATGACACGAATAAACTACTACGTCCGGTTGACCGATTTTGATGAAAATGTTCGTGTCGGGTCCGGTAGTAGTAAGTAACTTAAGTTTCAAGTTTCAAGTTTGTACGATGTTCCGTTCTTGAGATATTCTGTTCACACACACAAACCAATCGCTAAAAACATGTTTTTTTGGGTTCAGGGGGTCTGAAAACGTGTAGATCCGGTGAAAACTCGATTTCTAAAAACCGACATGAAAACAATACTTTCTTTCCTATATATTCATATAGGCAAGAGAAAGTAAAAATATGCTGATGCCTGTTTGCAGCAAGCGTGATTCTTAAAAACCTTAGACTTAACCATTCGTTAAAACCAAATTGGTGTTAAACTTTACAGTATATACAATTTTACACAACACAATATTTGGTTCACAGTAAAAATTCATAAGAAACAAGGTTATTTGTTTTATAAAGTCAAAGTTGCAGTATACAATGAAACGAAGAAAGAACACCTTAAAAATATGAATATAAAATGTAAAGATGGTAATGACAATCATTGAAGTTGATTAGCTTCAGTTAATATACAACTTACTATTATTGTACATAATAAATTGTAGAGCGTACTTGCTATAATGGTTATGTGATGTACAACCGACACAAAACAGTTCGACCTTGAGTTTGATTTGAATACAAACAAAATCATACATCTAAATAATAGACTGTTATATACGGTTATCATGTGTGTTAAATTACAGAACTACTAAAATACAGTAAATACTAATTATGTACAAGTCACGCTTTTATTCGATACTAATTTAATTTTTGTCTCAAAAATATTTAAGTCTTTTCTGTTATTTCACCCCTGCATAATTTTTCACATTTTTTTACTTCTCTTGCCTATATGAATACACTAGCTAAAGTACCCGTTCTTCGAACGGTTTCCTTGGTGCCGTGGAAGGACGGTTGGGGTACCGAGTTCGATCCCTGTCAGATCTGATATTCTTTAACTATTCATTGTTATCTACGTCCTTTCAACATCAGCATTATTATTTATAAAAAAAATTTGTTAAACGTAAAATAAAAGCGAGATCTCGGTATTTTTAAATTAAGATATGCAGAGCTTTATTATTTTCATTCATTATAAATTAAAGGTAAATCACCATAGGAACACTACAATGGTGACCACTATTAAGACGACTGATTCATTTTTGACAATGTGACCGAGAAAAGGTGTATAGAGTACTGGTGGAATGGGTAGGTAGGTAACTGACTGAATGAATACAGGTTTTACCGGCGCGTAGGCCTGTGTTTATTGTTCTTTTCATGTTAATGTGCATGAAAATGAAAAACTTTGCATAATCAAACTTATTTGTCTTTAAACGTTTCGTAATTTCGATTATATAACATTTTTTTGATATACGGACTTTTAACGGAAATATTCGTAGTTTTTTGTGTACCCTTCCCTCTGAACTCCCCATTCCTTTGTGATATTAAAAAAAATTATAGCCTATTTTCATTTCGATTATGTCCAGAACCCATTTACCGAAATTTATTGAAGTGTTTACGTGGTACATCTGGCGTAGAAACAAAATTTGGGGCATTTTCAAAAATTTTACAGACAAAATCACAATTTCATTTATATAGATAGGAAGGAAAGTATTGTTGATCTACAACGTTTTCAGACCCCCTGAACCCAAATTTTTTTTTTTTTGGCGATTGGTCTGTGTGTGTGTTTGAACAGAATATCTCAAGAACGGAACATCGTACGAACTTGAAACAAGTCAGATACTACTAGAGGACCCGACACGAACATTGTAATCAAAATCGGTCAACTGAAAGTAGTAATTTATTCGTGTAAATTTTAACTTTTTTGTGATTTTCTCAAAAAGGGCTCCTACGATTTTTTTAAAAATCGCCTCATTTCTAAATTTATGCTATACAACCTAAGGTAGGCGCCATATCTGCTGAAATTCTTGGGAAGGCTGTTTTATCGTAAAAAAAATTGTTTTTCTAAGATTTCGACTTTAATATGAATTTTAGCGCAAAAATGCATACTATAATAAAAGTTGTAGAGAATTTAAAATCCTACTTTTTTTATTCCCAACATTTTTTTGTATAACGCTTAGTTTAGCGGTAATTAGCGATTTTACGTTTTTTCTCTCACGAAAACGTGTCACGAAAAAATCAATTTTTTAAAAGATTTCAACCTTAGCATGCATTTTACGACAAAAGTGAACGTAATTAAATTTATGGAAAATTAAAAATCTACAACTTTTATTTAGAGTTTTTTTCTCTACAGAGTCTAATGTAGCGTGAAAGAGTGATATTCCGTATTTTTAAGCCTAAGTGAGGTTGATTTTTATTTTGTATCATTCACTCATGATTAAAATAAGGTTATCTTTATTGAGGTTAGTTTTTGTTTATTTCTAACGTTTTATTACTAATGTTAGGTTATATTGTTTATTATTTGGATTGGCAAGAGTAAGTTGTTGAGTGTTTCACACCAGATTTTTTATAAAGAGCCTGTATGAGCGTGAGTAATTGTGTGTTGTTTACATTTAAGGCACAAATGATACATTTGTTTTGAAACCAATGTTTTTAGAACGTGACAAATATAACATGCCACGGAAAAATGTAAGAACTGTACTGTATTAATGTTAGCTGGACTTCAGATTTCTTTCGAGAAAAATACATGACGAACATCACAACAGCCATGTGTCATATGAACACACAATACGGAAAAATTGGGAAAAGTTAATAGCTTTAAGTATCTAGGGAGATGTACAACCGAAGACTAGAGAAAAGGAGGCGAACAACAGACGAGTAAAGATGGCCGGTGCACTCCAAAGAACTTACCACTTGTATAAGAAAAATCTGGCGAGAAACACTCACACAATTTTCTCTTGCCAATGCAAATAATTAACAATACCTATAACCTAACATTAGTAATAAATCGTTGGAAACAAGCAAAAAAACTAACCTCAATAATCATAACCTAATTTTAATCATTAGTGAAAGACGCAAAATGAAAATCAACCTCAGTTTGGCTTAAAAATACGGAAAATCACTTTTCCAGGCTAAACTAGCCTCTGTAGAGGAAAATGCTCTACATAAAAGTTGTCGATCGTTTAATTCCTATACTAAAGCCTAAATCATAAAAAAATCAATTTTTTACAGATTTTCATGAAAAAAAACAGAAAATCACTTATCTCTAAAGTAAGCGTTGTCCAAATAAATGTTTGAAATAAAAGTCGTAGGGTTTTTAATTCTCTACAACTTTAATTATACACACTTTTGCCCTAAAATGCATATTAAGGCGGCAATCATAAAAAAAACAGTTTTTTCTACGAGAGCGCAGCCTCCCCAAGAATTTCCTATCATGTAGAACGTAAAAATGTAGTATATGAAGCGATTGTAAAAAAATCTAGTGTGAAACACTCACACAACTTTCTCTTGCCAATGCAAATTATGAACAATACAGCCTAAAAATTAGTAATAAAACATTAAAACAAAAAACTAACCTCAATAAACATAACCTAATTTTAATCATAAGTGAAAAACGAAAAATGAAAATCAACATCAGATTGGCTTTAAAATACGGAAAATCACTCTTCACGCTAAACTAGGCTCTGTAGAGAAAATTGCTCTAAATAAAAGTTGTAGATCTTTTAATTTCCTAAAAATTTGATCATATAGCCTACACTTTGTCGTAAGATGCATACTAAGACCGAAATCTTAAAAAAATCGAATTTTCACACGTTTTCGTGAGAAAAACAGAAAATCGCTAATTACTGCTAAACTAAGCGTTATACAACAAAAATTTTGAAATAAGTTGTAGGATTTTTAATTCTCTACAACTTTTATTTTATAAATTTTTGCGCTAAAATGCATATTAAAGCCGTAATCTTAAAAAACAATTTTTTTTTTATGTGAACACAGCCTCACCAAGAATTTCAGCAAACATAGCGCCTACCCTATCTTGCAGAGCTTAAAAAATTTAGTAAACTAGGCGATTTAAAAAAAATCGTAGGACAAGTTTTTGAGAAAATCGCAAAAAAGTGAAAAATTACACGAATAAACTACTACTTCCGGTTGACCGATTTTGATGAAAATGTTCGTGTTGGGTCCGGTAGTGGTATGAAACTTAAGTTTTAAGTTTCAAGTTCGTACGATGTTCCGTTCTTGAGATATTCTGTTCGCACGCACGCACGCACGCACGCACGCACACGCGCGCGCGCACACACACACACACACACAGACCAATCGCTAAAAACATGTTTTTTGGGTTCAGGGGGTCTGAAAACGTGTAGATCCGGTGAAAACTCGATTTCGAAAAATCGACATGAAAACAATAGGCCTACTTTCCTTCCTATGTATTCATATAGGCAAGAGAAAGTAAAAATTGTAGGCGCCGGTTTTGAGAAAATCGCTAAAAAGTGAAAAATGACACGAATAAACTACAACTTCCGGTTGACCGATTTGGACTAAAATGTTCTTGTCGGGTCCTCTAGTGGTACCTAACTAAAATTCCAAGTTTCAACTTCGTACGATGTTGGTACCTAACTAATATACCGCTAGTGGTACCTAACTAAAATTCCAAGTTTCAACTTCGTATGATGTTCCGTTCTTGAAAAATTCTGTTTACACACAGACCAATCGCTAAAAATATATTTTTTGAGTTCGGGGGTCTGAAAACGTGTTTATCTGGTGAAAACTTGAAAAATATTGACGTATTTTTTTAGTTATTTCCTCGTTTTATCTTTAAAAATACTGTAAGAATACCTAAATACGAAATAGCCACAAAATGTGAAAAATTATGCTGAGGGGGGAATAACAGAAAAGAACCCAAAAATCTTCAAAATAAAAATGTTAACAAGGTCGCGAATTTTCTACCATTTTTCAATATCGAGGAGGGGGAAATAACTGAAAAGACCCAAAATAAAAACGTAAACAAGAACGCGAATTTTTTACATTTTCCAATATCCAGCAATGTTGGATACAGAAAAGACCCAAAAAAAACATCAAAATAACAACGTAAATGAAGAATGCGAATTTTCTACCATTTTCCAATATCGAGGAGGGGGAAAACGAACGACCCAACAAAAACTTCAAAATAAAAACGTAAACAAGAACGCGAATTTTCTACCATTTTCCAATATCCAGGAAGGGGAATAACAGAAAAGACCCAAAAATCTTTACAATATAAACGTAAACGAAGAACGCGAATTTTCTACATTTTTCAATATCCAGGAGGGGGAATAACAAAAAAGACCCAAAAAAAACTTCAAAATAAAAACGTAAACGAAGAACGCGAATTTTCTACCATTTTTCAATACCCAGGATGAAATTAAGTCCTAGAGTCAGAAACTTTTGGTATGTTATTTTTATATAATCCAGGAGTGTATGTAAGTTGAAAACTGTATGAAATATTTTCAGAAAGATGCAACAAAAATGAGCTATGGAGACTGGACTAATAGTCGCGTAAGAGGTTTGAGGAGAACGCTTACGTTTGTATGGAAGGGATAACAGCGCGTGACCTTCACCCACACTTTTAACTAATATATTTTTATAATTAACAATTATTTTATAATGTCACTTAGTTCAACTCACACGAACGACAACCTACCAACAATTCAACCACAAATTTGTCACCGATTGCATTTGTGTTATCGTCGATTTGTCATCGAACGGACTGTTTTCCGAATACAGTTTTGTGGCCGGGCTGAATATGCTCGAAGTCCGTTCAAGGGACAATACAACATCTGAACGATATCTAAAAAAATCTGTTGTGAAACACTCACACAACGTTCTCTTGCTAATGCAAATCATGAATATTGATACTGAAGTCACGAGATTGCCTTTTGCGTATGGATGGGCTGAGGAAGGGAAGTGAAAAATATGACAGTGCTGCCAAACTCAACAGTGAGACACTACTCGTACATTTCACTACCGTGAAGTTTCTGTATACATTTTGTACGTAAGCTGTGGTTTAGTCCGAGAAAATTACGTACATACGTGTTATGCGGAGGCCACTATTGTACAGCATCCTGTGGTGGATAGGTTAGGTTGATAATAAATATCTTTCTACTACTATCACTTCATTTTGGGAAGCAGAAATCAAGAACCGCTAGTCATACTGACACAGGGGCGGTTTTAGGGAAGGGGCCATGCCCCCCCCCCCGAAATACTAGGAAAACTTAGTTTAATATTTTCTATACGCTATTATTTCTAACAAAACTGACCTATCAATTAACAATAATTATTTTAGTATAAAAATGAGTCACACAGAAAGTATCTATTTTTAAATAGTATTAAGATAACAATCAGTGTCAGTAGTCAAAAGCCACTCGCATCCAGTCAGCACCTTGAAAATGTCTCTATGAATTAAAATTGTGGTTACAGCAATAAAAGAGGACTTTTCAATGACTAAATTACAAACTATGTATTACAAATTATGTAGTAAGAGGTACATAAAAACAAGATAGCCCCCCCTCCCGAAAATCAGCCCTGGAACCGCCCCTGTAATGACATGTAATTTTCACAGCGAGTCAAATAAAGTCTGTTTTTTTATAAATATGTAGTCTTTTTTGAACCTGGTAAGAAAAAATCGCTGTACAATACAACAAAACTGTGTGTGAATAATCACGAAATGAAACTGTACTTTGGAAAAGAATATCCGTTCTGGCAGTGTAATTTGCGATCGTGTCGTAAAAAGGCGTCTCTTAGAGTAGGTACTTGGTTCGAAAATAGTAAACGGTACTTACGTACCTTGAAAGTAATATAGGGTACCTTGAAAGTAATGTGGGGAAGAAAAAATGGTAAGAAAAAATCGCTGTACAATAGCGGCCTCCGCATAATACGTAAGTACCGAAAATTTTCTTCATAAACCTTATAAGAAATAAATCTGTCCTGTAATACTGCCTTTAGCTTAATTACACGACTAGAAATGTTTGATTAACTGTAAATACCAGCTACCTTATTCCATCGGAACAAATTTTCTACGAATGAATATCGCCTTCTTTACGATCGCTGTAACCGGCGTCTTCACTATCAGTCTCACTAGTCTACCTAACCGCTTCCTTTTTTTAACAGGTGTCAACAAAACTGTTGAAGAATAGCTTCTTCACGTCTTGTAATTAGCTACTCGCTCGTGGCTTTTGTTAGGAGACATTGAAAGGAGATTTTGTTTAGTTTCACCTTTACAGCATTTTATTACACTGCATATTAGATTTCATTCAGCACTGTGAATAGTCTGCCCACATTTTCGAGAAACTAACATTTTTGTTTACGGTAATAAACAGTTATATTCGTACCTTTAACCTACAAAAGGTTCCGCAATATACTGTATAAGCTATGCTCTGGGTTTAGTATATTTGTTATGTTTGTCGTACTGAAATTAAAGCAGTCGCGCATGCGCACTGATGCTGTTCCCCCTTAACCCCTCGTTGCAAACACGGGCAAACTCGTGACTTAAGTGACTATAATATAACCAAAAATTAGTAATAAAACATTAGAAATAAACAAAAAACTATCCTCAAAAATCATAACCTTATTTTAGCCTGGCGCTTACAAAGGGGTGAAACAAACAATTCTTTTTCTTTTTATAATAACGTTTTTATGAACTAAAAAAAATACCCCTATTTCCTCTCGTACACTTTCATTACTACTAAATATAACGAAGCGGTTCATGCCGCTCATGTGCAATGTAGCGAACTGCTGGGCGGCGCCGTTGCGGATCCGCGGCGGGAGCCGTCCGTCGGCAGCAGCCTTACCGTGTCAAAAAATCTGGTGTGGAAACACACACACAACTTTCTCTTCCCAATGCAAATTTATGAACAATATAGCCTAACATTAGAAATAAAACAATAGGAATAAGCAAAAAAACTAACCTCAATAAACATAACCTAATTTTAATCATGAGTGAAAGACGCAAACTGAAAATGAACCTCAGTTTGACTTAAAAAAAACGGAAAATCACTCCTTCACGCTAATTCAGGCTCTGTAGAGAAAAATGCTTGAAAAAAACATTGTAGATCTTTTAATTTTCTATAAATTTTTGTCGTAAAATGTATACCAAGGCTGAAATATTAAAAAAAACCCATTTTTTACACATTTACATGAGAAAAAAATCCGAAAATCGCTAATTACCGGTAAACTAACCGGTATACAAACAAATGTTAAAAATAAAAGTTGTACGATTTTAAATTCTCTACAACTTTTATTACATACATTTTGCGCTAAAATGCATATTAAAGCCGTTATCTTAAAAAAAAATTTTTTACGAGAATAGGCCTACAGCCTTTCCAAGAATTTCAGCAGACATGGCACTTACCCTATCTTATAGAGCATAAAAAGTGTTGTATATGATGCGTTTTTAAAAACAATCGTACGAGCCGTTTTTGAAAAAATCACAATAAAGTGAAAAATGATACGAATAACTACTACTTCCGGTTGACCGATTTTGATGAAAATGTTCGTGTCTGTTCCTGTAGTAGTACTTAAGTTTCAAGTTTCAAGTTCGTACAATGTTCCGTTTTTGAGATATTCTGTTCACACAAACGCACGCTCGCACGCACACATACACACAGACCAATCTTTAAAAACATGTTTTTTGAGTTCAGGGGGTCTGAAAACCGCCGGCTGTCGTTCTGTTGCCGTCGCCCGTGTATGCACTTACATAAGTTTCCCATTTAATCCCATTGAAATTTGTTACTATGCACAATTACCGACATTTATTTTATATTTGAATAAAATTGTCGTTCGTGTGTATTGAGCTTTACAGAGTTTTTATAAACACATTAATTACTTTAATGTAATTTAATCTTATTTCTAGTGTGGCAATATTATTTATTCTTTATAATTTGTCACAGTTGTCATTTTTAATAAAAATAATCTATTTAATTATGTGCGTGAGAAAATGTGCCGTTGGTTTTGTTAATAGAATATAAAAAAATGTGGTGTAAAACACTCACAACTTTCTCTTGCCAATGCAATCAATGAAAAATATAACCTAACATTAATAATAAAACATTAGAAATAAACAAAAAAACTAACCTTAATAAACATAACCTATTTTTAATCATGAGTGAAAGACGCAAAATGAAAATCAACCTCAGTTTGGCTTATAAATACGGGAAATCACTCTTTCACGCTAAACTAGGATCTGTAGAGAAAAATGTTCTAAAAATAAAGATGTAGACCGTTTAATTTCCTATAAATCTGATTACGTAATACACTTTGCCGTAAAATGCATACTAAGGCTGAAATCTTAAAAAATCGATTTTTTACACGTTTTCGTGAGACAAAAACAGAAAATTGCTAATTACCGCTAAACTAAAGCGTTATAGACTACAAAGAAATGTTAAAAAATAAAAGTTGTAGAATTTTTAATCTTTACAACTTATATACGTTTCTGCTCTAAATAAAATGCAAATTAAAACCGCAATCTTAAAAAAATCATTTTTTTACTACAGCATAGCCTCCCCAAGAATTTCAGCAGACATGGCGCCTACCCTATCTCGTAGAGCATAAAAAAATTGGTAAATGAGGCGATTTTTACAAAAATCGTAAAAGCCGTTTTTGTGAAAAATAACACGAATAAACTACTACTTCCGAATGACCGATTTTGATGAAAATGTTGGTGTCAGGTCGGTAGTAGTATTTATAACTTAAGTTTCAAGTTCGTACGATGTTCCGTTCTTGAAGTATTCTGTTCACACACGCGCGCGCGCGCGCGCACACACACACACACACACACACACACACACACCAATCGCTAAAAAAATGTTTTTTGGGTTCATGGGGGTCTGAAAACGTGTAGATCCGGTGAAAACTCGATTTGGAAAAATCGACATGAGACCAATTCTTTCCTTCCTATTATATTCATATAGGAAAGAGAGAGTAAAAAGTAGTAAATGTATGTATTGGAGTGTTGGCCTGGCCTAGATAAGAAAGTCTAATCCATAAATCAATACTTCAACAAAATGACAAACGACTCAACACCACTCGAAAACTAACACACACAACACACATTTATAAGTGCCTTTTAAACTAACTTCCGCTTTACAAAAAAAAAACCACTTGAGAAAGATGATTATAAAATACAGTAAAACCTCACTAATTCGGACTAATTGGGGGGAAGTGAAGTCCGAATTATTGAAAGTCCAAATTATCGCGAATATTTGTTTACATCTAAAAATTGAAAAATTTAGGCAATTAAAATTAAAAAATAAACGTTACTTGTCTGAAATATCGATGTTTAATGAATTTACAGTACAGTATATTGAAAAACAACAAAGTTAAAAGTACAGAAATAAAAATATTTACGGCAGTAAAAATATTGTTAAATAATAAATGTCCAGTGTAAAATGATATTTAATTAAAACACTGTACTTACGTACCGATTATTTGGCACTTGTTGTTAAGTAGAGGGTTGACAAATATCCTCAGGGATCATTTGAGGTTGCTTAGAAAAACAAAATTGTTATTTTTTTCTGTGATTCTTTGCTACACTGTTTTCTTATAACTTGTTGGCGCATCTCTCTTAGGACAAGATAATAGTCATTGAATTCCAAATTGAAGTCTGCAAATTCAATAAGTTCGTCTATGTGGTTTCTCACTTCACTAGCTTAAATTGTGGAACGTTTTCTTCACTGAGTAACCAATAATGTATTACAGGATGAAACAATAATTTTTATTAGACAGTTAAAAGCTATTATTTTTTGAAGTAGGCCTAGTACTTTATTAATTTTTAACTAAAAAACTTCTAAAAAAATTAAAAAAGCTGCTCTTCTTGGAGTAGTCCGAAATATCGCGAATTCCGAATTAGTGAGGTTTTACTGAATTTCACTTGTTTTAAATCTGGTGTGATGCACTCACACGATTTTCTCTTGTCAATACAAATAATTAACAATATAACCTAAAATTAGTAATAAAACATTAGAAATAAAAATGAATACCTAATAACTTCAAGAAACATAACCTAATTTAATTATGAGTGAATGATGAAAATAAAAATCAACAGTTCGGCTTAAAAATATGGAAAATCACTCTTTCACGCTAAACTAGGCTCTGTGATTAAAAATGCTCAAAATAAAAGTTGTAGATCTATAATTTTCTATAACTTTGATTATATACACTTTTATCGTAAAATGCATACTAAGGCTGAAATCTTAAAAAATCGATTTTTTTACACGTACAGAAAATCTCTAATTACCGAGTAACTAAGCATTATACAAAAAAAATATTTGAAATAAATGTGGGATTTTCAATTATCTACAACTTTTACAATATACATTTTTGCGCTAAAACGCATATTAAAGTTGCAATCTTAAAACACAATATTTTTACGAGAAAACAGCCTTCCCAATAATTTTAAAAGACGTGGCTCCTACCTTATCTTGTAGAGCATAAGAAATTTAGTTAATACGGCGATTTTTTTAAAAAATCGTTTTTTAGAAAAATCGCAAAAAGTGAAAAATGACACGAATAAACTACTACTTACGGGTGACCGATTTTGATGAAAATATTCGTGACAGGTCCTCTGGTGGTAGGCTACCTAACTTTAGTTTCAAGTTTCAAGTTCGTACGATGTTTCGTCCTTGAGGTATTCTATTCACGTACGCACACAGAACAATCGCTAATAAATAACATGCTTTTTGGGTTCATGGTGTCTGAAAACGTGTAGATCCGGTGGAAACTCGATTTTAAAAAATCGAATTGAAAACAATCTATTTCTACCTATATATTCAAATAAATGAAAAATGCTAACTGACTACAAACATTGATTTACAGATTAGGAAAAATTTCTTAAAACATTATGTTTGGAGTGTAGCATTATACGGAAGTGAAGCGTGGGTAATAGGGGCTGTAGAAAAGGAGAGGATAGAACCTTTTGAAATGTGGTATTATAGGAAAATGTTAAAGATTAGGTGGCTGGACCAAATAAGTAATTTAGAAGTTCTTAGGTGAGTGGATGAAAAAAGAAGTATATGGAAGCATCTTACCAAAAGAAGGGCTAGATAGGCTAGTGGGGCATATCTTAAGACATCCAGGTATCGGGCTATCAATAATGGAGGGTAATATTGAGGGAGTAAATTGTAGAGGGAAGCAAAGATTAGAATAAACAAAGCAAATTACAAAAGATGTAGAGTGTTACAGGTATGTAGATATGAAACGACTTGCGCAGGATAGAACAGCTTGGAGAACTGCATCACACCAGTCGAGAGACTGATGACCAATAAAAACAAAATTCAAATAGGCAAGAGAAAGTAAAACTTAAATAAGATGTTCGAATAACACAAGCTACTTTATACAAGCTGACATTTAAGTTTGGAAACAGCTTTACAAGTTACTACAAGTGTAAAAGCTATTTTCGATCATAACCCGCACGAATATTGTCCGATGGTTGTTGTACGAGTACCATTGTTACCAAATCGCTGCCCGGACATTTACTCACGTCGGCAAGGATTTTAGAGGTTTCCCTAGTTGTTCTTTAGGTCATCAGCCGAAAGGCTGGTTTGAACCTGTAGAGGTTTTACTAAGTAAAACGAGGAGTGAGGTGGTTTACCATTGCCTTCCTTACTGGGTGGAAAAGTACGCTTATCAGCATGCCGGGCCCTCTGAAAAGCACATATTTTCCACTCTGCAAATGACACCTTCACTTTATTCACCACAGGGTCTGGCTGTATAATGAAATCCATTAGTGTCTTTTACACCACTACCTTTTCTGTTCTTAAATGATTCAGTCATTTAATTGGCTGACCATGTGATAAGAAACAGAACTATTTATTTTAGCCCTGCAACGAACAGAGTGAGTGTAAATAATTTGACACTCCACCTGTCCGTTATGGGCATTTCCCCTAATTAGCGCCGTCATAAGCTGTTTTAACTTCCGCTTGCCTATATGAATATATAAGAAGAAAAGTATTTTTTTAATGTCGATTTTTTTGAAATAGAGTTTTCACCGGATCTACACGTTTTCAGACCCCCTTAACCCCAAAAATAATTTTAGCTATTGGTCTGTGTGTGAACAGAATATCTCAAGAACGGAACATCTTACAACCTTGAAACTTGAAACTTAAATTAGATACTACTACAGGAACCGACACAAAAATTTTCATCAAAATTGGTCAACCGGAAGTATTAGTTTATTCGTGTCATTTTTCACTTTTTGCGATTTTCTCAAAAACTGGTCCTACGATATTTTTTTTATAATCACTTCATTTACTAAATTTTTGATCCTCTACATGATAGGGTAGACGCCACGTCTGTTGAAATTCTTGAGGAAGTTGTTTTCTCGTAAAAAAAGTGGTTTTTTAAGAAGAAAAATCGATTTTTTTAAGATTTAACCTTACTATGCATTTTACGACAAAAGTGTATATAATCAAATTTATAGAAAATTATAAAAATCTACAACTTTTATATAAAGAATTTTTCTCTAAAGAGTCTAGTTTAGCAGGAAAGAGTGCTTTTCCGTATTTTTTAGCCAAACTGAGGTTGATTTTCATGTTGCGTCTTTCACTAATGATTAAAATAAGGTTATGTTTATTGAGGTAAATTGTTTGTTTATTTCTAAAGTTTTATTACTAATGTTAGGTTATATTGTTCATTATTTGAATTGGCAAGAGAAAGTTGTGTGAGTGTTTCACACCAGATTTTTTTATAATCTTTGTAAAACATGTAAAATTTACACGTGTTGGGGAATTTTAGTTCAGTTCGTCGTCTTGAACTTTAAAGATACGAAGAATAATCTTGCTTGCGGATGATGATGTAAGTAGAGAAAACTAATGGACACCGGAAGTTCAGACAATTTCCTTCAGTATTCAAGAGTGATTTCCGTTATTCTACTTAAAAAATTAAGTGGTATGCAAGTTAATTATACGTTTGGATCTTACCAGAACGCCTAACAGCGTAAAAACACTTAAAATTTGTACTAGTTATTTACAAAAAATACTACAACACTCTTTTTACATATATTTTTTATAATAGAAAATCCAGTATCAGATATTTTGACTTTCTCTTGCCTTGTATGAATATATTGGAAAGAAAAGTACTAATTTTTTTCATGTAAATTTTCAAATCCCTAATTGCAAAAATCTGGTGTGAAACACTTACACAACTTTCTCTTGCTAATGCAAATAATTAACATTATAACCTAATATTAGTAATAAACATTAAAAATAAACTATTCTAACCTAATTTTAATCATGAGTGAAAGACGCAAAATGAAAATCAACATCAGTTTAGCTTAAAAGTACGGAAAATCATTCTTCCACGCTAAACTAGGCTCTGGGAGAATAATGCTTTAAATAAAAGTTGTAGATCTTTTAATTTCCTATAAATTTGATTACATACACTATTCTCGTAAAATGCAGAACATAGCTGAAATCTTTAAAAAAATCAATTTTTACACGTTTTCGTGAGAAAAAATAAACAGAAAATCTCTAATTACCACTAAACTAAGCGTTATACAAAACAATGTTGGAAATAAAGGTTGTACGATTTTAAAATCTCTACAACTTTTATTATATACATTTTTGCGCTACAATGCATAGTATTAAAGTCGTAATCTTAAAAGAAAACAACTTTTTTACAAGAAAACCTCCCCGAGAATTTTACCAGACATGGCGCTTACCCTATCATGTGCATAAATATTTTAGTAAATGAGGCGATTTTTTAAAAAAACGTAGGACCAGTTTTTGAGAAAATCGCAAAAAAGTGGAAAATGACACGAATAAACTATTTCCAATTGACCGATTAAAAAAAAAATGTCCGTGTCAGATCCTCTAGTGGTATGTAACTTAAGTTTCAAGTTTCAAATTCGTACGATGTTCCGTTCTTGAGATATTCTGTTCACACACACAGACTAATAGCTAAAGATAAATGGTTTTTTGGGTTTAAGGGGTCTGAAAACGAGTAGATCCGGTAAAAACTCGATTTCAAAAAATCGACATGAAAACAATACTTTCCTTCCTATAATTTACATAAGCAAGAGAAAATAAAAATAAAATAAGATATTTTAATTAATTAACAATTTTACTAATAATTAAACAATTAACAATTTTAATTAACACAATCTACATTATACAAGCTGATATTTAAGTTTAGAAACAGCTTTACAAAAGCTATTTTCGATCATAACCCGCACGAAAACAGTGTCCGATGGTTGTTGTAGCATTGTTACTAAATAGCTGCCCGGACATTTAAGGTCTTGTCAAACAGAACGCGGACTGTCCGCGCGGACGGTCGCTCTTGTCCGCGCGGACCCTGTGTTAGACATAGCTGCATCATCCTAGTCAAATAGACAGCGGCCTACGCCGCGTACCAATCTATTCCGCGGCGGACTGTTGGGAGTCTACAGAGTCCGCGACGGACAGGATGGCCGATGAAGAGGAAAAATTAATTGAACTTGTTAGGGAGCACCCACATTTATATGATGTGCAAGATAATGTTTACAAAAACTTGGTTAAGAAAGCACAATAATGGAGAAATATACCAGAAAAACTTCAACAAACCATTAGTACTAAACACAAATTTTATTATTTTTTTGTTATTACAGTATTTATAACAAAAAATTAATTTTACGTTTTTACTATCGACGTGATTGACAGCATAACCGTACATTGAAAGTGTTGTTGTTGTTTAGGTCAACAGCCGAAAGGCTGGTTTGAACCTCTAGAGGTTTTACTAAATAAAACGAGGAGTGAGGTGGTTTACTATTGCCTTCCTCACTGAATGGAAAAGTATGCTTATCAGCATGCCGGGCCCTCTGAAAAGCACATATTTTCCACTCAGTAAATGACACCTTCACTTCATTCACCACACATTGAAAGTGTATCAATCTATATTAGTCGTTGACTTATTAATTATTAACATTATTCATTGACTTAAATAGTTGAAGTAATTAACAAATTGGTCTCGTACAGGGATGTATGTTCCTGATAGTGACTTTGGAGGCAGTATAATTTTGTTATTTACGAACTCCGATAAAAAGCGAAATTTTCGAAGATACTACTATCATTATGCCGCCGCCCATAATTACCTATATCAACAATAATGAAATTATAGTTGGGATAAACGAAAGTACATGAAAAATCGGTCTTCGAAAGAATTCAATTCATTGCAAAGTCGGTGAAATTTGCCTACCTCCTCTCTTTTGCAATTAATTTTGTGCATTCATTTTTCTTTTTCGTTTCGACCAACTCAAAGCGAACAAAAGAAGTAATTCTTCTGCGTCTGAGGAACTGCTAGACAATATAAATTCAAGTGTCAAAGTTGAAAAAATAACAAATCATAAATTCGCCACGATTCGTTCACGTTTTCTTTACAACTTTTCTGGTCCGTCCTGATTTGTCCGCATTAAGTTAGGCTCTCTCAGTCCGTAGCGGACTATCCGCGTTCTGTTTGACAAGACCTTTATTCAAGTCGACAAGAATTTTAGAGGCCTCCCTAGTAAGCCGGCTTAAGCTTTTAACTTTCTTTTGCCTATGTTAGGCTCTCTCAGTCCGTAGCGGACTGTCCGCGTTCTGTTTGACAAGACCTTTATTCAAGTCGACAAGAATTTTAGAGGCCTCCCTAGTAAGCCGGCTTAAGCTTTTAACTTTCTTTTGCCTATGTAAATATATAGGAAGAAAAGTAGGCCTATTTTTCTAATGTCGATTTTTCGAAATCAAGTTTTCACCGGATCTACACGTTTTCAGACCCCCTGAACCCAAAAAACATATTTTTAGATATTGGTCTGTGTGTGAACAGAATATCTCAAGAATGGAACGTCGTATGAACTTTAAACTTGAATTAAATACTACTACAGGAACCGACACGAACATTTTCATCAAATCGGTCAACCAGAAGTATTAATTTATTCGAGTAATTTTTCACTTTTTTGCGACTTTTCAAAAACGGTCCTACGAATTTTTTTTTAAATCGCTTCATTTACTAAATTTTGTTATGCTCTACAAGATAAGGTGGGGCCATGTCTGCTGAAATTCTTGGGAAGGCTGTTTTCTCGTGAAAAAATAGTTTTTTAAGATTGCGACATTAATATGCATTTTAGCGCAAAAACGTATATAACAAAAGTTGTAGACAATTTAAAATCCTACAAATTTCATTCAAACATTTTTTGTATAACGCTTAGTTTAGCGGTAATTAGCGATTTTCTGTTATTTTTTTTACGAACACGTGTAAAAAACGATTTTTTTAATAATCATTTAGCCTTAGTATGCATTTTACGATAAAAGTGTATGTAGTCAAATTTATAGGTAATTAAAAGATCTCCAACTTTTATTTAGAGCATTTTTCTCTACAGAGTCTAGTTTAGCGTGAAAGAGTGATTATCCGTATTTTTAAGCCAAAGTGTGGTTGATTGTCATTTTGCATCATTCACTCACGATTAGAATTAAGTTATGTTTATTGAGGTAAGTTTTTTGGTTATTTCTAAAGTTTTATTACTAATGTTATGTTATATTGTTCATTATTTTATTGACATGAGAAAGTCGTGTGAGTGTTTCACACTAGATTTTTTTTTTTTAGATAAAGTTTTTCGAATAGGTGCGGGCAGGTAAATGCGTTGAGGCATGCCTTATCGCATGTCGAAACGCAAGTTGATAAAGAAAGCGCACACGTGTGATATAATCTAATCAGTGTGGTTTGATGCGACATTACTTGACAATAAATTTTTGAAACACCATGTAGTTATTTTTATCAAATTAGTGCATAGTTATCAGGTAAAAGCGATTTCTCAATTGTTCACTAATTCCATTGCAAGAAATAACAAAAGAGGAAATGAGCTTAAATAATTACTATTATTTAAACAATGCAAATATTGTCTTAAAATACCTACCATTGTTATTTTGTAAACACTAGATTAAACTAATTAAGAAAACAAGCAAGCTGTACGTTTTCTGATCGTTTATAACATCATACATTGGTAATCAATCAACAACCAGACCTTCTTCATGTTACCTTACATTTTATTTGACGTACTCGTAAAAATTCTGATGTGAAACACTCATACGACTTTGTTGCCAATGTACGTAATGAACAGTATAACCCATCTTTAATCATGAGTAGCCTAAACAATGTAAAATGAAATAAATAACCTAACTTCCTGTTTATAACAGCCGGGGGGAGTGTTTAATTACTTCAACTCGATCTAGTACTAGTTCCCAGGGGTACAAAAATAGTTCTGTTTCTTTTCACATGGTCAGTCACTTATATGACTAAAGTATTTAAGTACAGAAGAGGTAGAGGTGTATAAGACACTAGTACGTTAAATGAAAGATGAAACCTGTGTTTGGAATCGCGTATCTCACAAAAAACATAAAAATTACAGATACGGCTCGATTTAAAGCTTGGTTTTTTCCTTATTTTTACTTTCTCTTGCCTATGATGCCATAACGGCCAGGTGGAGAGTTAAATTAATTATAATCGATCTGTTGGTTCCAGGGCTACAAAAAATAGTTCTGTTTCTCATCATACAGTCAGCCAATTATATGATAAAACTATTTAAGAACAGAAGCGGTAGAGGTGTAAAAGACACTAGTCAGAGTTATCTCCTCTGAGAATAATGAATTTCACTATACAGCCAGACCCTGTGGTGAATGAAGTGAAGGTGTCATTTGCAGGATGGAAAGTGGATGCTTTTCGGAGGGCCTGGCATGCTGATAAGCATACTCTTTCAACTCAGTGAGGAAGGCAATAGTTAACCACCTCACTCCTCGTTTTTACTTAGTGAAACCTCTAGAGGTTCCTAAACAACAATTGCCTATATGAATACATAGGAAAGAAAATATTGGTTTCATGTCGGTTTTTCGAATCGAGTTTTCATTGGATCTACACGTTTTCAGATCCCCTGAACCCAAAAAACATGTTTTTAGCGATTGGTCTGTGTGTGTGTGTGTGTGTGCGCGCGCGCGCGCGCGCGCGTGCGTGTGTGTGAACAAAATATATCAAGAACGAAACATCGTACGAACTTGAAACTTGAAATTTAAGTTAGATACCACTAGAGGACCCGACACGACCATTTTCATAAAAGTCGGTCAACCGGTAGTCATGCCGGTCGGTTTATTCATGATATTTTTCACTTTTTTGCGATTTTCTCAAAAACGGCTACTACGATTTTTTTTAAATCGCCTCGTTTACTTCATTTTTTATACTGTATTAGATAGGTTTTCAAATTCTTGGGGAAGTTTTCTCGTAAAAAGAATGTTTTTTTTTAAGATTGCGATTTTAATATGTGTGTTAGCGCAAAAATGTACTTTATAAAAGAGAATTTAAAAACCTACAAAGTTTATGCCAAACATTTTTTTGTACAACGCTTAGTTTAGCGGTAATTTGTGATTTTCTGTTTTTTTTTCTGACGAAAACGTGTGAAAAATCAATTTTTTTAAGATTTCGGCCTCAGTATGCATTTTACGACAAAAGTGTATTATCAAATTTACAGTAAATTAAAAGATCTACAACTTTTATTAAGAGCATTTTTCCCTACAGATCCTAGTTTATTTAGAGCCTGGCATGATAATAAGCATACTTTCTGTCCTCAGACAGAAGGGAGCAATATGCGGATTGTAAGACCATTTCAGAAAACATACATCTAATGTTTTTTAAGTAACTGAAACTTTTCAAAATGACGTATTTTTATTTAAAAAAAGTATTTCGCATGTTTTTTGTTCTACAAGATATTTCGAAAACGTGTATTTCTGGTTACTCCGATCCAGACCTTGAAGAGTGACACACGTATGTTTAGAATACGAAAATATTTGGGCGAATAATAAAAACGTTTCCAATTCTGTACCCGGTTGATTTTTTCTTAATCTGAAAGCTTAGAAAACTATCAGTAGATGATGTCCACAAAAAATTACACTTTTTACCTTTTTGATAACGTAAACGGAAGATGAAAAAGATAAAATATTCGTTGACTGAAATCGAACGTGAATGTTCTTATTAACACTTTGGCTAGCCGAACGGAACGATATCAACTGGGAGATGGAATGACCGCACGAAAATCTTTATAGGCGAAACATTTTAAAATTGGCTAGACATCAGATGAGTGTTCCATAGAAATATGAAACAGTAAATTTATTTACTGATCATTGTAATTATATTTTAAGAGTGCTTCATACATATTATGTAAAAGTACAAGATGTAAGAAAAATAATTTTTCAACAATTTAACTAATAAAGATGAGGAAAAAGAGAATTTCTTTCTTTGGCCGTCTTTTGAGAAGTGTTTCCGCCAGAAACTCCACACAAATCAACAACTATTTCCTAAACAGAAAATCTCAACTCCACTGGATCAAAGAAATTGAACAGGACATGGCTGAAATCCAAATCTCACTTGAGAACCTAAAAAGAAAATCTGGAAATTACCACAAACTAAGCGACACAAGACTTGAATGGAAGAGACCGACCAAACGACAGAAAATTGTGTATTCCAAAACTGTGTATTCTGGAGGAGAACTCCAGAAAAGATCAGAAAGATTGAAGGAATACTGGAGAGGAATCAAGGAAAGAAACATCGGAAAAATATTCCAACAGAAAAAAAAATCTGGTGTGAAACACTCACACGACTTTCTCTTGCCAATGCAAATAATTAACCATATAACCTAACATCAGTAATAAAACATTAGAAATAAACAAAAACTAACCTCAAAAAACATAAACTTATTTTAATCAAGAGTGAAAGACGTAAAATGAAAATCAACTTCAGTTTGGCTTAAAAATACGGAAAATCACTCATTCACTACAAACTAGGCTCAGTAGAGAAAAATGTTTTAAATAAAAGTTACAGATCTTTTAATTTCTTATAACTCTGACTATATAAACTTTTGTCGCAAAATGCATTGAAACTGAAATCTTAAAAAAATCGATGTTTTTTACAAGTTTTTGTAAGAAAAAACAGAAAATTGCTAATTACCGCTAAACTAATGTTTGAATTAAAAGTTGTAGGATTTTAAATTCTCTACAACTTTTATTATAGTCTATAGTACATTTTTGCGCTAAAATGCATATTAAAGTCGCAATCTTAAAAAAAACAATTTATTTACGAGAAAACAACCTCGCCAAGAATTTCAGCAGACATGGCGCCTACCTTATTTTGTAGAGCATAAAAAATTTAATAAATGAGGCGATAAAAAAATCGTTGTTGGAGCCGGTTTTTGAGAAATCGCAAAAAGTGAAAAATGACGCGAATAAACTGCTACTTCCGGTTGACCGATTTTGATAAAAAAAAAGGGTTCATGTCGGGTCCTCTAGTGGTATCTTACTTAAGTTTCAAGTTTAAAGTTCGTAAGATGTTCCGATCTTGAGAGATTCTGTTCACACACACGCACGCACCCACACACACGCACAGACCAATCGCTAAAAACATGTTTTTAGGGTTCGTGTAGATCCGGTGAAAACTCGAATTCGAAAAATCGACATAAAAACAACACTTTCCTTCCTATAAATTCATATAGGCAAGAGAAAGTAAAAATTCATTTCACCCTTCACAGTTACAACCCAACGTCGTCGCTAATGACCACTGTAGTTGATGTTAAATAAACAAAGAAAAAAAATATGTTTATATTTATAAATTAACGAATTTTAGTAGTTTTAGATCGTTAAACATTTGAATTGCTTTACAGCAGGTCGTTTGATAACAGAATGTAACAAAATAACAAGTTAAATAATTTTGAAATTACAGTAAGAAGTCGATTATCCGAACGTCTATCAACCGGACTACCGGTTATCCGGATGCCCTTCAGGAAAAATTTGTAAAATACTGTACGTATGTAATATGTACATTTATGGATGTACTAATTTATTTCTGAATTTCGTAGACATACAAATTTAAAATACCGTTATCGTATTAAAACGTCATATGTGATAATGTATAAATGCTTTGTTTAATACGCAGAAAATGGAATGAAATGGCTGGAACAGCAACCAGAATGTGACGCCGTTACAGTTTTAATTTTAAAACTATTTTGAGATTTGGCTGCTAGCAAGAGAGTTGCTTCCCTTAAACAAAGGAATATTTCAGATTTTTTTAAAAAGTTAATTTTGTGTAACACATTTATATGTACATAATTATGATTTTTAGTGTTTTTAACTTATAGTAGTACTACATGTTCATTTATTTCGTAAAGTACGATAAAGTGAATTGTATGAGTAGTACATAACATTCATGTGTTTTTAAATTTGTGTGTTTAATAAAAATTAAGTTACAAGTACAATAGTGTCGTGAACGTATTATAGCACAGTTTTCAGTTCTAGATTCTATAACGTAAAATAAGTTCGGAAAATCTGTTATCCGGACAAATCTATTTACCGGACGATCAAATCCCCAATTGGTCCGGATAATCGACTTTACACTGTAGCTATAGTTAATTTTCCAAGTCACCCTGTACATAATAAAAAAGATAATGAAAAATAATGACAACACTAGATAGCTTTATAAATGCTGGCCTAAATTTTAATAATAAAAATAATATTTTCGCATGTAATTATGTTGTTTTTTTGCAAGATTTATACATTTTTATACTCCCTTATCAAATTGTTATTGAAATACATAAACAATTTAATGTATAGTAAATTTATTTACACGACTGACATGGTTCATTTATTCAAATCTCGTACAATAAAGTAAATCTACATTTATATCGTGCTTCCCAAAAATCTTGCGTACAGGAAAATTGAAATTAAACAATGCACTGTCAGCATTAATCTAATTACAAGGATGTAATCTTACTTTTATTACTCCAGTTATTTGGTAACAGAATAAAAATCTGGTGGAAAACACTCACACAACTTTCTCTTGCCAATGCAAATAATGAACAATATAACCTAATATTAGAAGTAAAACATTAAAATAAACAAAAATACTAACCTCAATAAACATAACCTAATTTCAATCATGAGTGAAAGACGCGAAATGAAAATCAACCTCAGTTTGGCTTAAAAATACGGAAAATCACTCTTTCACAGTAAACAAATGCTCTGTAGAGAAAAATGCTCTAAAAAAAATTGTAGATCTTTTAAATTCCTATAAATTTAATTATATACTTAAACTTTTGTCGTAAAATGCATACTAAGGCTAAATTATTATTTTAAAAAATCGATTTTTCATACGTTTTCGAGAGAAAAAAACAGTAAATCGCTAATTACCGCTAAACTAAGCGTTATACAAAAAAAATGTTTGAAATAAAAGTTGTAGAATTTTAAATTCCGTTACGACTTTTATTATAGGCTACACATTTTTGTTCTAAAATGCATTTTATTAAAGCCGCAATCTCAAAAACAATTTTTTTACGTGAAAACAGCCTCCAAGATTTTCACCACACATGGCGCCTACCTTTTTAGTAGCGCATAAGAAATTTAATGATTTTTTTAAAAAAATCGTAGGAGCCGTTTTTGAGAAAATCGCGAAAAAGTGATAAAGACACTAATAAACTACTACTTCCGGTTGACCGATTTTGATAAAAAAAGGTTCATGTCAGGTCCTCTAGTGGTATCCTCTACCTTACGTTTCAAGTTCGTACGATGTTCTGTTCTTGAGATATTCTGTTCACACATACACAGAACAATCGCTTCTTCTTCTTCTTCTTTCCAACAAGGATTAGGCTTAAAGCCTGTTCCGGTTTCACAAAAATCTTAATTCCATCTTTTCCTCGGCCGACCCACATCCCTTCTACCTTCTGGCACGTAAGACATTATCGTCTTGGGAATCCTCCTCTGATCCATCCTGCCAAGATGATTCCTCCATTCCTCCTTGTATTCCTCAGCCCTTTCTAGGATGTTGAAGACATTTAGTTCGTTTCGGATGTCTTCACTTCTGATACAATCTCTTCAAGTGCAATCGCTAAAAACATATTTTTTGGGTTCACGGGGTCTGAAAACGTGTATATCTGGTGAAAAGTCAATTTCGAAAATCTACATGAAAACAATACGTTCCTTCCTATATTTTCATACAGGCAAGAGAAAATACAAATTTTTATTGAAATGTATGCATCGAATGTCACTGATATGAGAATGGTACACGAGTCATTTATGTACCATGTTTTCAGTAATAGATAGACGATCAACAGAGATGAGCAAAGCGCGATTAAGTCGTTGTCAACAACAATGAACAACATTGTTCGTACGCAAATGACCTTGTCGCTTCATAACTCTGTCGGAAGTGCTTATCAGATTGTATCCGATAACTTGAATTGCACATAAAATATCTGCTCGCTTAGTTCCGAAACCTTTAACTTGTAATTTTAATCATGAACTAATGATGCAAAATGAAAACCAACATTAATTTGGCTTAATAATACGGAAAATCACTATTTGACGCTAAACTAGGCTCTGTAGAAAAAATTCTTTCAATACAAGTTGTAGATCTTTTAATTTCCTATAAATTTTACTACATACAATTTTGTCGTAAAATGCACAGTAAGGCTGAAATGTTTAAAAAAATCGATTTTTCACACCTTTTCGTGAGAAAAAAAACAGAAAATTGCCAATTACCGCTAAACAAAAATAAGCATTACTATACAAAAAATTTTAGTGATAAAAGTTGTAGGATTTTTACGTTTGTACAACTTTTATAGCATACATTTTTGCGCTAAAATGCATATTAAAATCGCAATCTAAAAAAAAAGCCTCACCAAGAATTTCAGCAGAAATGGCGCCTACCCTATCTTGTAGAGCATTAAAATTTTAGTAAATGAGGCGATTAAAAAAAAATCGTAGGAGCCGTTTTTGAGAAAATTGCAAAAAAGTGAAAAATGACACGAATAAACTACTACTTCCGGTTAACCGATTTTGATTAAAATGTTCGTGTCGGGTCCTCTAGTGGTATCTAACTTAAGTTTTAAAGTTTCAAGATCGTACGATGTTCCGTTCCTGAGATATTTTGTTCACACACATACGCGCGCGCGCGCGCGCACACACACACACACCAATTGCTAAAAACATGTTTTTTGGGTTCAGGGGGTCTCCATATATTATCTGGTGAAAACTCTATTTCTTAAAATCGACATGAAAACAATACTTTCCTTCCTATATATTCATATAGGCAAGAGAAAGTAAAAATAAAGGCTATCAGAGAAAAATATCCAGTCAGGACGAAGATAATAGTGGATGGAGTGATTCTGGAACATGTCAGCCACTTAGCCTATTTGGGATGTGATGTGTCATAATTAATAATAATTTTATTTTCATTATCATTTTCATAAAATAATTTTACAATTAATTATAAACTATTTTACTACAGAGTGCTGTAGGAGGTGTGGCTATTAAATACTGAGAATGATGTAAAATATTTTATTTTAATTTTATACATAATCACTAATTGTCACCTACAATATACACTCCTTCTCTATCCCTACAGCGCTCCATGCAAATTTTCCATTGTTGGAAACGGTGCTGAAAGTCATCTTCTGTCAGCTCCTTCAGGATGTGCGCTTTCTCTTTTACAGCTTCCACAGACTCAAATCTTGTCCATTTTAATGCAGATTTCACCTTATGGAACAGGTAGAAGACAATAATGTGATGAAACGTGGTTTTTACTTATGATCCGGAAATGAAGTGTCAATCCATGCACTGGAAGAGCCGAACTTCACCGAGAGCAAAAAAAGCTCGAATGAGGGAGTCAAAATTTAAAGCAATGATGATTGTTTTTTTATATATCAATGGGATTGTGTACCTTCACCGAGTTCCTGAAGGTCAAACAATTAATTAATATTACTACCTTGAAGTACTTTCTAAACTATGTCAAAGAGTAAGAAAAAAGCACCCCGAAATGTGGAAGGACAAATCAAGCCAAGACAATGCGCCAGCTCATTCCGCGTTATCTGTCAAGAGGTTCCTAGACAAGTACAGCATCTCAGTGTTAGAACATCCACCTTATTCACCATATATTGCACCATGTGAATTCTACCTGTTCCCTAAGGTGAAATCTGCATTAAAAGGGACAAGATTTGAGTCTGTGGAAGCTGTAAAAGAGAAAGCGGCAAGTGTCCTGAAGGAGCTGACAGAAGATGACTTCCAGCACTGTTTCCAACAATGGAAAATTCGCATAGAGTGTTGTAGGGATAGAGAAGGAGTGTATGTTGAAGGTGACAAGAAGTAATTTTGTATAAAATAAAAATAAAATATTTTACGTCAGTCTCGTTATTTAATAGCCACACCTCTATAAGCTGGTTCTATGTTTATAGGTTTTGTTACTACAAGACCAAAAAAATGGTTGACGAAATATATAACAGAGCTACAAGCGCAAGTATTGGCAACGTTGGTCGCAAGTCATTAGCTAGCTGTGAAGTGGGTAGGGGGCAATGCATACGTTAAGAGCTCATCAGCTTTAAAAAATACTATAGTGATGTCACATGGACGGTGTCTGCTCAGAAGATGTATTGTTTTTATGCCCTCAAACTGCGAGATGAAAATGGGAATATTCAGAAATGGAAAATAGAATTTGTGTAGAAAACATTATTAAACAAATACACATTTATAGCTGAAAGAACAACGTCAAAATCAACTGTCCTGCTTTTATAGAAAAACTGGTTTTTGTTTCAATGAAATAAAAGAACAAGCAGAAAAAAATAGGACTACACATCTTTTTTAAGAAATACGAGGGTAAGTCAATTATTATCCGCAATTTAGTTATATTTTTGTTTATGTTGGCAGTACTGTCGTTTTGATGATGCATGCTTTATTTATTTGTGGTTATATGTATGCAAGTTTCAAGTTGCTAGTTTAGTTTAGTTATCGCTGTTGTGCTGTTAATCATGGCTGCTCCGCTTTCTATTAGCACCAAAGAAGAGCAACGTTCAGTGATCCATTTTTTGTGGTCGGAAGGTGTTTCAGGGGCCGAAATTCATTGACGAGTTTCGGTACAGTACGGGAACAGTGTTTTGCCACAATGGAGTGTCTACGAATGGATTGAAAAATTCAAAAATGGTCACACAAGTGTTACGCACGATGACGGAGCCGGACGACTGTTTACCGCCATAAATGAAGAAAACATTGAGCGTTCACGTGAAATGATTCTCTTAGACAGACGAGTAACTATTGACGAAGTGGCACATTGTCTGCAAATTAGCCACGGTTCTGCCAACGAAATCATTTACAACACACTTGGGTTTCATAAAGTTTGTGCAAGATGGGTCCCAAAACACCTGACACTGTTGCATAAACAAACGCACTTGGACATCAGCAAAAAACATTTGGATCGCTATGGTAACGAACGGGACAACTTCTTAGACAAGATCATTACTGGTGACGAAACATGGATCCATAATTACAAGCCGGAGAGTAAACGGCAGACTATGGTATGGAAACATCTAAATTCGCCGTGCAAGAAAAATTCAAGACCCAACCGTCCGCAGGAAAACTGATGCTTACGGTTTTTTGGGAATCACAAGGTCCAGTACTGGAACATTATCAGGAAAGGAGCACAACAATAAACAGTGTAAGTTACATTTAGATGCTTACTGCCAAGCTAAAGCCTAAAATTTGAAGCAAACGCCAAGGACTGCTGTCAAAAGGTGTTGTGTTGTTGCACGACAACGCCCGTCCACATACTGCTGCCCACACCGCTGAAACGCTCCAGAAACTCAATTTTGAAGTACAAGCTCATCCTCCATATAGACCCGATCTTGCTCCTTCTGATTATCACTTGTTAGGTCCACTTGAAGAGGCATTAAGGGGCCGTTGATTTACCTCAGATGAAGCATTGAAAGAAGCAGTGCATTCCTGGCTCGCATCTCAACCAAAAACCTTCTTTTATAAGGGCATAAGGGAACTTGAACAACGATGGACCAAGTGTGTTGAAAAGCAAGGGGACTTTGTCGAAAAATGATGTACTTGTAAGTTTCCTATTTGATTACAATAAAATTTTATAACTACATTGTGGATAATAATTGACTAACCCTCGTATATACATAACATTCTACAGTCCCTTGTCATGTGAAGGCAAAATATAGATACAAAGTTTGTAGGTTCAGGTTGCCTACCTTATAAAGGTAATATAATGCATGACCAGTGAAAAAGGAGCAAACAACAACCAGCAAGAAAAGATTATTGTTGCACTTCAAAGTAGAAGGCACTCTTCTAAGATAAGCCAGGGATCAGAAATCCTATAAAACTGGGATACTGTGAAAAAATATGCATGTCTGTTCATCAATGAATGCCTTGGAATGATCAAAAAGGCTGGTATAAAAAACAAAAAAAAAGAAATTTCAGAGGAACATCCTCTGCAAGTAACCTAAGATAAGATACAAGGAAAAGAACAAGAAAAATAAATTATTTATGGAACCATTGAGAAAATGAAGTGTAAAACTCTACAGACATCTGTATGGGATAGATAATAAACCAAATATTTAAGATACCAAACAACAAAGTGTTCGGAATGATGGTTTAAAGAAATCAGAAGGGATATTAGAAAAATAAACCAAGAAAAATAATAAACTGAATAACAACTTCAAGAGCTACCACGAAGAACAAAAGCAAAGAACGGATAAACAGAGAAATGAAAAAATTGTACAATGCTGAGAAAATTAAGGGTGCAAAAAGAGCTTTCAAAAATATCATTAACGTTACTTTACCTGATTTAAAATAACCGTACACGAGAAAAAAATAGGTGACACTCAAAAAAAATTCAGGTTATGATGACATACAAAAAACAAAAAAAAATGGATCAATAATAACTTACATGATGAAATATAGGGTACCAAGTACAGTACAGTAATAATGTGGTCATACTAAACGTGACGAAATTTATATGTTATTAATTATCTTTTATTACTTTTAATTATTCTAGCGATCACAACTCATAACAATTCAAGGAAAACTATATTTCAAATTACGGAAAGCAGCAGTAATCATTGTGGTTTCAGAAAACCAATTATATATAGAAGAATATTTAAATATTAAAATACGCGATATAAAAACTTTTGATTATTTATATTTGTAATAAAAAAAATTCAATACCTTTTGATTAAATGTTAAAAAATGTGACAAACCAAAACCTTATCTTTAAACGAATCCACTGCATTCGGGGGGTAATAAAGGAATAGAATCAAAAATAATAAACGAACGTTAACCTTCGATCCAAAATAACCGGCAAATGAAAACACTACAAACAAATATATAATTAAATAAACTATAATATATTTTAACATTTAAATAAAACAAAGATTACTTACCAGAAGTAAAAAATATCACTTATTTATTTTATAAATAACACGATCACAAAAATTAAACAAAGTACGTTAAACGCTACGAAAATATCTGATGTACATTTTTTAATAACAATAAACAATTCTAAATATCACATTTCACCGATTATAAGCAAAAATAACTAATATCACAATAATTACTATATTAATATTACTAATAATTAATGCTATAAACAACACAATATATTTAAAATAATAAACACACAACAAGTAGCTTGTAAAACTGAATAAATAAACGGAATCGTCTTTTGTTTTTTACAGCTGTCCTGGCTTCCTACCGATGTGAAAAAATTGCGAAAAAGGTTATTCATTCGCTTCTAAGAAAACACTCAGTTGTGCCCCCCCATAACAGCTGTGTTTATACGCTATCTATTAACTATTCTTAGAACTAGTAATACTTCATAATTGCAATAGATGGTGTAATTTTGTTAACAAACACCGTATTTGTTGCAATTTTTTATCAATATGTTTTGAAATATGTATTTTTTATTTATACTAGATATATTTATTGTTTATTATAATTAATAGGTATAATTTTAATACCAAACTTAATGGTTTTTTTATAGCAACTTATTTTTTATCACATTACTGTCCACCTACGGAGCTATTAATGTCAAGCTATTAAAAGTTAGCATAACTAATGTGAAATATTTAATAATATTTGTTACGGTATTAAAACAATTCATTTCGTTATTTTTAATACCCTATATTTTAGTTTATGTCATTTTTATTTTAATCCCATAAACAATCCGCTGTTTAAATTTAAAGTTTTAAATTCTCTCCTGCACACGCGGTAAACTTTGAACGTTATCATACCCGCATAGATTCTTTATCTGTTAGAGTTAATTTTCATACAGAATTTTTTGTAACCACCAAATCGTTTAATTTATAAAAGGATAAACGTTTTTGTTAACTTCAGCTCCCACTGGACTAATTTCAGTCAATCTTTTACATTCTCTTGCCACTTTTTTGTCATCAGTCTCTTGATTGGTTTGATGCAGTTATCCAAGTTATCTATCTTGCGCAAGTCATTTCATATCTACATACCTGGAACACCCTACATATTTTGTAATTTTCTTTATATATTCTATCCTCTGCCTCCCCCTACAATTCACTCCCTCAATATTAGCCTCCATTATTGGTAGACCAATACCTGGATGTCTTAAGATATGCCCCACTAGCCTATCCCTTCTTCTGGCAAGATGCTTCCATATACTTATTTTTCATCTACTCATCTAAGAACCTCCAAATTACTTATTTTGTCCATCCATCTAATCTTTAACATTTTCCTATAACACCACAATTCAAAAGGTTCTATCCTCTTCCTTTCTACAGCCCCTATTACCCATGTTTCACTCCTGTATAATTCCACACTCCAGACATAGAGTTTTAAGAAATGTTTCTTAATCTGTAAGCCAATTTTTGTAGTCAGAAAGCTGTTTTTAATTTCAAAGGCTTTTCCAGCTTGAGCAATGTCTGCTGAAATTCTTGTGGGCTGTACACTCATAGTAAAATTTTTTTTTTTTTTTTTAAATTGTGGCCTTAATATACATTTTCCTTTAAGAGTGTATACAATCAAAGTTGATGCCCATAACAGGCAGGTGGAGAGTTTCAAATTATTTGCACTCGATCTGCTAGGTAGTTCTAGAGCTACAAAAAATAGTCCTGTTTTTTATCACATGGTCAGACATTTATATGACTGAATCATTTAAAAACATAAGAGGTAGAAGGTGTAAGACACTAGTTAGTTATTTCCTCTGAGAGTAATGAATTTCATTATATGAGGAGTGGCTATTAAATAACGAGACTGATGTAAAAAAAATTATTTTTATTTTATACATAATCACTTATTGTCACCTTCAATATACACTCCTTTTCTATCCCTACAACGCTCCATGCGAATTTTCCATTGTTGGAAACAGTGCTGGAAGTCACCTTCTGTCAGCTCCTTCAGGGCACGTGCCGCTTTCTCTTTTACAGCTTCCACAGACTCAAATCTTGTTCCTTTAAATGCAGATTTCACCTTAGGGAACAGGTAGAAGTCATATGGAGCAAGATCTGGTGAATAAGATGGATGTTCTAACACTGAGATGTTGTACTTGGCTAGAAACCTCTTGACAGATAACACAGCGAATCATGATTGTTTTTTTTTATATCCATGGGATTGTGTACCTTCACTGGGTTCCTGAAGGTCAAACAATTAATCAATATTACTACCTTGAGGTACTTTCTAAACTACGTTAAAGTGTAAGGAAAAATGCCCCGAAATGTGGAAGAAAAAAAATCATGTGGAAGGAAAAATCATGGGTTCTCCATCAAGACAATGCGCCAGCTCATTCCGCGTTATCTGTCAAGAGGTTCCTAGCCAGTACAGCATCTCATTGTTAGAATAACCACCTTATTCACCAGATCTTGCACTATGTGACTTCTACCTGTTCCCTAAGGTGAAATCTGCATTAAAAGGGACAAGATTTGAGTCTGTGGAAGCTGTAAAAGAGAAAGCGGTACGTGTCCTGAAGGAGCTGACAAAAGATGACTTCCAGCACTGGTTCCAACAATGGAAAATTCGCATGGAGCGTTGTAGGGATAGAGAAGGGGTATATATTGAAGGTGACAATAAGTGATTATGTCAAAAATAAAAATAAAATTTTTTACATCAGTCTAGTTATTTAATAGGCACACCTCGTACATACAGATCTTGTAGCGAATGAAGTAAAGGTGTAATTTGCAGGATGGAAAGTAGATGTTTTTCAGAGGGCTTGGCATGCTGACAAGCATACTTTTCCACTCTGTAAGGAAGGTAATGGTAAACAATCTCACTCCTCATATTACTTAGTAACGCCTGTAGAGATTCAAACCAATATTTTGGCTGATTGCCTAAACAACAACGAAAATATTCATTTCGGAATCCACAAAATCCTACCTAACTTAATTTTTAGTTTCAACTTCATTCAATGTTCTGTTCTTGAGATATTTTTTTCATACATACAAATAGACCAATCGGTAAAAAAGATGTTTTTTGCATTCAGAGAATCTGAAAACACGTATTTCCAGTAAAAACTTGATTTCAAAAAATTGATACGAGAACCATACTGATATGTAATGATGAGATGAACCCGGGATTCAGTGTGGGCAATGCGCTGATGCTAGCATAGTATGAACGTTTCTAAAAACATGCAACTGTGTGGTATATATAGTTTATTTTTTGCCTCTTCTTTACAACACTTAATAACATTTAAAATAATATTCCATTCCGCAGTTCAAATTGTTTTACTCTGCTTTCGAACAGTTGACATGATAAACTTATAATACACGGATAGATAACTAATTTATAACAACACTACAGAATAATGAATAAAATGTGAAGAATTAAAATGAAAAGAAACAGAATGAGTTTTAACGAATTAAAATACTTTTATTTGTATAAGTGTATCCTAAAATGTAAAAACAGAATAGCCAAATCAAAACAATATTTCCTGTACTGCCACTTGTCGCGTAATAAAATAAGGACTGTGTATTCCAATGAACTATGAGTGTCGGTATGTTTTTAGGATTGTAATAGAGAAACTGGGCATGTGCAGTAGATTGTTCCCTCTTACACTTCGTCTCAAACAAAGTTCATTTCGTGACTAACCATCAGTACCTACCTTCCATATATTTCACACAGGGTAAGATTTTTTTTTTTTTTTTGGTTTAACGTCTGACTGTTCTGCAATTACTGCTAATGCAGACGGTGAAGGATGAAATTATTTTTTGTAACAGATGAAAATATGCTGTGCCTGAATGGGATTCGAACCCAAGACCACACATGATGAGAGGGTAAGAAAATGTAAAAATCCCTTTCATGAGACGACGCGTCTCATGGCTGGTGGCAGTTTTTTCTAAAGAAAAGGTGGCCGCAAGAGAAGTGATGTTGCGTGTTCACTTAACTTGAGGTTATCCTTCCAAGCCCATTTAGCTCTTAGGAAAGCTAAGAAAGAAAGCTACTCTTTAAGAGGAATCTAATGACACTATTTTTGTTTCCAAATTCCAACTAATTTCTTGGCTTCCAGTTTTGAACCACTACCAGTCAAAACTGGAACCTCAAACCCAATTTAACCCACAAATTTTTATGTAATTATGAATCCAAAAACCGTTTATTGTTATGTCTTGTAGATTCTGATACCTGGGTGTGACGGATGGACAAAGGAACTTTTAAAAATCTGGTGTTAAACACTCACACAATTTACTCTTGCCAGTGCAAATAATGAACAATGTGACCTAACATTAGTAATAAAACATTAGAAATAAACAAAAAACTAACCTCAAAAAACATAACCTAATTTTAATCATGAGTGAATGATGCAAAATGAAAACCAACCTTAGTTTGCTTAAAAATACAGAAAATCACTGTTTCATGCTAAACTAGGCTTTGTAGAGAAAAAGGCTTAGAATAAAAATTTAAGATCTTTTAATTTCCTATAAATATGATTACATGCATTTTTATCGTAAAATGGATACTACAGCCGAAATCTTAAAATATTGATTTGTTTTACAGATTTTCATGAAAAAAAAGAAAAGAAAATCACTAATTACTGCTAAACTAAGCATTATACAAAAAATGTTCAAAATAAAAGTTGTTGATTTTTAAATTGTCTACAATTTTTATTAAATACATTTTTGCACTAAAATGCATATTAAGGCTGCAATCTTTAAAAACCGTTTTTTTTTCAACGAGAGAACAGCCTCTCAAAGAATTTCAGCAGACATGGTGCCTACCCTATTATGTAGAGCATAAAAAATGTAGTAAATAAGGCGGTTATAAAAAAATCGTAGGAGCAGTTTTTAAGAAAATCGCAAAAAAATGAAAAATGACACGAATAAACTACTACTTCCGATTGACCAATTTTGATTAAAATGTTCGTGTCGATCCGCTAGTGGTACCAAACTAAAGTTTTAAGTTTGAACTTTTTGTGATGTTCCGTTCTTGAGATATTCTGCTCAAACGCAGGCACACACACACACACACTAATTGCTAAAAACATATTTTTTCGGTTCAGGGGTCTAACAACAAGTATATCTGGTGAAAATCAAAAAATAAATGTTACCTACCTAAGAATAATTTTATTAAAATCTTAAAACCCAAGTCACTCCATTCTAATGTACATGTCATTGAACCACGAGTTCAATTAATGTTTTAACAAATCAATAAAAACTAGATTAAAATTAATTAAATCCAATTAACAAGAAATAATCAAATTAAAACAAAACAAACAGACAGCAGTTCATGTAAATGTAGTAAAACTAGTTTTTTATAATATTTTAAAGCAACCAGGTACTTACTTTTACATCATTCTACTCTGCAAGTTCGTACTTTCCTCGGCAGAATTTCCAAACATTAATTTTAACCACACTGTATTTGATTCTACCATTTTTTAAATTTGTTGAAAAAATTTAAAAAATTTTGTTGCTCATTACAGGTTAGTAAAAATAAGAAAAATATATCTGCAAGAAAGAACAGAGTAGAAAAATTAGCTGTTCTAAAATAATCAAAAATAAAAATAAATAAGGCTGTCCTCGTGGTGTAGTGACTAGCATGATATCCTACAATGCAGAATATCCTGGGATTGATTCCCAGCTAATTTCTGGAAATTTTAACATGTTAAAACCTTCGTAACATTACCGAAACCCACAGTAATTGCTAATGACCAAGCTGTCGATGTGACTAAATAAACTAAAAAAAATAAATAAATCTATATAAATAAAATTGTGATTTTGTCTGTCCAATTTTTCAAAATGCCCCAAAATTGTTTCTATGCCAGATGTACCATGTAAACACCGAAAATAAGTTCAGCTGAATTTTTGTCAGTTTATTTGTTTGTATATTACGGCATCACGCAAGAACCGCTGAACCAAATTCAATGGATTTCGGTATCTAGGTACTGGACATAATCGAAATGAAAATAGGCTATAAATTTAAATTTTTTTAATATCACAAAGGGATGGGGGAGTTCAGAGGGAGGGGTAAACAAAAAACTATGAATATCTTCGTTAAAAGTCAATGTATCAAAAATGTTAACTATATAATCAAAATTACGAAACGTTTAAAGACAAATAAGTTTGATTATGTAAAGTTTTTCATTTTCATGCATAATAACGGAGATATTACCAATTTAAAAAAAAAATAAACCAATATTTTTAGAATATTAACATACAAAATAAACAGCAATAAACATAGCCCTACGCACCGGTAAAACCCGTATCCATTCAGTCAGTTACCTACCTACCCATTCCACCAGTACCTTACACACCTTTTCTCTTTCATATTGTCAAAAATGAATCAGTCGTCTTAATAGTTGTCACCATAGTGATGTTCCTATTGTGATTTACCTTTCATTTATTATGAAAATAATAAAGCGCTGCATATCTTAATTTAAAAACACCAAGATCTCGCTTTTATTTTACGTTCAACTATATTTTTTCATAAATAATAATCCTGACGTTGAAAGGAGATAGATAACAATGAATTTTTAATCAGACCTGACAGGGATCGAACTCGGTACCCCAACCGACCGTCCACAGCACCGTGGAAACCGTTCGAAGAACGGGTGCTTTAGGTGGTAAATTAGGCCTATAAAAAACTTGCAGTTAAAAAAACAGAAATAACAGGTTATTATTCATTGCTGGTAAGTGAACTTCTGTACGTGATGTATGGAACACATAAGCAGTGTGCACAGGACAACCAGAGACCAGTTATGATGTTTCTCATACTACTGCAGCCAAAGACATTGTTTGAAACTTGCTGGTATTATAATTACATAATACATAAACAGTTTTTACTTTCTCTTGCCTATATGAATATATAGGAAGGAAAGTATTGTTTTCATGTCGATTTTTCGAAATCGAGTTTTCACCGGATCTACACGTTTTCAGAACCCCTGAACCCAAAAAACATGTTTTTAGCGATTGGTCTGTGTGTGTGTGTGTGTGTGTGTGTGTGTGAACAGAACATCTCAAGAACGGAACGTCGTACGAACTTGAAACTTGAAACTTAAGTTACATACCCTTACCGGACCCAACACGAACATTTTCATCAAAATCGGTCAACCGGAAGTAGTAGTTTATTCGTGTAATTTTTCACTTTTTTGTGATTTTCTCAAAAACTGATCCTACGATTTTTTTTAAAAAATCGCTTGGTTTACTCAATTTGTTATTCTCTACAAGATAGGGTAGGCATCATGTGTGCTGAAATTCTTGGTGAGGGTGTTTTCTCTTAAAAACGTTGTTTTTTTAAGATTACGGCTTTAATATGCATTTTAGCGCAAAACTTTATATAATAAAAATTGTAGAGAATTTAAAATCCTACAACTTTTATTTCAAACAATTTTTTTTATAATGCTTAGTTTAGCGGTAATTTGCGATTTTCTGTTTTTTTCTCACGAAAACGTGTGAAAAATTGATTTCTTAAGATTTCGGCCTTAGTATGCATTTTACGACAAAAGTGTATATAATTTAATTTATAGAAAATTAAAAGATCTACAACTTTTATTTAGAGCATTTTTCTCTACAGAGCCTAGTTTAGAGAGAAAAATTTTCCGTATTTCTAAGCCAAACTGAGGTTGATTTTCGATTTGCGCCTTTCACTCATGATTAAAGTTAGGTTATGTTTATTGAGGTTAGTTTTTTATTTATTTCTTATGTTTTATTACTAATGTTAGGTTTATTGTTAATTATTTGCACTGGCAAGAGAAAGTTGTGTGAGTGTTTCACACCAGATTTTTTCTTTTTTTTGCATCCAGGAGACTCCAAAGGGAGTATAGGACATGTCAAGAAAACACTGATAAATTCATCACTTACCACCAAAAAATTGTTTTTGCTACTGCTTACTTCAGTAGGCTTGTCATGGACCCATTGAATCAAATATCACACAAAATAAAAAATAAAAAAATTAAACACAATGATAAATTCATCGGTTACCAATAATCTTTTCCTACTACTGTTTAACTCAGTAGGCTTGTCATGAACCCCTTTGTATCAAATAGTACACAATATTTGTTTAATTAGAAGTTAAATACTTTTCAATCAAACCTATTTTAGAAAGGAATTCGTGCACACTGAAAAATGTTTCATCAATCAAATATTGTTTTAGCTTTTTTTGTTAAATGACTTAAATTGTCACAACCTTTCAAACCTTGTGGCAATTTATTGATGTATTTTCTACCTGCATAAGTTGGTTTTTGTTCAAACAATTTAGTGTTGTGATTAGCAACATAATAATAGATTTTGTTTCTTGTGTAGTGGTTGTGAACATCCAGTATGGTATATGCCAGCATATAAAACACACGGCTGTAGAAGACGTACTTCCATTATCAAGAAAGATTTCATTCTTTAATGTTAAATTATATTTTTTTAAAAGAAATAGATATTTTATTTTCATACGTTATGATTTTTTTTTAAATACAATAAACGTGTATTTGTATCGCTATATCAGTGATTTTAAAAGATCGATATTTAATGATTGCAACACAAAAAAGAGAAATATTACATAACAATAGCTACTACTTTTTAGGCTTCAATATTACACACAGGCTTAACTGAAATAGTAAATTCTTGATTATACAGTATAATGATACACAGTCCTGTAAACATAATAAAAATAAAATCAGTTACAAAAAATTTCCTTCCCTTGTACAAGATGCATCTTGTTCTTTTTTTTATGAGTTACTGAAGGAAAAATGTGCGTCTTACACACCAGCAAATATGGAAGTTCATAAATTACTGGAACATTAATCGTTAAAATACACTATTAAATTAGTAGTGAACACACAACAAAAAATTATCACAAGCTTTAAAAAGTTGTGGTAATCTGCTTTTGTTTAAATTAAAGCTAAAAAATCCTTGATTATTAAAACATTTTAAATTAGATATACAAGACTTCTTTTGTAAATAGTTTTTGTTTTAAAACTAAATTTCTAAGTAAATGCTAACATAATTGTGTATTTTTGATAAAAATGGTTCGATGACACGCTTATTGTAGTAATGAATTTAATTTCATAAACCATTAATATTTGGTATCAGTTTTTATATTGAATGTACTTTACGCCCTTTTTCAAATCTTCTGGATGTGTTAACAAAAAATTATTCTCTTGGAGTGGTCAAGGGAAACTAATAGAAACCTTGACCAGGGCAGCCTTATCTATTTCCTAGTAATTATAACAAAATCTGTGTTGGATTTTTAAATATTGATTTTATTTTAAGAAATGTTCACTTTTGCAAGTCATTTTTACTAGGCCTATTTCTTATCAATAATTTGAAAAAAACAAAACAATGAAACAATAGCTAAATTAATGAACAAAATATACATATAAAATAAAAAATAAATAGTACAGCCTACATAAAATACAAAATTAAAATTTGACATCAGTGATGACCATTAACGATTTACAATCAATTATACGCAACATTAAAAAATACTTACGTAGTCTTTATTTAAAATATTAAATTATTTATATTGGTGTTATACATGAATGCATTTTAATATTTTACAAGAAAAGGAATGATTACGTCTTGGAAAATTTGTAAGATAGCCTTCAAACAATTTTCTTCAAAAGAATCTCCATTCCTAAAGGGGCTGATAAACGCGCCCTTTCCGTAATTATTATAAGAACTTTGAAACCAGCTGTATATTATTCGGAAATAACTTGTGTTCTCTAAAATCTTCGTAGTTCTTAATTAATCCAATAGATGACACTACATGACAGTTACCGCAAAATATTGCATATTTTGTATTTCTTTTTATATTTTACCGGTAGATGACAGCAGTAGGCCCTAATCTAATTAAACTAGAACTCGATTTATAAATAGAGCGGTAATCTATTATGTTATAAATATTAAAAATAAACTGATCCGCTCTATTTGGTGGCAATTTTTTAAAATATCAGCTACAATTTTCCTTCGTCCGTCCGTCCGTCACACTCAGATGTCAGAAACTAAATAAAATAGCAACAAACGATTTTCGGATGCGTAATCTATATAAAAAAGTTATTGGGTTAGGAGTTCCGGTTTCGACCGAAGGTGGCCCAAAACCGGAAGTAAAGAAATCAAAGTTGAAATTTGGTAACAAAAATAGTGTTATTCGATTGCTTTTAAAAAGTAGATACAGAAATCACTAATGGTTTTTGCCATAGGCCAAAGGGGTAACCCTTTTTAAAAATTGACTCCAGTCAAGAGATACATTGTCTCATGAAAAGAACTTGTTTACTTTCTCTTGCCCCTTTATGAATGTTTATAGAAAGAAAGTAATGTTTTTTATATCAATTTTTAGAAATTGACTTTTACCGGAATTACATGTTTTTGGGCCACTTGAACCCAAAAAATATGTTTTTACCAAATTGGTCTGTCTCTATGAACAAAATATTTCATGAATGGAATGGTGGACAAAGTTGAAGCTTGAAACTTAAGTAAGGTACCCCAAGAGGATCTGATATGAACATTTTCATTGAAATCGGTTAACTGGAAGTAGTGGTTTAGTCGTGCGATTTTTTCAAAAACAGCTTATTTAAATTTTTTTTAAACAACCTTAATTTTTTTCATTTCTTATATTCTTCAAGACTGGGTATGTCATGTCTGCTGAAATTCGTGGGGGATGTACTCTAGTGAGAAAAATGGTATTTAAAAACAGCGGTCTTAATATGCATTCTAGAACAAAAGTATATACAGAGTGTTTCATGCAGTGTTACTCTGACCTTCTGAGATCATTTTACTAGCAAAAATAATGAAGAATGTTCATATGAACATAGATCCGGAAATGGTTTTTAGTTTGAGTTACGGCTAGTAAATGATTTTGCCCAGAATTTAGTACCCGTGGTGAAATGATGTCTTGCTGGTAAATTAAGGAACAAATTCAGTTGTTTTTCTTATGGTTTTTGACATGATAAATTGAATAAAATTAGTCCCATGACTGTATTTCTCTTATTTTTGAAGATATACCTTTATATTCGTTTACATTCATTTATGTTCGTTGACGTGGTGGTTAGCACAACTGGCTTCTATGCTGGGGTCCCAGGTTTAACATTTCGACATCGGTCAGGTCTGACATTTTTTATCACTCATTTTCATGTATCATCCTTCTCACCATCTGCATTAGCAGACAAGCATATTTTTGTTTTTTTATATGGTTTAATGTCCGACTGTTCTGCAATTACTGCTAATGCAGATGGTAAAGGATGAAATGATATTTTGTAACGTATGAAAATATGCCGTGCCTGAATGGGATTCGAACCCAAGATCATTCAGGCACAGCATATTTTCATACATTACAAAAAATCATTTCATCCTTTACCGTTTGCGTTAGCAGTAATTGCAGAACAGTCGGACGTTAAACAAAAAAAATTATGTTTGTCTGCTAATGCAGATGGTGAGAAGGATAGTACATGAAAATGAGTGATGAAAAATGCCAGACCTGACCGGGAATCAAACCTGGGACCCCAGCATAGAAGCCAGTTGCGCTAACCACCATGCCAAAAAGCCGGCCAGTAGTGTTGGCCAACAAGGAGGAGGAGGAGGAGGAGGAGGAGAAGAAGAAGAAAAATAAGGAGAAAAGAAGGAGTAGAAGGAGAAGGAGAAGGAGAAGAAGAACAAGGAGGAGGAGGTGGATGAAAAATAGAGGAGGAGTAGGGGTGAAAGAAGTTGAATACTTTTTGAACAAACCTTGTGTTTATAATGGAAAAAATAAACTGTGATTATTATTTTTTAATCATCCTGTGTCTAAATGATTATATAAATAATGATTACATTAGCATTAAGATTTCTATGCGAATTAACTTAAGCAGTAATCAGTTTAAAAGATTACACTAGTTTCATTATTATTTTTACTGAAATTTTGCATTGTAATTGTCTAAAACAGTCGAAGGCCTACCCCCTATACTGGTATAGAACAGGCTATCAAAATACACTGAGGTTATCATTTTATATTCACTATATCAAGCTACTACATACGCTTAACACTGATATCAATATAATTCTCTCTTTTGGAATTTTTTAAAAACATATTTGTTTCAAAGAAACATTATTTTTAATTTTATTAAGTATGTTAATTGATTTATTATCTCTGTTTTTGTTGTTTTTTCTTGGATCATTTATGTTTCTAATATTTTTTTGTTACGTATGCATGATTCGTTCATTTTTACTTTATTTTTTCCCTGTTTCACATGTTGTGAAGAAAAGTATTGTGACACTTACACCTGAAGTTCCTAGGAGCATCTCTAGATAGATTTTTGTCTTGGGACTTCTACACCAATCAAGTTTGTAGTAAAATTTCATCTGGGGTATTCGTACTAAAACAAATTGCCAGATTAAATGATAAAAAATTACTAATGGAAGCTTATCATGGCCTCATTCTGTCTCATATCCGTTATGGTACCTTAGTATGGAGTAATTCTAGCATGAGTAATATGAATAGGGTTTTTAAAATTCAAAAGAAAGCTATTAGGTGTATGGTGGGAGCTAACCAGCTAACCTCATACAGGCCACTATTTAAGGAGCTTAAATTGCTTACAGTTCCCTCTCTTTACATTTTTGAGGTGATTATGTATGTTAGGTAAAATAATTATCTGCAGAATTTCAATGTTCACAATCATAACACGAGAAACAGAAATGATTATTATGTGGCTAATCACTCCACAACATTTTTTGAACAAAAACCTACTTATAAAGGGAGAAAATTCATGAATAAATTACTCTAATTTTTAAAATGTTGTGATAACTAGTATTCCTTTAAAAAAATCTGAAAAATTACTTGATCGGTGAAACTTTTTATAGCGTACAAGAATTTCTTTCTTGATAGTACTGATACATTGTGTGATTCTTATATGTATGTATTTCAGGTGTAAAGACTGACATGTCCTACACTCCTCCTGGAATCTCCTGGACGCAAAAAAACCTAAGGTCCATTTCAGGATTGGGGTAAAATAAATAATTAACAATCGTTTAAAATTACAAACAAATATTTATTAAGCACTATAAATTACAATTAATGATGTTACTTAAACCACAAATAAATTACTCAGCATGTCTCATATGAAGTGAAAACTATGATGTGAAAACTGAATTACATAAATGTAATCAGATTTGTAAGATGATTCACTGGACACTGAGACAAAAGACAAAACTCGAAACAAGGTTAAAGTTTTATAAGACGGTGGCAGTTCCAGCCTTGACATACGACAGAGAAGCATGGGTGATGAGGAAAAGGGAGAAAAGAAACATCCAAACTGTGGAAAGGAAATTCTTAAGTCTACAAGAATAGATAGGATCAGAAATGAAGATATAAGCAAAGAATTTGAGAATTTTCCCACTCAAAGAAAAAATAAAACTAATTTTGTATTATGCTCAATCGGTCAGTCATTTAAATAGAATGCCAGAAAGCTGCTTGCCTAGTGTAGCGAGAAGATACAACCAGTGGGAAGTAGAGATATTGGCAGACCAAAGCAAAGATACCTAACCCATGAAGAAGAAGAAGAAGAAGGAGAAGGAGAAGAAGGAGAAGGAGAAGAAGAAGAAGAAGGAGGAGGAGAAGAAGGAGAAGGAGAAGAAGAAGAAGTATTGGAAATATTAATTTATTAAACAGTTTTCTTTAAATTACACTAAAAGCAACACATTATATCTGTGAAATAACCATATGCGATTACGGATTGCATTTACAAAACAAAAAAGAATTATTAAAAAAAAATATTGGCATGAGCTTTGAGAATTGTCAGTTATTTCTGTTCAGCTTAATATCATAACAACTTAATTGTACTTTTTATGTTCAAGGTAAGTCTTAAAAACCATTTGTTTATCAAAATAGTTACTATTTTAATACAACTGTTCAATTACAGTCCAATAAATAATTAAAATGGATATTAAAAACTGCCCATAACAGACACATGGAGTATCACATTATTATTTTTTAATCTGTTAGTTCAAGGGCTACGAAAAATAGTTCAGTTTTTAGTCACATTTTCAGCCAATTAATTGATTGAATTATTAAAGAACAGAAGAGGTATACCAGGTGTGGCTATTAAATAACGAGACTGACATAAAAAATTTTATTTTAATTTTATACATAATCACTTATAGTCACCTTCAATATACACTCCTTCTCTATCCCTACAACGCTCCATGCAAATTTCCCATTGTTGGAAACAGTGCTGGAAGTCATCTTCTGTCAGCTCCTTTAGGACACATGCTGCTTTCTCTTTTACAGCTTCCACAGACTCAAATCTTGTCCCTTTTAATGCAGATTTCAACTTAGGGAACAGGTAGAAGTCACATGGTACAAGATCAGGTGAATAAGGTGGATGTTCTAACACTGAGATGCTGTACTTGGCCAGGAACCTCTTGACAGATAACACGGAATGAGCTGGCGCATTGTCTTGGTGGATTTGTCCTTCCACATTTCGGGGTGTTTTTTCCTTACTCTTTGACGTAGTTTAGAAAGTACCTCAAGGTAGTAATATTGATTAATTGTTTGACCTTCAGGAACCCAGTGAAGGTACACAATCCCGTGGATATCAAAAAAAAACAATCATAATTGCTTTATATTTTGACTTGCTCATTTGAGATTTTTTGGCTCTCGGTGAAGTTCGGCTCTTCCAGTGCATGGATTGGTGCTTCGTTTCCGGATCATAAGTAAAAAACCACTTTTCATCACATGTTTTTTACTTGTTCCCTAAGGTGAAATCTGCATTAAAAGGGACAAGATTTGAGTCTGTGGAAGCTGTAAAAGAGAAAGCGGCACATGTCCTGAAGGAGCTGACAGAAGATGACTTTCAGCACTGTTTCCAACAATGGAAAATTTGCATGGCGTGTTGTAGGAATAGAGAAGGAGTGTATATTGAAGGTGACAATAAGTGATTGTGTATAAAATAAAAATAAAATTTTTTACAATGTCAGTCTTGTTATTTAATAGCCACACCTCATATTCCAAAGCTGAATCCTTGAATTATCCCTGTTAATTAATTAAAATATTATCTAGCAAGCTTGGACAGTTAGCCTTGGGTCAGGATCGGTATAAACAAATAAAAATAATTAAGGTAACAAATAGCTGAATGTTCTTCCAGATATATTGATTGCTTGTGCCAGTTTTTCTTTAATAATCTTTTGACTCTTGAGAGAATGTAGTTAAACATGCTCAATTCCATTCTCACATAAGACAAACTTTATTTTTTTTATTTTTTATTTTTTTTTATTTTTATTTTTTTTTTTTTAAGACATAACTTTATCGGATTTCTTCTTCTCTTCTTCTTCACTACAGGGTTTAGGCAAATCGCCTTTTCCGGTCTCAAAGTTTTTTTTTTTAATTTTCTTAAGAACAGCTACCATCTTTTCCTGGGTCTTCCAATATCTTATTGGCCAACCGACCTATACCTCCACACTTCCTTAGGTATACGCCTATCAGGCATTCTTTCCAAATGTGCCAGCCATTTCTGCCTGTTTTCTATTATAAGGTCTTCCAACTTGAAGATGTTCAATTCCTTACGCACATCTTCATTATATAATCTATCCACTCTTGTACAGCCCTTTACTGACCTTAAAAAATTCATTTTTGTTGCCTGAATTTTCCTTAATTGTTTCCGATTCTTCACCCATGTTTCTGAATCATACATTAATGTTGGTATTGCCATCACCTTATAAAATTTTAATCGCGTCTCCTTCCTAGTTTTCTTGAAGAGCGCTCGTCGAATGGTTCCACACACCGACTGGAACTTACTAAGTTTGTAGTCAATGTCTGTATCTATGTCATAAGTGATGTTGCAACCAAGATATCGAAAATGGGACACTTATTCAATATTTTTATTGTGAACAGATATTTTCGTATGTACTGGGTATTTACCCCAGAAGGCCATGGATTTTGTTTTTTCTAAGGAAATCTTCATATTGTAGGCTGCACAAACCTTTTCTAGTTGGAATATCGATCTCTGCAGAGCTTCCTCACTTTCCTGATTTATTACTTGATCATCAGCAAATAGTAGGGTATTCAAGTAGTTTTTAGTAGGGTATCTGATTTCAATTGAGAAAATACATGATGGTATTCACCTAATCTCTTTTTTTGAGGTTAATTACATGGTCACATTGCCTTTATCATAACAGTTTCAACTCTATATTTTCTATGAAAAATAGCTCACCGTCACTTGACGAAGACATCTTGATGACTGTAAAACTGTAATATTTTTCAGCATTTATTGTGAAGTACATAAGTTTTTGTAAGCACTTAGAGCAAGCTACAAGTTACAAGGCGCATGTTGCCAGCTTTGTACGTGAACGAATCCAGATTTATAAACTAATAATTTTAAGTGTAGTGGGAGTTTGGAAGATCTAGACAATAAGAAATACGGTTGTTTTCATCTCTGATCCGGTATTTTTCGTTTTTCAGTTACATGGTGGTTCCAGGTCCTCTTATCAACATTCAGACCACTATATCACTATGTCTGATTAAGGCTGTTTATCATACAAATAAACTGGATTGCAATAATTGTTCCTTCGTATCGTGAAAGTGAAATGGACAGTTTTATCAGTATTAATTTAATTTCTCCAGTTTGCGAATCATGTTGCAAGATTATTTAAATAATTTTGCAAATTTAATGTAACTACCTGGATTTTCCGAAAAGGTTAAAATAACTAAACAAGGATGTATACCAAACATAAGCTATTTTTATCATTAATTTTAATATTTATTTATTTTATGGTTAACTATACGACAAAGAATTACATTCATTCTCGAATGGATGGAGCTAAAAAACAATACGATTCTAATATGTTATATTTTACTACGTGGAAAGAATGGAACTTAAAAGATGTTAAATATGAATTAAATAACGGTAGTTTAGAAATGAAAAATCATGGATATATTATCAAACAACCATTTTATTATAAGAATAAAATTAGAGAGTTTGTTTATCCGATTCTTCACAATTGTTGTCCATATGATAATGTATTTAATAATAAATCAAAATGTATTTTAAACAATTATAATATATCATTTCAAATATCACTTCACGATAATCCGGAAATAGTTTGTGATAATTATATGCTTATAGAAGATTATATAAAAAAGGTAGATGTTATATCAACAATTAAAAAATTTGAATACGAATATAATTTTGAATTAAACTCTTCTAGATTAGAAGTTTGTAAACAATTTGAACTTGGTTCATTCGAAATAAAAACGTTTACATGTGGGGATGTTTTAAAAATTATGATAAAAACTGAATTAGAAGTTCAAAAAGTTTATGCTTTAATAATAGGAAATAATATATTTAGGAATATATTATCAATAATATTTATTTTAATTACTCTTTTAATTTATTGGAGTTTATCCGGATTAAGAAATTTATTCGGAAAATTGATAATAAACTTAATGATTACTATAGTTTTACAAAACTTAACACAATTATCACAAGAAATAATGTGGATTGTTTTTCAAATGAAATTTATCAATGAATATTATAAAACTGTGGATAATATATTCAGAATTGATTTTCATGTTAATAATATACATGATTTAGGTGCTCCATATGATTATCCGTTATTGTGTCAATCAATGTGGCACTTTAGACAATACAGCTTGTTATGTAAGGTGTTCTGGGTAAATATTGTATGTATTCATATGTGGAATGTTTTTAAAACATATACTATCAATAATTTTTCAACAAAAAAAGAAGAACGAATTAGAATATTTATATATTTAGTGTACGGATATTGTATTCCTTTGCTCATCTGCCTGATTCATTTATTGTGCAGTTTATTGTTAGATAATAATTCATTTTTTAAACCGAATTTCAATTGTATGAAATTCTATACTTCATCAAAATTGTTTATATATTTATCTTTTTTATATTTCATTGTTAATTTTTCATTATTTTTAGCTGTTTTCTGTAAAATATGTTGCCACAGAGACGATACAATTATTCTTCGATCAAATAAAAGTACTGATCTTAATAACAAAACAGAAATGTTAAAATTATTTTCAAAGTTAATTGTTACTATGGGAGTATTTTGGGCGGTGACTAATATATTTTTTTCAATAATTAATAAAAATGGACGTATCTCCTCAATGGCATATTTTATCGTACTATTTAATGACTTGCATAGTCCATTTATGCTTTTAATATTTGGATTAAATGTTCGAGTATTTAATTTATTGAAACAAAAGTTTGGTTTTCAATAATTTTTACTTTCTCTTGCCTATATGAACATAGGCAACATATGAACATATGAACATATGAACATATGAACATATGAAGGAAAGTATTGTTTTCATGTCGATTTTTCAAAATTGAGTTTTCACCGGATCTACATGTTTTCAGACCCCCTGAACCCAAAAGACATGTTTTTAGCAATTTGTCTGTGTGTGCGTGTGCGCGTGCATGTGAACAGAATGTCTCAAGAACGGAACGTCGTACAAACTTGAAACTTAAGTTAGATTCTAATCGGACCAGACACAAACTTTTTCATCAAAATCGGTCAACTGGAATTAGTAGTTTATTAGTGTCATTTTTCACTTTTTTACAATTTTCTCAAAAACGGCTATGATTTTTTAAAAATTACATTTACTACATTTTTTTTGCTCTATAAGAAAGGGTAGGCGCTATGTCTGCTGAAATTCTTGGGGAGGCTGTGCAGTAGTAGAAAAAATGGTTTTTTTCAGTTTGCGACTTTAATATTTTTTTAGCAAAAAATGTATATAATTAGAGTTGTAGAGAATTGAAGATTCTACAACTTTAATTTCAAACATTTTTTTGTATAACCCTTAGTTTAGTGGTAATTAGCGATTTTCTGTTTTTGTTTCACAAAATGAGTAAAAATATCGATTTTTAAAGATTTCAGCCTTAGTATGCATTTTACGACAAAAGTATATGATCAAATTTATAGGAAATTTAAATTAAAAAAATTTTTTTTTTCTTTTAATTTTTCTTTTAAGCATTTTTCTGTACAGAGCCTAGTTTAGCATGAAAGAGTAATTTTTCCGTATTTTTAAGCCAAACAGGTTGATTTTTATTTTGCATCATTCACTAATGATTAAAATTAGGTTATGGTTTTTTAGGTTAGTTTTTTGTTATTTCTAATGTTAGGTTATGTTGTTCATTATTTGCATTGGCAAGAGAAAGTTGTGTGAGTGTTTCACACCAGATTTTTGGTCATATATTTAATTCCGAGATTTATAATATAATTATGAAGTCAGAAGGAAATTTTTCAAAACTTATTGACTTGTATAAGACCAACACATTATTGTGCGATCCAAAATAAGGTAGATTTTCTGGAGTAGATTCTCAAAATCAGTAATAGACATTCGTGTGAAATTTTTATATTGGCTGCGTATCCTTGAGACTTCAAGTCCAAAAAAGAGTCTTTTATAAAGGCCAGAGTGTCACGAACGTCATTACTTTCTCTTTTTCTTGTACAAAATGGCCATCACTAAATTGCATAATTTTAATCGCGTAAAGACGAACAGACAACTAGTAGCTTCAAGACACTGTGAAAACCCATTTCAAATCACTGGCACACATTTTATGAAGAGGGTATTGCAAAACTGCTACATCGGTATGATGGTATGATAAATGCCTCAAAATAATTGGTGATTGTGTTGAAAAGTAACCAACGATGTTTGTAACTTTTCATGATAAATTTATGTTATTATTTTCATTAGCTTTATTTTTATAACCAATCAGAGGTTGAAAAAATAACCCTCGTAAAATTAATTATTATTTTAAAATACATTTTATACGAAAAAGATATGCAAATTGTGGCTATTAAATAACAAGACTAACGTTGTAAAAAATTTTATTTTAATTTTATACATAATCACTTATTACCACCTTCAATATACACTCCTTCTCTATCCCCAACGCTCCATGTAAATTTTCCATTGTTGGAAACAGTGCTGGAAGTCATCTTCTGTCAGCTTCTTCAGGACACGTACCGCTTTCTCTTTTACAGCTTCCATAGACTCAAATCTTGTCCCTTTTAATGCAGATTTTACCTTAGGGAACAGGTAGCAGATAATAACATATGATGAAACGTGGTTTTTTTACTTATGATCCGTAACGAAGCACCAATCCATGCACTGGAAGAGCCGAACTTCACCGAGAGCCAAAAAAGCTCAAATGAGCAAGTCAAAATTTAAACCAATGATGATTGTTTTTTTTTTATATCCATGGGATTGTGTACCTTCACTGGGTTCCTGAAGGTCAAACAATTAATCAATATTACTACCTTGAGGTACTTTCTAAACTTCGTCAAAGAGTAAGGAAAAAACGCCCCGAAATGTGGAAGGACAAATCATGGGTTCTTTACCAAGACAATGTGCCAGCTCATTCCACATTATCTGTCTAGAGGTTCCTAGCCAATTACAGCATCTCAGTGTTAGAACATCCACCTTATTCACCTGATCATGCACCATGTGACTTCTACCTGCTCCCTAAGATGAAATCTGCATTAAAAGGGACAAGATTTGAGTCTGTGGAAGCTGTAAAAGAGAAAGCGCCTTGTGTCCTGCAGGAGCTGACAGAAGATGACTTCCAGCACTGTTTCCAACAATGGGAAATTCGCATGGAGCATTTTAGGGATAGAGAAGGAGTGTATATTGAAGGTGACAATAAGTGATTATGTATAAAATTAAAATAAAATGTTTTACGTCAGTCTCGTTATTTAATAGCCACACCTCGTATAAAACAATTTTAATTCAGTTTAGGTTATCAGAATTTTCCAATTACTGAACTTTGGTGCATTTAAATTAAATATATTTATTTAATATTATGAAATTGTATTATGTATTATTTTTAAAGTATTAAATATTTCGATATTAGAAAAAACAGAATATTATTTTTATTCTTATTAAAATAATTTTATTTGGTTCTATTGGGAGGCAGTCACAGTTGTCTTTGGATAATAAAGTTACATTGTACGAAGTGATGATAAAACCAGTTTGGAGTTATGGAAGTGAACTCCACGCAGCAAGTATGTCTAATGTAGAAATATAACAGAGATTCCAATTGAAGTTTCTTTGACTAATATACTGTGCACCTTGGTGTAGATACTGAAGTCACAAGATTGTGTTTTTGCGTACCTATGTATGGGATGTGAGGAAGGGAAGTGAAAATTTGACAGTGCTGCCAACCTCAACAGTGAGACACTACTCGTACATTTCACTACTGTGCAGTTTCTACATATATTATTTTGTAAGCTGTGGTTTATTCCAAGAAAATGTTTTCTTCATAAACCTTATACAAAATAAATGTAATTGTAATATTGCCTACAGCTTAATTGCATGATTAGAAAATGATTGATTTACTGTAATTACCAGCTACCTTATTGCATGGATCAAAATTTTCTTTGAATGAATCACCTTCTTTACTATCACTGTCACCGGTGTATTCACTATCAGTCTCATTAGTATCTACCTAACCGTTTCCTTTTTTACCAGCTTTCAACAAAACTGTTGAGCAATAGCTTCTTCATGTCTTTAATTTCTTTCTTTATTTCTTGAATTGTGGAAAGAGAAACATGACAGTAGTTAGCCATTCTCTTATGGCTTTTGTTAAGAGGCAGGGGAAAGGTTTTTCGTGTAGCTTTAACATCACAGAATTTTATTACACTACATATTAGATTTCGTTCAGCACTGTAAATAGTCTGCCCACGTTTTTGAAAAACTAACATTTCTGTTTACGGTTACAAACAGTTGTATTCGTACAGTTAACCTACAAAAGGTTCCGCAATACACTATGTATACTCTGGGTATAGTATAAGTTGTTATGTTTGTTGTACTGAAATAAAAGCTGTTGCACATGCGCACTGATGGTTTTCCCCTTTACCCCTCGTTGCAAACAAGGGCAAACTCGTGACTCAACTAACTACATGTGCCTAATGACGTAGGTACTCCACCATGACCTGGGCATACCTACGATGAGAGAAAAAATTAGCAGTCGGAGTAAAAATTATTTAAACAAGTTAAATATTCATCCTAATCATTCAGCTATAAAATCTTCTCCACGACAATATTAAAAATCAAAGACTCAAAAAAGTGAGAATATTAAATCTTCCATTCTGATTAACCTGATCAAAAAAGTTTCAGGGCTACAAAAATATTTTTGTTTCTTATCACATGATCAGCCAATTATATTGCTAAAGTATTTAAGAACATAAGAGGTAGTGATGCAAAAGACACTAGTCACAGTTATCTCCTCTGATAGTAATGAATTTCATTTTAAACAGTCAGACCCTGTGGTGAATGAAGTGAAGGTGACATTTGCAAGATGGAAAGTAAATGATTTTCAGAGGGCCTATCATGCTGATAAGTGTACTTTTCCACTCAGTGAGGAAGGCAAGGTAAACCACCACACTCTTTGTTTTATGGTAATCGGAAAGGCTGGTTTGAACCTCTAGATCAGTGATTCTCAACCTGGGGATTGTGGTGATATTATAGGGGGCTCACGAAACAATAATGACACCATTTTATGAGAAAAAATTATTTATTATAAACTTATAAAATTTTTACATGTAATAAGTGCACTTACTTGTACAGAAAAGAAATTAATCAATTAATTATTAATGTGATGGTTGCATTTTTTGTTTTTCATTTAAAATTTTCTTCATTCGTGTATCTTTGTTAAAAACATGTAAAAGTAAATTTGTATTCCATTTTGTTTTACTGTCTGTATTTTCTTTGAAGACATAAAATTAGTGCAGTTTGATTATATAATACTAGCGGGTCCCGCGTAAACAAAGAATCAACTGTTTAAGTATACTCTCTGTATTTCTTATGGGAAGGTATTTTTGCGAATTCTACCATTTAAAATAAAAATTTTGCAAAATCCTTTCTTACCAACAGTTTATAAAACTTAAAATGATCTATAAATCAGGATATCTCTTTTTATATAATAGATAGCGCCCCGTCGTGGCTTCGCCCATGCACTTTTAAGGCTATGATTCTGTATTTTAATTCGCTAATGACTTAAATCACAAATATAATTTTTTTTGGAATTAAGTATAAAGAACAACAACAATTCAACAATTACAACAATTCTGGAATTAATTTTGGTTAAAATGTAATCCCAGTGTTAGGTCAAAAGATTAAACACTACGTAGGCCTACAGTACAACATCCGGAGTAAACATAGATTAAAATCGTTGTTAAAGTCAATTTAACTTCTGGGAAAATAGCTACAGTTTTGTAATTGATCTGCTATTTACGTACGATAGGAATGTATATAATGGATGTTACGGAATATGCTATGGAGGGGGTAAATGTGTGTCGGAGAACAACCAGTACATAAGCGTAGCGCTTCGCGCTCATTAGGCATCCTCGCATCAGTAGGGGGAATTTTTGCAATTTTTTCCCTTTAAAATCAAAATTTTGCAAAATCCTTTCTTTGTGCGTGCTTACACAACATAACAAACCTAACTTCTAAATTTCAAGTCTCTAGAGTCAGTAGTTTCGGCTGTGCGTTGATCTATAAATGAATGATACCTAATCTATAAATGAATCACACAAAACATGTTGTCCTTTTATATAATAGATTATGTAAGGGACTGGCCGGGTGAAATAACTACACAGGTTATCAACTAATATTATGTTTAATAATTAAAAAAAACTAATTACATTGCTAATACTTAATTGTTTACCTATTGATCTTATTACTAGCCTATAACTACCCCTTATACCTACGTTGGTTGGCCGGTCCCCGCCTATACCAGCCCAAACTGCCTTCGCCCTCAGTTCGGGGCTTTCCCGAACTTTTGCAAGTCGGGTAGCGCTTCACGAACGGGCTCGGTATCTGTTGGAGCTGGCAGACCACGGAGAGGATCGTACAACTAATCACTAAATCTAATTTATACACTACTTTTAGCCTACGTGGTTTCTGTCCATTACCAAATGTAAACACTAAGTTATAATATATAATTGTATAGAATATAGTACCTCGATATGGTCCTGTCCACCGGTCTTTAATTACGCACTACACACTTAATCTAAACCTTAACACTAAAAAGTCACACACCCGTACACACGATTGTTCTAAACACTACTCGACTAACTAACTGTTCACCTACTTTACCGCCCAACGCTTGTCCACACCCGTACTATACAACAGTCCGTTCCTCACTGCACTCTCGGTAGGCCTACTACACACCTGCAAGGGTTGAATAGCAGACCCGTTATCCCATTGTTCTCTTTTTGCCTGCTATCAACCCTAACACCCACATTCCACAGAGTTCACTTATCCGTCCACTTCTCACTTCGCTTATATCCTAAAAGTAAACCTATTTTAACTATAACTATTACTAACCTAATGTACCGTATTAATGGTACCTTACAATTAAAAAAACATTTTACATTTATAATTACAGTCAAAATTCAATTATTAATAGTAAGGCTTACTATTATTATTTAGGGGGGGGGGTCAAAATATTAATTTTATTTATTTTTACTATTTGGGAGTCGAGGAGCAAAAAAGGTTGAGAATCACTTCTCTAGATGTTCAAAGCAGCCTTTTGCTGATGACCTAAACACTAAATGAACCAAGAAAATAAAAAAAATCTGAATTGTTTTTTAACAGGTTGACACTTATACGTCTCTCACCAGTTCTGTAAAATTTACTTTTGAGAGACTGATCCGTCTCTCACATCATAGTGATTTTAATAGAAATGTGAGATGGATTGGATGTTTGTTTGCATTGAATCATATACTGAGCTGTTAGAAATTAGTTAAAAAAATATTTCCCTAGTCATGGTTCGTGATTTACTTGATCCGATCGAGTCAAAAATGAGAGAGTTAACTTAACAGCTTATTATTACTATTACATAATATTTACTATTATTATAGTTTGTTATTGTATTATTAAACATGTTATAATGATATTATATGATGAAAAATCATTTTATCCATTCATTTTTTTATGGTTTTTATATTACAATATTTTTTGCATTGTAAAAATTGACTCTAGTCGGTGCCTCTATGTACACAACTGGTACTTAAATTTACCACTACTCAACCAACCGCTTGATTAAGAGACAATCATCGATATTTATGTCGTTTTATTGAAAAATAGCCAAAAAATTATTTATAAAATACATATAATATTTTATATAAATACAAGTAAAATTTCAGTGAGACACACATCAGTCTTTCACTGTAAATTTATTTTTTTTTACTCTTGAGTACCTGTTCAGTCTCTCATCTAAAAAAACAGCGCCAAAAAATTTAAGCCTTACAATATTCTAGACTTGAAAGAAAATTAATTGAAAAAGGTAAAGGAACCATAAAATAGGTATGGGTTTTTTTAAGCAAAATTGCTAAAATTGACTTGGGAGTCAACCTGTTAAACAGCAAAAAATGACGCTTACCTATCTTTTTGGAAATGGGTAAGAACATCAAAAGGATCATAGGTAAAACAAGTACCATTCTTTAGGCACTTTTATTGGTAAATTAAATAATAAATTAATAATTTCCACATGATTCAAGGTAACAAATTTAGTGATTTGAAACATATTTCTCTAATTTAACTTCAAATTTTCCCGTAACAGGGAGGTGGAGTGTTAAATTATTTGCACTCGATCTGCTAGTTCCAGTGCTACAAAAAATATTTCTGTTTCTTAACACCCGGTCAGCCAATTAATGACTGAAGCATTTAAAAACAGAAGAAGTAGAGGTGTAAAGACACTACTCAGAGTTATCTCCTCTGAAAGTAATGAATTTCATTATACAGCCAGACCTTGTGGTAAATGAAGTGAAGATGTCATTTGCAGGATGGAAAGTAGACAATTTTTAGAGGGCCTGGCATGCTGATAAATGTACTTTTCCACTTAGTGAGGAAGACAAGGTAAATCACCACACTCCTTGTTTTATGGTAATCAGAAAGGTTTGGACCTCTAGATGTTCAAACCAGCCTTTTGCTGATGACCTAAACAACAAATGAAACAAGAAAATCAGAAAAATCTGAATTGTTTTTAAACAACAAAAAATGACGCAAATCTTTTTGGAAATGGGTAAGAACATCAAAAGGATCATAGGTAAAACAGATACCATTTCGTAGGCACTTTTATTGGTAAATTAAATAATAAATTAATAATTTCCACATGATTCAAGATAACAAATTTAGTGATTTGAAACATATCTCACTAATTTAACTCAAAATTTGCCCATGACGGGCAGGTGGAGTATTAAATTATTTGAACTCAATCTGTTAGTTCCAGTGCTACAAAAAATATTTTTGTCTCTTTTAAACACCCGGTCAGCCAGTTAATGACTGAAGGATTTAAGAACAGAAGAGGTATAGGTGTAAAAGGACACTAGTCAGAGTTATCTCCTCTTGTGTTGTATGAAGGATGGTGTCATTTTCAGTGTGGAAAGAAGATGCTTTTCAGAGGATCTGGTATGGTAATAAGTATACTTTTCCAATAAGGCAATGAAATAAATCACCTCATTTTTTAAATTTTTTATGCTCTACAAGATAGGGAAAGCGCCATGTCTGCTGAAATTCTTGCAGAAGCAGAGTATTGTAGAAAAAAAATGATTATTTTAAGATAGTAACCTTAATATGCATTTTAAAGCAAAAATATATTTAATAAAAGTTGTAGAATATTTAAAAACCTACAACTTTTGTTTGTAATATTTTTTTGTATAACGCTTAATTTAGCAACTATTATTAATTTTCTGTTTTTTTTTCATGAAAATCTGTAAGAAAATGAGATTTTTTAAAATTGCGGACATAGTATGCATTTTACGACAAAATTATACAATTTATGTTGTAGAACATTTAAAAATCCACACTTATATTTCAAACTTTTTGTACAATGCTTAGTTCAGTGGTAATTCACGATTTTCTGTTTTTTTTTATCAAAATCTGTAAAAGATAGAAGTTTTAATATTGCAGCCTTAGCATGCATTTTACAACAAACACATATAAAATTAAATTTACAGGAAATAAAAAAATCTACCACTTATAATTCAAGCATTTTTTCTATAGAGCTTAGTTTGTGTCAATTAGTGATTTCTCATATTTTTAAGTGGAACAAAGTGTGATTTTCATTCTGCGTCATTCACTCATGATTAAAATTAGGTTATGTTTTTCATTGTACATTGTTTACTCATGATTAAATATAGGTAATTTGGTTTTTTTATTTACATTGGTCAAAATGAAAGTGTTGTGCAGCAGCAAGAGTGATTTAGGAGAAATGGGAAAGTTAAAAGTAGGCAATGAAAATATACAGGAAGTTGGGGAATTCTGCTATCTAGGGAGTAAAATAACAAAGGATGGTAGAAGCACAAGTGATATCAAAAGCAGAATTGTTCAAGCTAGGAGAGCCTTTGAAATAAAAAACAGTTTACTACAAACATTGAAAACATTTACAAACATTGGAAATTTTTTTAAAAATGCTATGTTTGGAGTATAGTATTATACAGGAGTGAAACGTGGGTGATAGGGGCTGTAGAAAGGAAGAAGATAGAAGCTTTTGAAACGTGGTGTTATAGGAAAATGTTAAAGATTAGGTGAGTGGACAAAATAAGTAATTTAGAGGTTCTTAGGCGAGTGGATGAAAAAAGAAGTATATGGAAGCATCTTACCAAAAGAAGGGATAGGCTAGTGGGGCATATCCTAAGACATCCAGGTATTGGGCTATTAATAATGGAGGGTAATATTGAGGGAGTAAATTGTAGAGGGAGGCAAAGATTAGAATATATAAAGCTAATTACAAAAGATGTAGGGTGTTACAGGTATGTAGATATAAAACGACTTGCGCAAGATAGAACAGGTTGGAGAACTGCATCAAACCAGTCGAGAGACTGATGACAAAAAAAGTCAGCCAATTATATGACTGAATTATTTAAGAAAAGAAGAGGTAGAGGTGTAAAAGACACTAGTCAGAGTTATCTCCTCTGAAAGTAATGAATTTCACTATGCAGCCAGACCCTGTGGTGAATGAAGTGAAGGTGTCATTTGCAGGGAGAAAAGTGGGTGCTTTTCAGAGGGCCCGACATGCTGATAAGCACACTCTTTTAACTCAGTGAGGAAGGCAATAGTAAACCACTTCACTCCTCGTATTTTACTTAGTAAAACCTCTAGAGGTTCAAACCAACCTTTCGGTTGTTGACCTAAACCACAACTCTATTATCTGGTACAATATCATAATTAATTAATTATTCTTTCTTTGCGATAAACTCCGAGGTGATTATATCAAAAATTAAAAAGGAAATGAGAAAGAATTTATCTGAATGATGCAACGTATAACAGGAATAAAATGTTTAATGATGTAACCATTTTTATCTAATTGTTAATGAGGAATTGTATCGCTATTATCTCATTAAAAATGAATCACAGAATCTGACATTAGACAAAAGACTTGCTAACCACTTTTCTTTACTAATCACGATAAAGGAATGTGAATCTATAGTTTTTACTACATAGATAAAGATGATCACATGAGAGATATAATTGCGGTGGATTTCCTTAATAGGTAATATAGAAGCGTTTTTAAAATTCAATAGAAAATAATAAATTACTAAAAATCCGGTTTGAAACACTCACACACATTTCTCTTGCCAATCCAAATAATGAATAATATTACCTAATATTAGTAATAAAACATTAAAAATAAACAAAAAACAAACCTCTAAAAACATAACCTAATTTCATGAGTGAATGATGCAAAATGAAAACCAACCTCAGTTTGGCTTAATTATATGAAAAATTACTCTTTCATAGAATTAAACAGCAAAATGAAGCACCACCCAGATGTACTATACCGTAAGCCAAGAGTAAATGCACCGTAGATAATTCACGGGTTTTAATTTGAAGAACATTTCTAAGTTTCTTAAACAATTTTATATATTTTTCGTAATTCGTTAACATGTTCCTTCATCAAAGAAAAATATTGACCGTTATTCCTAAGTACTTATTTATTAATCTTTAGTTAGTATTTTGCAATTTGGAAACTCCTGTACAACTATGAACAGCTGACAAGTTCTGATTTTGTAAACCTAGAGAGAATTTTTTTTATTTAACATATTTATTTATAATCTGGCTTTAAGCAAATAATTATAACTAAAATGAAAGTGACATGAGTTAAGTAAACAGCCTTTGCTCTGTCTCTTCAACTAAATAAAATTATAAAATAAATTTAATAAGAAAAGTTGCAAAGAATACGTACAAAATTATTAATAACAATGTGAATAAGATAAAAGTAAAAAATTAAATTTTGAAATTTCACTTTAGATTAAAAAGTAGTGATGAACATGAATTTAATTTTGTGTATGGATTAAAACTGTTGGTCTAAATTGAAGATATTATATCTTTAGAGGCGCTTCGTTTCCACACTGTTGTCCAGCAAATTTAATGCTAGGTGGTTCAGGTGATAGTTAAACCTTATCTTTTTAAATTTCTTTTTGCGTCCAGGAGACTCCAGGAGGAGTATAGGACATGTCAGTTATAACACCTGAAATACATCAAATGTTATTAACAGTTAATGGGAAAAAGTGTCAGTACTTGCAGTTTAAAAATAAACATAACGTTAAAGAAAGTAGAGAAGTGGATGTATTTATTCATAATAATAGTTTAGAGCATGTAGAAATAGTGAAGTTCCTGGGCGTATCTCTAGATAGATCTTTGTCTTGGGACTTCTATATCAATCAAGTTTGTAGTAAAATATCATCTGGGGTATTTGCACTAAAACAAATCGCCAGATTAAATGATAAAAAATTACTAATGGCAGCTTAACATGGCCTCATTCTGTCTCATATCCGTTATGGTATTTTAGTATGGGGTAATTCTAGCATGGGTAATATAAATAGGGTTTTTAAAATTCAAAAGAAAGCTATTAGGTGTATGGTGGGAGCTAACCAGCTAACCTCATGCAGGCCACTATTTAAGGAGCTTAAATTGCTTACAGTTCCCTCCCTCTATATTTTTGAGGTGATTATGTATGTTGGGCAAAATAATTTTATGCAGAATTTCAATGTTCACAATCATAACACGAGAAACAGGAATAATTATTATGTGGCTAATCACTCCACAAAATTGTTTGAACAAAAACCTACTTATGCAGGGAGAAAATTCATGAATAAATTACCCCAATCTTTAAAGTGTTGTGAGGATTTGAAGTCCTTTAAAAAAAATCTGAAAAATTACTTGATCAGTGAAACTTTTTATAGTGTACAAGAATTTCTTTCTTGATAGTAGTGATACATTGTGTGATTCTTATATGTATTTCAGGTGTTATATCTGACGACATGTCCTATACTCCTCCTGGAGTCTCCAGGGCGCAAAAAAAAAAACATAAGAATCACACAATGTATCACTGCTATCAAGAAAGAAATTCTTGTACGGTATAAAATGTTCACTGATCAAGTAATTTTTCAGATTTTTTAAAGGGATGCAAATTATCACAACATTTTAAAAATTGGGGTAATTTATTCATGAATTTTCTCCCTGCATAAATAGGTTTTTTCAAAAAAATTTGTGGAGTGATTAGTCACATAATAATCATTCTGTGTCTTGTGTTATGATTCTGAACATTGAAATTCTGCATATAATTATTTTGCCTAACATATATAATCACCTCAAAAATGTAGAGAGAGGGAACTGTAAGCAATTTAAGCTCCTTAAATAGTGGCCTGCATGAGGTTAGCTGGTTAGCTCCTGCCAAACACCTAATAGCTTTCTTTTGAATTTTAAAAACCCTATTCATATTACCCACGCTAGAATTAACCCATATTAAAATACTATAACGGATATGAGACAGAATGAGGCCATGATGAGCTGCCATTAGTAATGGCAGCTTATTTTAATTGAATTTTATTTTTATCATTTAATCTGGTATCGGAGGTTTAGCTCTTTTATCTCTTCTGTAATGGTAAGGATACGAAGATGGTCATGTATTTCCAAGTTTTTTATAAACCACCCAGCGTTACTCGTCAGTTTTAAGACTTTTTTTTGGAAGCATTGTATTATTTCTAAATTGGATTCACTGGATGTACCCCAAAGCTGAGAGCCATACTTCCAAACAGGTTTGAAAATTATGGTATAGATCAAGAACTTATTTTTAACAGATAATTTTGATTTTCTTCCAGTAACCAGTATTAAACTTCATATATTTTAAATAAAGCTTGTTTCGTTTACATACTATGTGATGTTGCCAAGTTAATCTCCTGTCAAAATGCAGGCCAAGATATAGATACTGAAGTCATGAGATTGCCTTTTGCATATGGATGGGCTGTGGGGAAGGGAAGTGAAACTTTGACAGTGCTGCCAACCTCAACAGTGAGACACTACTCATACGTTTTACTACCGTGCAGTTTCTACTTACATTTTGTAAGCTGTGGTTTATTCCACTAAAAATGTTTTCTTCATAAACCTTATAAGCAATAAATGTGACCTGTAATATTGCCTAATTACATTTGCTTAATTACATGACTAGAAATGTTTGATTTACTGTAATTACCAGCTACCTCGTTCCATCGGAACAAAATTTCCTATGAATGAATCATCTTCTTTACTATCGCTGTAACGTTGTCTTCACTATTGTTTACCTAACCGTTTCCTTTTTTACCAGATGTCAACAAAACTATTGAAGAATAGCTTCTTCACGTCTTTAATTTCCTTCTTTATTTTTCTATTTGTGGAAAGAGAAACATCACATGTTTAACAAAGCTCATGGCTTTGTTAAAAGGCATTTTTGTTTAGCTTCAACTTCACAGCATTTTATTACACTGCGTATTAGATTTTGTTCAGCACTGTGAATAGTCTGCCCATGTTTTCGAAAAATTAACATTTCTGTTTGCGGTAACAAACATTTATATTCGTACAGTTAACCTACAAAAGGTTCAGCGATATACTGTATATACTCTGGGTACAGTATAAGCTGTTGTGTTTGTTGTACTGAAATTAAAGCAGCCGCACATGCGCACTGATGCTTTTCTGCCTTTACCCCTTGCTGCAAGGCAAACTCATGACTGAAGTAACTACACTTAACATGATTGTGGAAGTACAAATCATTACCAAGGAGTAGCCTACTGATGGGCATTCATCGCTCATCATGGTAAATGTAACTTGGACAGATTTATTTGCGCTTGCTTTTAGTCTCCATTTGTTAAAAAATGGTTAACTTCGTCTAAGTATATTTGTGATTTATTTGATGCTTCGACCCACCGGGTTGGTCTAGAGGTAAAGTCAGTGCTGTGAGTCAGCTGTTTAACAGCTAATTTTGGAGATGAAGGTTCCTGGTTCAAATCCTAGTAAAGGTATATTTACTTGAGTCATGAGTTTGCCTTTGTTTGCAATGAGGGGTTAAGGGGGAAAAGCAACAGTGGGCATGTGTGACTGCTTTAATTTCAGTACGACAAACACAACAATTTATACTATACCCAGAGCGTATACAGTATATTCCCGAACCTTTTGTAGGTTAACTGTAAGCATATAACTGTTTGTTAACCGTAAACAGAAATGTTAATTTCTCGAAAACATGGGCAGACTAATCATAGTGCTGAACAAAATGTAATATGCAGTGTAATAAAATGCTGTGAAGTTGAAGCTAAACAAAAATGTCTTTCTCTGCCTTTTAACAAAAGCCATGAGCATGCAAAAGCCATGGCCTAACTACTGTGATCTTTCTCTTTCCACAATTGGAAAAATAAAGAAGGAAATTAAAGACATGAAGAAGCTATTCTTCAAGAGTTTTGTTGATACCTGGTAAAAAAGGAAATGGTTAGGTAAATAATAGTGAGATTGATAGTGAAGACGCAGGTGATTGCGATAGTAAAGAAGGCGATTCATTTGTAGAAAATTTTGTTCCAATGAATAAGGTAGCTGGTAATTACAGTGAATTTAACATTTCTAATCATGCAATTAAGCTGTAGGCAATATTACAGATTACATTTATTTCGTATAGGTTTATAAAGAAAACATTTTCTTCGAATAAAACACAGCTTACAAAATGTATGTAGAAACTACACGCTAGTGAAATGTACAAGTAGTGTCTCACTGTTGAGGTTGGCAACACTGTCAAATTTTCACCTCCCTTCCACACTGTCCATCTATACTCAAAAGGCAATCTAGTGACTTAAATATCTATAGTTACTTTTATACGGGTTTGAATACTGGTCTATGGTTGCCGGTGTACTTTGATGGTTGGGGTTCAATTAACCATACTCTCTCAGGAATGGTCCACCTGGGTCTGTACAAGACTACACCTCATTTACATGTCATACACATCATCCTCATCTCATTGGGTCATGGTTGCTTATTGTTCTGAATTAAACAGATTGCAATGTACACATGTTAGGAATTTAAAAAATAAATAAAATAAAAGAAATTTAATGCTTCTGTAGCATTATTGTGAGATGAAAGAATTGCTGTATCATTTATTTTTGAAAATTCATTGAAAACACAATTTTATCAAGAATTTAAATTTAATAAAAACATTGAATAAATAATTGTGTTTCATAAAAAATAATAAATCACTATAATACAGGAAGTATTATATTAAACGAATTTTAATATAGTTTTAATACAAATAGCCTAAAATATATTTTATATGATGAAACTTTAAGAAAACCTACCCTAATAAAAAGAACATTGACTCTAATATTTATAAACATACAAAAATAAGAACGGTAAAAAATACATGATAAACGTGTGTGATAGTTAAATATTATCTACGCAGAATAAAAAAAACATAATAAAGATTATGAATTCATGATAATTATTACAGGACAATATTTCGAATCGATGTGATAAAACAAGAAATTATGAAGACTATAAAAAATAATAACATTTGAATGTACAGAACATATGAAATTACATCATACAGATTTGAATTATGTTCTACAGAATTCAATCACCACCCAGAAGTTTATATATAAGGAAAATTCATTTAATCACATTCGTCATTATTTTGAGGTCGACTTAATGATCAGAGCGCGCGCTCTAGTAGTCATTGCATGAACTGAATTAATACAGACTGCGCGTTCGAGCAGACAGTACGAGATTAGGTTACCGTGTATTTTTAATCTGTGATATTATTAGTTTTTAGATTAATTACTGTGATAAAAGTCTTAACTTATTTAATTTAATTTATTCAACATAATCTACGGCTCAATTGTTGTTTAATTATTAAAAACATCGTAAAAATAATACAAGTAAGTGAATTTTAATATATTGTTTATATTTTTAGGTTAGATATTCCACTGTAAATAAAAGTTTATCTAGGTTAACTTGTTCAAGCAAGAAATTTAAGTTGTTGTTTTTTACAATATATATAAAAAAACATTGAGTACTTTCTAATAACTGGGTTTACTAGTTTTATTAGTTTTTATATCGATACATTTTCTAAAATTTCATTATGTTTGTTTACTTTTAAAAATTAATTTACGTAATATTCCCGGTTAAAATTTTAAATCAGTTCTTTTATTTAAAAGGTTTAAATTTTTTCACCAAATTTTATTTACAACTGGACTGATTCCTGTCAAAAATTTTGTTTAAATTGTCATAATTTTCCCTAACCCATCATTATTATTTCCGATTTACGCAAAAATATAAAAAATAACGTATATTCTTGGAAGATTTAAATTGTTTTTAATGATTTTATAATCTCCGTGAAAAATAAGTTTAAATTCAGATTCTATCTGAAAGTTTTTTTTATTTCAGAGGAAATTTATATAATTTAAATTTTTTTAAATATTAAGCAATCCGTGATTGAGGATTTTTATAGAATTTTAGCCGCAAAAAATAGAATATTTTTCAGTCTCCGTTTTTGAAGTCCTTACCGTAAAAAGTATAGTGATAATGAAAATTTGTTAAATTTTTTTTGTAAATGATTAATAAAAATTTTTACCGTGTACAAGAATTGCTTTAGGCCTATATTAAAATATTAAATACATTTTAAGTAAACTCTGATGTAAATTATGTATTATTTGATAAAAAAATAATTAAATGATCGCTTATTGAAGCAAAAATTGTGGTAATATTATTATATTAATTAATTAATTAATTTGTAATAAATTTTACATAGTTACTAAAATTTAGATTTATCAGTTTTTATCTTGACATGTTGTATACACCCTTTGAAGTATTAATAATCTTGTGTATAACACTCATACACGACTTTCTCTTGCGAATGTAAACTATTAAAATATGTTTTGTTTAATTACGGGTAAACAATGTAAAATGAAAAACATAACCAAATTTTAATCTTAAGTGGATGACTCAAATGAAAATCAATCTCTGATCCACTTTAAAATACGGAAAATCACTAATTGACGCTAAACTACGCGTTGTAGAAAAAATGTTTGATTAAAAAGTTGTAGGTTTTTTAATTACAAACGGTTTTCCCTAAAATGCATTTATTAAGGCCGTAATATTAACAAAATCAGTTTTCCCTACGCCAACACAGGTTACCCTAGAATTTCGGCAGATATGGCGCTTATCCTTTCTTGTAGAGAATATAAAAAGTAGTAAATGAGGCGATTTTTAATAAATATCGTACGTGCCGTTTTTGAGGAAATCAAAAAAATATATAACCGCACGATAAAAGTCGTAGGTTTTTATTAACAATCGTTTTTCCTTAAAATGCATTTGTGTTGTTTATGTCATCAGCCGAAAGGCTGGTTTGAACCTGTAGAGGTTTTACTAAGTAAAACGAGGAGTGAGTGGTTTACAATTGCCTTCCTCACTGAATGGAAAAGTACGCTTATCAGTATGCCGGGCCCTCTGAAAAGCACATATTTTCACTCTGCAAATGACACCTTTACTTCATTCACCACAGGGTCTGGCTGTGTAAATTCATTACTTTCAGAGGAGATAACTCTGATTAGTGTCTTTTACACCTCTACCTCTTCTGTTCTTAAATGATTCAGTCATTTATTAATTGGCTGACCATGTGATAAGAAATAGAACTATTTATTTTAGCCCTGCAACGAACAGATTGAATGTACCCTATCTAGGAGAGCATAAAAAATGTAGTAAATGGAGCGATTTAAAAAAAATATATCATACGCGCCGTTTTTGAAGAAATCAATAAAAGTTTATAACCGCACGATAAAAGTCGTAGGTTTTTATTAACAATCGCTTTTCCCTAAAATGCATTTGTTAAGGCCGAAATCCTAAAATAAATTTCCTTCAAGAGCACAGGCCCCCAAGGATTTCAGCAGACATGCCGCTTATCCTGTCTTGTAAAGCATACTTAGTGGCGATTTAAACAAAAATCTGGTGTGAGACGCTCACACAACTTTCTTTTGCTAATACAAATAATGAACAATTTTTTTTTGTTTTTTTTTAATTCCTAATATGTGTACGTTGCAATCTGTTCAATTCAGAACAATAAGAAACCCCATGACCCAATGAAATGAGGATGATATATATGACGTGTAAATGAGGTGTAGTCTTGTACAGACTCAGGCCGACCATTCCTGAGAGTGTCTGGTTAATTGAACCCCAACCATCAAAGTACACCGATAACCACTGTCTAGCAGTCAAATCCGTATAAAAGTAACTACCTTTACTAGGATTTTGAACAATATAACCTAATATTTGTAATAAAACATTAGAAATAAACAAAAAACTAACATCAAAAACATATCCTAATTTTAATCATGAGCGGAATGTTGCAAAATGAAAATCAACCTCAATTTCGCTTAAAAATACGGGAAATCACTCTTTCACGCCAAACTAGGCTCTGTGGAGAAAAACGCTCTAAATAAAAGTTGTAGATCTTCTAATTTCCTATAAATGTGATTATATTTTTTTATGTCGTAAAATGCATAATAAGACTGAGATTAAAAAAAAATCGATTTTTTACACGTTTACGTGAGAAAAAAAAAACAGAAAATCGCGTATTAGCGCTAAACTAAGCGTTATACAAAAAAATGATTGAAACAAAAGTTGTAGGATTTTAAATTCTCTACAACTTTTATTATGTACATTTTTGCGCTAATATGCATATTAAAGTCGCATTCATAAAAAAAACAATTTTTTTACGAGGAATTAGGATTACCAAGAATTTCAGTAAACATGGCGCCGACCCTGTCTTGAAAAGCATAAAAAATGTAGTAAATGAGGCTGCTTTTGAGAAACTCGCAAAAAAGTGAAAAATGACACGAATAAACTACTACTTCCGGTTGACTGATTTTGATGAAAATGTTCTTGTGTCCTCTAGTGGTATCTAACCTAAGTTTCAAGTTTCAATTACGTACGACGTTCCGTTCTTGAGATATTCTGTTCACACACACACACACACACACACACACACACACACACACACACACACACACACACACACACACACACACACACACACACACACACACACACACACACACACACACACACACACACACACACACACACACACACACACACACACACACACACACACACACACACACACACACACACACACACACAAACACACACACACGCACACACACACACATACACACACACACACACACACACACACACACACAAACACACACACACACACGCACACGCGCACACACACAGACCAATCGCTAAAAACATGTTTTTTGGGTTCACGGGGTGTGAAAACGAAGGAGGGTAGATCCGGTGAAAACACGATTTCGAAAAATCGACATAAAAACAATACTTTCCTTCCTATATATTCATATGGGCAAGAGAAAGTAAAAATGAAGTGGTGTACCACTACCTGTGGTATTTGCAAACCCCTATGAAGTTAATAAAAATTACGCGCTGGGCGCCGGCGGAATAATTAATTATATTTCGTTGTTTATCGTGGATTTTAATTTTCTAATCATTGTTTAATATTATAAAATATGGTTGTATGTATTTATAGAATTTTAAATAGTAAATAATTATCTAATTAAGATGTAAGGTCAGCGGAATTTTACTCTAAAAGAATAAATCAGCTGATTTTGATATTTCATTTCTTTCTATAGAAAATCATTAAAAATATTTTTACTCTCTCTTGCCTATATAAATTTATATAGGAAGGAAGTATTGTTTTCATGTCGATTTTTAAGGTCTTGTCAAACAGGACGCGGACGGTCGCTCTTGTCCGCGCGGACGGTCGTTCTTGTCCACGCGGACTCTGTGTTAGACATTGTTGCTTCATCCTAGTCAAATAGACAGCGGCCTATGCCGCGTACCAATCTATCCCGCGGCGGACTGTTGTTAGGTTGTATTTTTCTAGAGTCCGCGACGGACAGGATGGCCGATGAAGAGGAAAAATTAATTGAACTTGTTAGGGAGCACCCACATTTATATAATGTGCAAGATAATGTTTACAAAAACTTGGTTAAGAAAGCACAATCATGGAGAAAAATACCTGAAAAACTTTAACAAACCATTAGTTCTAAACACAAATTTTATTATATTTTTTGGTTATTACATTATTTATAACAAAAAATTAGTTTCCCGGCTTTACTGTCGACGTGACTGACAGCATAACTATACATTGAAAGTGTATCAATCTATAATTAGTCATTGACTTACTAATAATTAACATTATTCATTGACTCAAGTAGTTATTAACAAATTGGACTCGTTCAGGGATGTCTGTTCCTGGTAGTGACTTCAGAGGCAGTATAATTTTGTTATTTACGAACTCACGATAGAAAGCGAAATTTTCGAAGATACTACTATCATTATGCCACCCATAACTACCTATATCAACTATAATGTAATTATAGTTGGGATAAACGAAAATACATGAAAAATAGGTCTTCGAAGGAATTCAATGCATTACAAAGTCGGGGAAATTCGCCTGCCTCCTCTCTTTTGCAAATAATTTCGTGCTCCCATTTTCTTTTTCGTTTCGACCGTCTCAAAGCGAACAAAAGAAGTAATTCTTCGTCTGAGGAACTGCTAGTCAATATAAATTAAAGTTTCAAAATTGAAAAAATAACAAATCATAAATTCGTCACGGCTCGTTCACGTTTTCTTTACAACTGTTCTGGTCCGTCCTGATTTGTCCGCGTTAAGTTAGGCTCTCTCAGTCCGCAGCGGACTGCACGCGGACAGTCCGCCTTCTGTTTGACAAGACCTTAAGAAATCGAGTTTTCACCGGATTTACACGTTTTCAGATCCCCTGAACCCAAAAAACATGTTTTTACCGATTGGTCTGTGCGCGCGCGCGAGCGTGTGTGTGTGAACATAATATCTCAAGAACGGAACATCGTACGAACATGAAACTTAAGTTAGACATCAGTAGAGAACCCGACACGAACATTTTCATCAAAATCGGTCAACTAAAAGTAGTAGTTTATTCGTGTCATTTTTAACTTTTTTGCGATTTTCTCAAAAACGGCTCGAACGATTTTTTTAAAATCGCATCATTTACTAAATATTTTATGCTCTACAAGATAGGGTAGGCACCATGTCTGTTGAAATTCTTGGAGAGGCTGTTTTTTCGTAAAGAAAACAGTTTTTTTAAGATTGCGGCTTTAATAATATGTATTTTATTGCAAAAATGTAATTATATAACACAAGTTGTAGAGAATTTAAAATCATAGACTACTACATTTTTATTTCAAAATTTTTTCTTGTATAACGCTTAGTAAGCGGTAATTAGCGATTTTCTGTTTTTTCTCACGAAAAGTGTAAAAAAATCGTTTCATTGGATTTCAGCCTTAGCTTGCATTTTACGTTAAAAGTAATATATAATCAAATTTATAGAAAATTAAAAGATTTAAAACTTTTATTTAGAGCATTTTTCTCTACAGAGCTTAGTTCAGCGTTGAAAGAGTGATTTTTCGTATTTTTAAGCCAAACAGGTTGATTTTCCATCATTCACTCATGATTAAATAAGTTTATGTTTTTTAAGGTAAATTTTTTTGTTTATTTCTAATGTTTTATTACTAATGTTAATTTATATTGTTAATTATTTGCATTAGCAAGAGAAAGTCGTGTGAGTGTTTCACAACAGAGTTTTTACTTTCTTTTGCCTATATGAAATATGTAGGAGTACATTGTTTTCATATCGAGTTTTCACCGGTTATAACGTTTTCAGACCCCCTGAACCCAAAAAACATGTTTTTAGCGATTGGTAGTCTACGTTTGTGTGAGTGTGAACAAAATATCTCAAGAATGGAACAACGTACGAAGTAAAAAGTTGAAATTTAAGTTCGGTACCACTACCGGACTCTACACGAACATTTTCATCAAAATTAGTCAACCAAAAGTAGTAGTTTATTCGTGCGGTTTTTCACTTTTTTGCGATTTTCTCAAAAACGGCTCGTTCGATTTTTTTTCAAAAATCGCTTCATTATCTACATTTTTTATGCTTACAAGATAGGGTTACCGCTATGTCTGCTGAAAATCTCGGGGAGGCGTGCTCTCGTAGAATCGCAAACACACACACGCACGCACAGACCAGTCACTAAAAACATGTATTTTTTTTGGGTTCAGGGGATCTGAAAACGTGTATATCCTGTGAAAACTCGATTTCGAAAAATCGACATGAAAAAAATGTTTTCCTTCCTATGTATTCATATAGGAAAGAGAAAGTAAAACTAATTGTTTAACCTAAATAGTGTAAATTTTTGCTTTTGTCGAAGTAAACGCTAGGGTTAATTCTTTAATTAGATTAACATTTTAAGATAACACGCTCATTGAAGTACGTAAGTAAGTAGTGGTAATAAAAAGGCAATAAACGAATTATTTATAAGACATAAATTTAACATAGTGTAACATTTTAGACTTATCAGTATTTATCTTAACTTCTCTGTATTAATACATAAAACCTCGTTAGCAAGATACTTAAGGAGATTTCGAAAACAGCCTTGTTACCGAGGGGCTTTTGTAGTTAAGGTTTGTACTATCAAGATTGTCTTTTAAAGTTATAGAACATTTAAAAAGCTACAACTTGTATTTGTAACAATTTTTTTATTCAACGATTATATCAGCGTCAATTAGAAATTTTCTGAATTTGTTTTTTATCAAAATCGGTAAAAAATGTATTTTTTTTAAGCCTTAGTATGGATTTTATGACAAAAAAATCTGGTGTGAAACACTCAAAACTTTCTCTTGCCAATGCAAATAATGAACAATATTACCTAGTAATATTAGTAATAAAACATTAGAAATAAACAAAAATACTAACTCGTAAAACATTACCTAATTTTAATCATGAATGAGGCCTCCGGGCCAGCCCAGTCAGTCAGCTGGTAGAAAGTCGCTATTATTTGTTAAGTAACACCGGTTGGGCAAGCGACTTTGTATGGTGCCCAGCTGACAGCCAGCCATGAACAAACTCCACTGGGGGTCCCTGTTCAAACTCATGTCTAATCTACGTCAAAAAATACAGCAAAAAGCAGCGATCAAATTGGGTAGTTGTCAACAAGGTACAGTTCCCGATAACAAATAAAAGCTAAAAAAAAAATCATGAATGAAAGACGCAGAATGAAGTCAACTTCAGTTAGGCTTAAAAATACGGAAAATCTCTCTTTCACGCTAAATTAGGCTCTGTAGAGAAAAATAATTTAAATAAAAGTTCTAGATCTTTCGATTTCCTATAAATTTGATTATATTATAGGCTATCCTCTTGTCGTAAAATGCACGCTGAGGCTGAAATCTTTAAAAAAAATCGATTTTTTACACGTTTTCGTAAGAAAAAAACAGAAAATCGCTAATTACCGCTAAACTAAGCGTTATACAAAAAAAAGTTTAAAATAAAAGTTGTGGGATTTTAAATTCTTTACAACTATTAATATATACAATTTTGCGCTAAAATGCATATTTGAGCCGCAATCTTAAAAAAGAAAACAATTTTTTTGCGGGGAACAGCCTCCCCAAGAATTTCAGCTGACATGGCGCCTACCCTATGTGGTAGAACGTAAAAAAGTAGTATATGAGGTGATTTTAAAAAAATCGTAGGAGCCGTTTGTGAGACATTTTGTTCACACACACAGACCAATCGCTAAAAACATGTTTTTTGGGTTCAGAGGGTCTGAAAACCTGTAGATCCGGTGAAAACTCGATTTCGAAAAATCGACATGAAAACAATACTTTCCTTCTATGTATTCGTATAGGCAAGAGAAATTAAAATTAATACAGATATTTTGGCGTTTTTGACATACGAGTTAAATTTCATACTGGATTTTTTTGAGATAAAACATTATGAACAGGTCACAGTATTAAAGGGCTTCAACGAAGTGCAAAAGCAGAATACTGGAAGGATAAAGAACGGATAACAGCGTACAATGAACGAATTGTTAGTGTGTGGACTGCAAAAAGAGAAAAAAACAAAATAAAAGATTATTTATTAGAACATACGAATGGAATTAGGCGTAAATTTAAATAAACATTACTTATAATTACAAATATTTGACAATTGACAAATTGTTTATGCAAAACGAATACATTGTATCTACTATGTAGGTGCCTAAATACTTAACAAAAGGCGAGGGCGTTCACTTGACAAAAACATCTTATGAAATACCTATTCAAATTACCCGCAATAACTAAAATATTACTAACAAATTACCCTAAATACAGGATAATTATTACAAAAATCCAACAACACTATTTTACAATACGTCACTCGTAAAGATTAATGTTGTCTACATTTATTTCAATAAATGCTATAATATAGGTAAAACTTTATCGCAAAACGTTTTTTACTTTCTTTTGCCTACATAAATATAGAAAGGAAAGTATTGTTTTTATGTCGATTTTAAGAAATCGAGTTCTCACCGGATCTACACTTTTTTAGAGCCCCTGAATCCAAAAAATCATGTTTTCGCGTTTGGTCTGTGTGTATATGTGAACAAAATATTTCAAGAGCGGAATATCGTACGAAATTGAAAATCGAAACTTAACTTAAATACTACAAGAGGAACCGACACGAACATTTTCATCAAAATCGATCAACCGGAAGTAGTAATATTTTATTCGTGTCTTTTTTCACGTTTTTGCAATTTTCTCAAAATTTGCTTATACGATTTTTTAAAAATCACCTCATTTACTACATTTTTATGCTCTACATGATTGGGTAGGCGCTACGTCTGCTGAAATTCTTGGGGAGGCTGTGGTCTCGTAGAAAAAAAAAGTTTTTTTAAGATTCCGACCTTAATATGCATTTTAGGACAAAAAAGTATATAATTAAAGTTGTAGAAAATTTAAAAACCTACAACTTTTATTGCAAACATTTCTTTATATAACGCTATTTAGCGATAATTAGTGATTTTCTGTTTTTTTTTCATGAAAATCTGTAAAATTGGATTTTTAAAGATTTCGGCCTTAGTATGCATTTAACGACAAAAGTGTGCATAATCAAATCTGTAGGAAATTAAAAGATCTACAACTTTTATTTAAAGCATTTTTCTCTGCAGAACCTAGTTTAGCGTGAAAGAGTGATTTTCCGTATTTTTAAGCCAAACTGAGGTCGATTTTCATTTTGAGTCTTTCACTCATGATTCAAATTAGGTTATTTTTTTTTGTTTATGTCTAATGTTTTGTTACTAATGTAGGTTTTATTGTTCATTATTTGCATTAGCAAGAGAAAGTCGTGTGAGTGTTTCATACCAGATTTCTTTTGTGATAGTTAACAAATTTTGAATTTAATTAACGGATTAGGAAAACTTGTACTCGTTTTGCTGAACCGGGAAACCAGGCGCATTTTGGAATTTCTTATGAAACACCAATGTAAACTGTTCATTTATGCGGTACTATTGTTAGATTTAAGTTTTTTCGAGACCATTTATGACAGATATCTCTATGTCAGGCCTACAGGAAAGTATTAGGGGTTAAATGTACATAAATTTTTTGAACGACGAATAAGTTTTACGTAATGCACTTTGTTACAAATGTTTGTAAAGAAAGAAGCCGTACTAGAAGTTGAAACTGTAATCCAGCCAATAGCCCGTTGTAATGTTCACTTGAAACAGTTATTTTCGTTAGCATGATAAATAGATTACTAGCTAAAGTACCCGTTCTTCGAACGGTTTCCTCGGTGTCGTGGACGGTCGGTTGGGGTACCGAGTTCGAACCCTGTCAGGTCTGATATTTTTTAACTATTCATTGTTATCTACCTTCTTTCAACGTCAGCATATTATTTGTGAAAAAAAATAGTTGAACGTAAAATAAAAGCGATATATTGGTGTTTTTAAATTAAGATATGCGGCGCTTTATCATTTTCATAATTTATGAAAAGTAAATCACAATAGGAACACCACGACGGTGACCACTATTAAGACGACTGATTTATTTTTAACAATGTGATCGAGAAAAGGTGTACAGGGTACTAGTGCAATGGGACTAGCGATTGGTCTGTGTGTGCGTGCGTGCGTGCGTGCGTGCGTGCGTGCGTGCGTGCGTGTGTGTGTGAACAGAATATCTCAAGAACGGAACATCGTACGAACTTGAAACTTAAGTTAGATACCACTAGAAGACCCGACACGAATATTTTCATCAAAATCGGTCAACCGAAAGTTGTAGTTTATTTGTTTAATTTTTCACTTTTATGCGATTTTCTTAAAAAAAAACGGCTCCTACGATTTTTTTTTAAAAATCGCCTCATTTAATAAATTTTTTTATGGTCTACAAAGTAGGGTAGGCGCCATGTCTGCTGAAATTCTTGGGAAGGTTGTTTTCTCGTAAAAAATGTTTTTTTTAAGATTGCGACTTTAATATGCATTTAGCGCAAAAATATTTATGATAAAAGTTGTAGAAAATTGAAAAACCTACAACTTGTATTTTAAACATTTTTTTTTTAGCTATAGGCCTAACGCTTAGTTTAGCGGTAATTAGCGATTTTCTGTTTTTTTCTTACGAAAACGTGTAAAAAATAGATTTTTTAACGATTTCAGCCTTAGTATGCATTTTACGACAAAAGTGCATAATCAAATTTATAGGAAATTAAAAGATCTACAACTTTTATTTAAACATTTTTCTCTACGGAGCCTAGTTTAGCGTGAAAGAGTGATTTTCCGAATTTTTAAGCCAAAACTAAGGTTTGATTTTCATTTGTCTTTCACTCATGATTAAAATAAGGTTATGTTTTTTGACATGTTATGTTTTGGTTTCACACCAGATTTTTACATTTCGCTTCATAAATACGAAAACTCTCTGGCCTGTTTGAATAATTTTTGTTCCTGGTCTTTTAACTGCCATTTAAATATCTTGTACTTTTAACACGTTGATTTGTTTCATCATTTTTTCTGTGTTGGTAGAAAACACTTGAAACGCAAAACAATAATCTTATTGCCGTTTAACTTGTCACATATTGTAAAAGTAAATATTTTTTTGATAATAAAAGTTTATTTTTATTTAATTAATTTTTGGATGATAAAAGCGGTTATGTCAGGTACCAAACTTGTAAAACGCGTTTCTATATTTGAAGACGCTTGAAATTACTTTGTATTATCAGTGGCTATATGTTATGCCCCACTTCTTATAAGTGTTTTATCGGTTTCACTTAATAGGGCCTACTTAATTGTTGGTTTTTTACAATTTTTTCATTGTCTCTTTTGTATGTTTTAGGCATTTAAGTAAAATAAATTACTGTGAATATGCAAAAAGAAAAACAATTTTTTTCTGTACCTTCATTTTTATTAATCTACGCAATCTACTTTGTATTTAAAATTAGCAGGTCTCTATCTAATATGCATTTTAGCGCAAAAATGTGTACAATAAAAGTTGTAGAGAATTTAGAAACTTAAAATTTTCTTTGAAATATTTTTTATGTATAACGCTTAGTTTAGCGGTAATTAGCGATTTTCTGGTTTTTTCTCACGAAAACGTTTAAAAAATCAATTTAAAAAAAGAATTCAGCCTTAGTATTATGTATTTTACGACAAAAGTTTATTTAATCAAATTTATAGGAAGTTAAAAGCTGTACAAATTTTATTCAGAGAATTTTTCTCTACAGAGCCTAGTTTAGCGTGAAAGAGTGATTTTCCAGCCAAACTGAGGTTGATTTTCATTTTACGTCTTTCACTCATGATTAAAATTTATGTTTATTGAGGTTAGTTTTTTTTGTTTGTTTCTAATGTTTTATTACTAATGTTAGATTATATTGTTAATTATTTGCATTGGCAAGAGAAAGTTGTGTGAGTGTTTCACACTAGATTTTTTAGTATCGTGTGGTCATAAGAATACACACAAACACACACTGTTTTTTTGTTATCGCTAAAAGTAAAATTTATTACATTTCAAATAAAATCGTTTAACTTTTGACTGTTAAAATAAACTATCAAAGTCATTATCAAAGCTGTTTAAAATGTCACTGTTTTTCCCCCGTTTACTTTTATTATGACTTATCTATGGCGTTAAGTGTGATGATAATTTTGCATAAAAGCAAAAAATTCTGCAATCGCGTTTCAAGTGATATTTATTGTGTCATTACCCCCGGTAATACCACGACATGTTATGCCCATAACGGGCAGGTGGAGTGTTAAATTAATTGCACTCGATCTGTTGGTTCCAGGGCTACAAAAAATAGTTCTGTTTCTTATCACATAGTCAGTTAATTATATGACTGGACTATTTAAGAACAGAAGAGGTAGAGGTGTAAAAGACAGTAGTCAGAATTATCTCCTCTGAGAGTAATTAATTTCACTATACATCCAGACCATGTGGTAAATGAAGTGAAGGTGTCATTTGCAGGGTGGAAAGTAAATGTTTTTCAGAGGGCCTGGCATGCTGATAAGCATATTCTTTCAACTCAGGGAGGAAGGCAATAGTAAACCACTTCATTCCTCGTTTTTACTTCGAAAGGCTGGTTCAAACCAGTCTTTCAGGTGTCGACCTAAACAACAAAATCCCCCGGTAACCCAGAATAAATTGATATATCTGTTGTTTAGGTCATAAGCAGAAAGGCTGGTTTGAACCTCTAGAGAGTTTACTAAGTAAAAATCTGTTGTGAAACACTCACACGACTTTCTCTTGCCAATGAAAATGATGAACAATATAACTTCCGTTTTTTGAAGTTTTTTAAGTTTTTGAGGTGGTGATTTTTGTTCTTATACGAACATGCTAATCTGTAAAAAAATGTTTGGTTACAGGTACCTAAAAATGTGTAATTCCGGTGAAAAGTGGATATTTTTTGTGAAATCGACGTGAACACTACTTTCCTTTCCTACATTACATTTTACATATCCTGGCACATGGTTTTTTAATCATATTTGGATACGTTAAGTATAATAATAATAATCTGATGTAAAAAACTCACACGACTTTCTCTTGCCAATGTAAATAATTAACAATATTACCTGACATTAGTAATAAAACATTAGAAATAAACAAAAAGAACTAACCTTAAAAAACATAACCTTAATTAAATTATAAGTGAAGGGCGCAAAATTAAAATCAACCTCAGTTAGGCTTTAAAATACGGAAAATCACTCTTCACCCTAAACTAGGCTCTGTAGAGAAAAATTCTCTACATAAAAGTTGTAGATCTTTCAATTTCTTATAAAGTTTATTATATACATTTTTGTCGTAAAATGCATATTAAGGCTAAAATCTTAAAAAATCGATTTTTCACTCGTTTTCGTGAGAAAAAAACAGAAAATCGATAAATACCGCTAAACTAAGCATTATACATAAAAAGTTTGAAATAAAAGTTGTAGGTTTTTTGTTGTCCACAACTTTTGTTACGTACATTTTTGCGCTAAAATGCATATTAAAGCAGCAATCTTAAAAAAAAACAATTTTTTTACGTGAAAACAGCCTCCCAAAGAATTTCAGCAGATATGACGCCTACTCTATCTTGTAAAGCATAAAAATTTAGTAAACGTGGCGATTTTTAAACCTTAATCTTAATCTTAGGACCATTTTTGAGAAAATTGCAAAAAAGTGAAAAATTACACGAATAAACTACTACTTCCGGTTGACCGATTTTGATGAAAATAATCGTGTCGGGTCCGGTAGTGGTAGCTACCTTAAGTTTTACGTTTCTCGTTCGTATGAGGTTACGTTCTTGAGATATTCTGTTCACACACACGTACACACAGACCAATCGCTAAAAACATGTTTTTGGGTTCAGGGGGTCTGAAAACGTGTAGATCCGGTGAAAACTCGATTTCGAAAAATCGGCATGAAAACAATACTTTCCTTCTTATACGTATATTCATTTAGGCAAGAGAAAGTAAAAAGTATATAATATATAAAGTATTATTATTATAAATAAAGAGAGAGAGAGAGAGAGAAAGTAATAATTAATATCTAGTTGCATTGAGAAGTGCATTTTATGCTTTATTAACCTAGTCCCTAGTTTGGTTTATTTAATTGTCTATTTGGCAGTCGGATTCGCACGTGTCAATAATTACCTATTTTAATGCCAGGCCTCTCAGATCTGTGTTTAAAAACAAATTTTAATGCGAATATTACCTATTATATTTATTATTAGTATTGTGTGACTTGTACGTATTATTACGTACGTAATAATGCGTAGGACGTATTGTTATAAAAAGTATGCTGGTAATTTGGTTCCGCGCTATTCAAAGACTTATTGGTAGCGTTGGAGCGTTGCAATTACCATATTTGTCAGATGGTACCACTGTGGTTCTTAAAACTAGTGTAAAAAAAAAAAATCTCGTGTGAAACACTCACACGACTTCCTCTTACCGATGTAAATTTAATAATAAAAATCTGGTGTGAAACACTCACACGACTTTCTCTTGCCAATGCAAATAATGAACAATATAACCTAACAGTAGTAATAAAAATCTGGTATGAAACAATCACACAACTTTCTCTTGCCAATGCAAATAATGACCAATATATCCTAACATTAGTAGTAAAACATTAGAAATAAACAAAAAACTAACTTCAAAAAACATAACCTTATTTTAATCATGAGTGTAAGACGCAAAATGAAAATCGACCTCAGTTTGGCTTAAACATTCGGAAAATCATTCCTTCACGCTAAACTAGGCTCTGTAGAGAAAAATGCTTTAAATAAAAGTTGTAGATCTTTTAATTTCCTATAAATTTGATTGTATATAGGCTACTTTTGACGTAAAATGCATACTAAGGCCGAAATCTTAAAAAATCGATTTTTCACACGTTTTCGTGAGAAAAAACAGAAAATCACTAACTACTAGTAATTACACGCTACCACAACAAATGCATCAGCTGTGAAACACTATTGATTAATTTATTTTCCCACTACTATAACAACGCACTGCATGCCTTCCAACTACACGGAGCTGGGACTCAAGCAATAGTTTAGGTGTAGTGTTACAGTACAGTAATTAAAATTACATTCAATGATAGAGTATACATTATTAATTTTTACTTTCTCTTGCCTATATGAATATATAGGAAGGAAAGTATTGTTTTCATGTCGATTTTAAGAAATCGAGTTTTCACCGGATCTATACGTTTTCAGACCCCCTGAACCCAAAAAACATGTTTTTAGCGATTGGTCTGTCTGTGTGTGTGTGTGTGTGTGTGTGTGTGTGTGCGCGTGCGTGCGTGCGTGCGTGTGTGAACAGAATATCTCAAGAACGGAACATTGTACGAACTTGAAACTTAAGTTACGTACCACTACCGGACTCGACACGAACTTTTTCATCAAAATCGGTCAACCGGAAGTGGTAGTTTATTCGTGTAATTTTTCACTTTTTTGCGATTTTCTCAAAAACTGGTCCTACGATTTTTTTTAAAAATCGCCTGGTTTACTCAATTTTTTATTCTCTACAAGATAGGGTAGGCGTCATGTTTGCTGAAATTCTGCGTGAGGCTGTTTTCACGTAAAAACGTTGTTTTTTTAAGATTACAGCTTTAATATGCATTTTAGCGCAAAACTTTATATAATAAAAGTTGTAGAGAATTGAAAATTCTACAACTTTTATTTCAAACAATGTTTTGTATAACGCTTAGTTTAGCGGTAATTTGCGATTTTCTGTTTTTTTTCTCACGAAAATGTGTGAAAAATTGATTTTTTTAAGATTTCGGCCTTGGTATGCATTTTACGACAAAAGTGTATATATTTTAATTTATAGAAAATTAAAAGATCTACAACTTTTATTTAAAGCATTTTTCTCTACAGAGCCTAGTTTAGAGAGAAAGAGTGATTTTCCGTATTTCTAAGCCAAACTGAGGTTGATTTTCATTTTGCATCATTCACTCATGATTAAAATAAGGTTATGTTTTTGAGGTTAGTTTTTTGTTTATTTCTAATATTTTATTAATAATGTTAGGATTATTGTTAATTATTTGCATTGGCAAGAGAAAGTTGTGTGAGTGTTTCACACCAGATTTTTCTGTTTAAAGTAAAATGTCTCAGAAAGGTTATACACAAACAATTTTAACTCTTAAAACACGTGTAGACGTAATTTAATGATAGTGAAAAACGATTGTCGCAGCGTCGTTTGGCGGAAAAATATGGTTGCGGTAAGATTCAGATTCAGCAGATACTAAAAATGATGGATCATATTAAAAACAAATGGCATCAAAATGGAAATAAGGATTTCAAAAGAGATTGTACTCAACAGTTTAAAGACATTAATGAACTCACTTTGGCGTGGTTCAATCACGTACGTAGTAGAGGTTTACCAATTGTGAACCAATTTTACAAGAAAAGGCGATAAATGTTTTGCTTTTCATATCATCATACACTTTCAATATCATCCACTTTTCATAATAATGAAGTTATTTTATTAGGGTATTGGCCTGACCTCCACTTTTCTAAAACGACCACCTCTCAAACTGACCACTTATTGAATTCACCGTGCGTGGTCGTTTTCAGGAGGTTTTACTGTACTATAAAATGGATTTATAGCTTTGGGCTAAGTTCAAAGTTAATTTCTCTGAAACATCCTAAGTTGTTCATGACTTTCCTTGTACGTGTGTTTTTTACATTTCATTTAGTTTGATTCTTCGAATTTTATCGTGGAAGCTAATGTCTTCAACCTTTGGGTTTTCCTTAAGAAGAACATAAATGTTTACTTAAAAACTAATAATTGGTTAGTTGTTCAATTAGTGAAACAAGTTAGTCAGGTTTTCCGCTTACAACACTTACTACAATATTACACATGGTGTTTAATAGATTGTGCGGTTAAATACATGAATTTCCTTAGATATTATGTTTTAAATTTCTCGTGCCTTTTATAAATACAAAAAACATATGGTGTGAAACACTCACACAACTTTCCCTTGCCAATGCAGAAAATTACGTATATAACCTATCATTAGTAATAAATCATTAGAAATAAACAAAAAACACCTCAATAATGTTGTTTAGGTCATCAGCCAAAAGGCTGGTTTGAACCTCTAGAGGTTTTACTAAGTAAAACGAGGAGTGAGGTGGTTTACCGTTGCCATCCTCAGTGAGTGGAAAAGTACGCTTATCAGCATGCCGAGCCCTCTGAAAAGCACATATTTTCCACTCTGCAAATGGCACCTTCACTTCATTCACCACAGGGTCTGGCTGTATAATGAAATTCATTACTTTCAGATAAGATAACTCTGATTAGTGTCTTTTACACCTCTACCTCTTCTGTTCTTAAATGATTCAGTCATTTAATTGGCTGACCATGTGATAAGAAACAAAACTATTTATTTTAGCCCTGCAACTAACAGATCGAGTGTAAATAATTTGACACTCCACCTGTCTGTTATGGGCAACCTCAATAAACATAACCTAATTTTAATCATGAGTGAAGAACGCAAAATGAAAATCGATCTTAGTTTGGCTAGAAAATACGAAACATCACTCTTTCACGCTAAACTAGGCTCTTTAGAGAAAAATTCTCTAATTAAAAATTGTAGATCTTTTAATTTCCTATAAATTTGATTATACACTTTTGTCGTAAAATGAATATACTAAGGCCGAAGTCTTAAAAAAACATTTTCTTTTACAATTTTCATGGAAAAACCAAAAAATTATTAATTGCCGCTAAACTAAGCGTTATACAAAAAAAATTTCGAATAAAATTCGTAGGATTTTAAATTTCCTACAACTTTTATTATACATTTTTGCGCTTAAATGCATATTAAAGCTGCAATCTTAAAAAAAATAATTTTTTTCTACGAGAGGACAGCCTCCGCAAGAATTTCAGCAGACATGTCGCCTTACCTTATCTTGTAGAGCATAAAAATTTTGTAAATGAGGCGATTTAAAAAAATCGTTGGAGCCGTTTTTAAAAAATTGCAAAAAAGTGAAAAATGACACGAATAAACTACTACTTCCGGTTGACCGATTTTGATGAAAATGTTCGTGTCGGGTCCTCTAGTGGTACTTAACTTAAGTTTCAACTTCGTATGATGTTCCGTTCTTGAGATATTCCGTTCATACACGCGCGCGCACACACACACACACACACATACACACACACACACACTCACAGACTAATCGCTAAAAACATTTTTTTGTTTTTGGTTCAGGGATCTGAAACCATGTAGATCCGGTGAAAACTCTATTTCGAAAACTCGATATGAAAACAATACTTTCCTTGCTCTATTATATAGGCAAGAGAAAGTAAACATTTAGAAGCCATTTTTAAGAAAATAGCAAAAACGTAAAAAATCGCACAAATAAACTACTGGTTCTACTACTTCCGGTTAATCGATTTTGATGAAAATGTTCGTGTCAGGTCCCCCCTTATGGTATCTAATTTAAATTTCAAGTTTCAACTACGTACAGTACTTCGATACTGAGATATTTAGTTCAAACTCAGACCAAACGTTAAAAACATGTTTTTTTTTGGATTCGGGGGTCTGAAAACGAGTGTATCCGGTGAAACTCTGATTTCGAAAAATTGACATGAAAACAATAATTGCCTTCCTATACATTCATATAGGCAAGAAAAAGTAAAAATTTTGAAGCCGTTTTTAAGAAAATAGCAAAAAAGTGAAAAATCGCACAAATAAACTTTTAGGTCTATTACTTCCGGTTGACCGATTTTAATGAAAATGTTCGTGTCAGGTCCCCTTATGGTACCTAATTTAAGTTTCAAGTTCGTACTATATTTCGTTTTAGAAATATTTTGTTCACACACAGACCAATCGTTAAAAAAATGTTTATTTTTGTATTCAGAGGTCTGAAAACGCGTATTTCTTGTGAAAATCTTATTTCGAAAAATCGACATGGAAACAATACTTTCTTTTCCTATTTATTAATGGAGGGGAAGAGAAAATAAAAAATGATTGGTGTGATTGGAGTGATGTTAATATTTAATTTGTGTTGCACAGGAGGGACGGAAGATGTAGCAAAGGTTCGACCTTGAATCGCGTAGGGGTTTGTACTTTCTTTATTACCAACTCGAATGGATGCCTTCCTCGTGACCGGTCAACCTTTGTAGAAAGCTTTAATGTAATATTGTTGAACTCCAAGAGCTTATACGATATTCTGGGTAATTCATGACCTGATAACGAAATACCAATTGTTACCATGTATGGCATAAAAAACTGTACGTGACCACTGGTCGTGAACTAGACACTGAAAAAGCCTTCTCGATTTAGGTCAGTGTTACCTGTAACCGATCGTCTTGTCTACCTTGTTTAAATACCTTGAATGGCAAATCGCATTAAATATTTTATACATCAAAAATGTGGTATAAAATACTCACGACTTTTTCTTGACAATGCCTCAAGTGAACAATATCTCAAACATTAGTAATAAAACTAAGAAATAAACAAAAAACTAACCTGTTGGGCTTAATAATACGGTAAATCGTTCTTTGACGCTAAACAAAGGCTCTGTAGAGAAAAATGCTCTAAATAAAAGTTGTATATCTTTTAATTTCCGATAAATTTGATTATAGGGCCCTATACACTTTTGTCGTAAAATACTAAGGCTGAATTCTTTAAAAAAAATCGTTTTTTACACGTTTTCGTGTGACAAAAACAGAAAATTGCTAAATACCGCTAAACTAGGCGTTATACAAGAAAATGTTTTAAATTAAAGTTGAAGGATTTTTAATTCTCTACAGTTTTTATTATACGTATTTTTGCGTTAAAGTGCATATTAAAGCAGCAATCTTAAAAAACATTTTTTAACGAGAAAACAGCATTTCCAAGAATTTCAGCAGACATGATGCTCCCTATCTTGTAGAGCATAAAAAATTTAGTAAACGGGGCGATTTTTAAAAAAGCCGTAGGAGCCGTTTTTTAAAATATCGCAAAAAAGTGGAAAATAACACGAATAAACTACTACTTCCGGTTTACCGATTTTGATGAAAATGTTTGTCTCGGGTCCGGTAGTGGTATGTTACTTAAGTTTCAAGTTCGTATGATGTTCCGTTCTTGAGATATTTTGTTCACACACACACAGACCAATCGCTAAAAACATGTTTTTTGGGATCAGGGGTCTGAAAACGTATAGATCCGGTGAAAATTCGATTTCGAAAAATCGACATGAAAACAATACTTTCCTTCTTATATGTTCATATCATATAGGCAAGAGAAAGTAAGAAGTAACCTGTTTGGCTTAATAATACGGTAAGTCATTCTTTGATGCTAAACAAAGGCTCTGTAGAGAAAAATGCGGTAAATAAAAGTTGTAGATCTTTTAATTTCCTATAAATATGATTATATAGCCTACACTTTTGTTGTAAAATGCATACTAAGGCTGAAATTTTAAAAAAATCGACTTTTATTTAAAGCATTTTTCTCTACAGTGTTTAGTTTATCGTGAAAGAGTGATTTTCCGTATTTTTAAGCCAAACTGAGGTCGATTTTCATTTTGCGTCTGTCACTCATGATTGAAATTAGGATATGTTTATTGAGGTTAGTAATTTTGTTTATTTCTAATGTTTTATTACTAATTTTAGATTATATTGTTAATTATTTGCATTGGCAAGAGAACGTTGTGTGAGTGTTTCACACCATATTTTTGTTGATAATATTAATACTACGTGAGACTGGACTACTGTGTCGAGATATGAAATTTTGTCAATGCTTGTGTGTATCGTTTTATTTATTGGTAGTATTTTGAAACGGAATGTTAAAAGTTTATTTTAAAACTAGACAAAGTTATATTGTAGCTCCGTGCTGACGTTTATAGCGTTAGTATTGAAAATACTGTTGCAGTGTGTGTGTGGTTCCGTTCATCGATGCATTCAAGTGTTTTGTTTGTATTGCACTCCATTATTATTATTTTAATATTTTGTTTACTCTCTCTTGTTCTATATGATTTAATAGGGAAAGGAAAGTATTGTTTTCATGTCGATTTTTCAAAATCGACTTTTCACCGGGTATACAGGTTTTCAGACCCCTCTGAATCCAAGAAACATGTTTTAGCAATTGGTCTTTGTGTGTATCAAACTAAGGTTGATTTTTATTTTGCGTCATTCACTCATCATTAAAATAAGGTTATGTTTATTGACGTTAGTTTTTTTTGTTTATTTCTAATGTTTTTGTTGTGTGTGTGTGTATGTGTGTGAACAGAATATCTCAAGAACGAAACCTCGTACGAACTTGAAACTTGAAACTTAAGTTAGATACTACTACCGGACCCGACACGGACATTTTCATCAAAATCGGTCAACCGGAATTAGTAGTTTATTCGTGTAATTTTTCACTTTTTTGCGATTTTCTCAAAAACTGGTACTACGATTTTTTTTAAAAATCGCCACATTTACAAAATTTTTTTGCTTTACAAGATAGGGTAGGCGTCATGTCTGCTGAAATTCTCGAAGAGGCTGTTTTCACGTAAAAAAATTGTTTTTTTTAAGATTGCTGCTTTAATTTGCATTTTAGAGTCGATCGTTTTAGAGTAGAATTGTGTCGGGTCCTCTAGTGGTACCTAACTAATGTTTTAAGTTTAAAGTTCGTACGTTGTTACGTTCTAGAGATATTTAGTTCACACATACGCACACACACGCACACACACACACACCCACACACACACACACACACACACGCGCGCGTACACACGCACGCACGCGCACACGCGCGCGCACGCGCGCACACACACACACACACACACACACACACACACACACACACATACACCGACCAATCGCTAAAACTATGTTTTTTTTGCGTTCAGGGGGTATGAAAACGTGTAGATCCGGTGAAAACTCGATTTCGAAAAATTGACATGAAAACAATACTTTCTTTCCTATATATTCATATAGGCCTAGGCAAAGTAAAGTAAAAATAGAATAAATACGTTTCATTGTTAACATTGACAAGAGAAAGTTTAATTAGTGTTTTATCCCAGATTTGTTTTTATTTGTTGGTTCGTTTATATTTTCATGGCAGGTTTCTGGTAGGTGAAAATTGACCAAATCTTGGTAGTATCATTAAAATTTTAAACGGACCTTGATCAAAGTTAGTTGATGACCTGTGTTCGAAAGAAAACCGCTATCATGCGAGACAACAAAAGCGTGCCGATACACGAGATGTTAGAATAGCTTTATCATTCTTATCAGCAATTCGATTGACTTTGTCAACTTTTAAATAGAGCATGGTCTAACTTCATAGATTGTAGTAGTTGTCGGATAACTCTGTGTGTGTGTGTGTGTGTGTGTGTGAAGGAGTGTGATAACAGTGTAATGCAAAACAGCATCTAACAAAATGACTAAGCTATAAAAATAAAAATTAATAATATAATATTAAAACTGATTCGGATAGCCTTCTTATGCAACTCACATTGTCTCTCGGATTCTATTAATTATGTATCTATACGAGATGTGGCTATTAAATAACAAGACTACATAATCACATGTTGTCACCTTCATTACACACTCCTTCTCTATCCCTACAACGCTCCATGCGAATTTTCCATTGTTGGAAACAGTGCTGGAAGTCATCTTCTGTCAGCTCCTTCAGGACACGTGCCACTTTCTCTTTTACAGCTTCCATAGACTCAAATCTTGTCCCTTTTAATGCAGATTTCACCTTAGGAAACAGGTAGAAGTCACATGGTGCAAGATCTGGTGAATAAGGTGGATGTTCTAACACTGAGATGCTGTACTTGGCTAGGAACCTCTTGACGTATAACGCGGAATGAGCTGGCGCATTGTCTTGGTGGAGAACCCATGATTTGTCCTTCCACATTTTGGGGCGTTTTTCCTTACTGTTTGACGTAGTTTAGAAAGTACCTCAAGGTAGTAATATTGATTAATTGTTCAACCTTCAGGAACCCAGTGAAGGTACACCATCCCATGGATATAAAAAATAACAATCATCATTTCTTTAAATTTTGACTTGCTCATTCAAGCTTTTTTGGCTCTCGGTGAATTTCGGCTCTTTCAGTGCATGGATTGGCGCTTCGCTTTCGTATCATAAGTAAAAAACCACGTTTCATCACATGTTATTATCGTTTCCAAAAAATTTGGGTCATTTTCAATCGCGTACAAAGTGTCAGTAAAAACATTTTTGCGAGCTTCTTGTTCAAACGTTAGAATCTTAAGCAACATTTTAGCACACACTTTTCGCTTGTTAAAATTGTCTTGTAAAATTTACCGTACACATTCTTTAGCAATACCTACAGTTACACCAATGGCACGAATGCTTAATCGACTGTCAGACCGAATCAAATTACCGACTTTTTCGTTATTTTCATCCGTTTTTGACGTTGAAGGGCGACCTGGCCGTGAATCATCTTCAACGTCTTCTCTGCCATCTTTAAAACGCCTAAACCATTCAAAAACATGTGCCCGCGATAAACATTCACTGCCATACACTTCTTACAGTAAATTATAAGTTTCAGTAGCAGTTTTTCCAAGTTTAAAGTGAAATTTCACAATGATTCGTTGCTCTACTATTACTCTAACCATTTTACCCAGTAAAACAAAAAAAAAAACAACGCGATCGTAGGCTCTGCTAAACGGTGTTGTTTACAGAAGCGAGACTATCTGCATAGTAATGAGAAAGATTCGCACAACAGCAGTTGATTAATGGCGGTTGACGCATGCCTCCTTGATCCGCAGCATCGTTAGTCTCGTTATTTAATAGCCACACCTCGTATGCTTCAAACATATTGCTTAAATTTTTAGTTTGTCTTTACCTAACATTATTATTTACCTTACAAATTTGGTGTGAAACACACACGACTTTAAACAATTTTCAGGTTTAGAATTTCAAGGCACTTCTAACTTTCTTAAATAAATGTACAGTAATCCCTTGGTTTCCGCGGGGGTACGTTCCGGAGGGTTACCGCGGTTCGTAAAACCGCGGATATTGATACCTTATTTGAACGAAAAGATGGGGGTTAGATTCTGAAGGAGAAGTCCTGTAGTCGTTTTAAGTGTTTAATAGTTTTAGGAACATTTTACCATTATTATAATCTATGAATAATTAATAAATACAGTACTGTACGTATAAAAAAATTTAAGTTGTTTTAAAATAGTTTCCTTTTTCTTGTTTGCTTCTTCTTCTTTTCAAACTCCTTGTGGACTTCGTATGGTATCATCAGCTCCTCGAGTCTTCTTTTAAATTGAATGGCCCTTTCCATGACGGGATCCGTCTCCAACACGTAATCAGCGAGCTGCGTTGCCATGCTGAGGATCTCGTTGATGGTTTGTGGAGAAATGCTTGGCTTCGTTTCAGGATCGTCAGGATCTTTGTCTTCCTCTTAGGCTGCTTAGCTATCTCATTTTGGGGTGTCATCAGTTCCTCCAACTCCTCCACTGTTAGTTCCTAGTCATGGCTTTGGATCATTTCTTCCATGTCCTGGCGCTCGATTTGAGCAAAATCCTCACCCTTCACGTTGTGAACGATTTCTAAAATTTCATCCTCTACTGTTGTTTGAAATTTATAAAATTTCAAACTTGTAGGGGGACACGTTTTCGGAATTGTATGACTTCCCCACCTCCCACCAAGTACGGTGTACACAACCTGAGAAATCGTACGTATTTTAAGGTTTCAGGCCCACGGACAAAGTCCGGATAACCGAAACCCGCGGATACCAAGATATTACTGTACCCCCTGTGTTTTCTTCAGATGATGACGTAATCGATTAGTTAGCTTCTTCCACCGAAACCTTTATACATAGGGCAAGAGAAAGTATAAAATTATTTGGAAGAAGTTGTGAAAAATTTAATTTAATATGCTTTAATAAGAACACTCATGTGGCCAACCCGTGTGATATAATACAACCTTATTCAAGATGTTAACCAGCAATCGCTAGTTTCTTTTTAAACTGTATGATTATAATAAAAGTCCATACGGAGAACCGATATACGTAGTATTGCGATACTGAAGAAACGAACGAAGCGTGGTTAATATTTTATATAAATCAGTACAGATAGTTTAGTTTTAAAGGACAACCGTGAAAGGGCGTTAATTATTGGTAAAGACCTTGTACATTCTCTATTTAGTTGCTTCCGGTCAAAACCATTTGTGTTTATAAAGTGAAAAATATTAGCGCATCTGTCAGTCAACTATAAAATTTAAATCATAATTACGAAGCGTACGAGGACAATGCGTCAGTGTCCGGTTATTTATTCAGTGTTAAATGGACACAAACACTGAGTGACCGCACAGTGTCTATCAATTTTACAATTTGTCCCAGTTTTCTAAACTAGAAAATTATACAGCCATCTCTTTTGGCTCTCTTTCTGTTCTATTATAACATTTAATCCAGGTTCTTTCGAGATCTGGTTATAATAAATTATAAATAAACATCTTGTGTTGTTGTTTAGGCCATCAGCCGAAAGGCTGGTTTGAACCTCTATAGACGTTTTACTAAGTAAAAGAAGGAGTGAGATGTTTTACTATTCCTTCAATGACTGAGTGAAAAATATGCTTATCAGCATGCCTGGCCCTCTAAAAAGCACATATTTTCCATCCTGCAAATGACACCTTCATTTTATTCCCCACAAGATCTGGTTGTGTAATGAAATTTCATTACTCCCAGAGAAGATAACTCTGACTATTGTTTTTTACACCTCTACATCTTCTTTTCTTAAATGTTTCAGTCATATAATTCGCTGACCATAAGAAACAGAACTATTTTTTGTAGCTTTGGAACTAACAGATCGAGTGCAAATTATTTAACACTCCACCTGCCTGTTTGGAGTACAAATTAAGCTTAACAAGAACAAAATATAAATTGTTTACTTAATAATCAACTAATCTCACCTGTAAAACCAACTATTACGTGAACTGTTTACTGAACACGGAGAACTGTTAACTAGCACAGCTTTAAGTACGAAACTGGTCTTAACAAACAAAACACATCTAATCACAAATACCTAATCTTGTACTTACATTATGTACTTACAAAAAGGATTATTCCAGAAAAATAAAAAAGGATTTTTCTAGAAATCTGGAAAGTAATATAAAAAATTCTGGTATAAAACACTAACACGATTTTTTCTTGCCAATATACATAACGAACAATATAACCTATGTTAAATAATTAGTAAAAAAATGTAAAATTAAAATCACAACCTGATTTTTCCCATAATAACTAAATAGTTGGAGTGTTAAATTATTTGCACTCTATGTTTAAGTTACCGGGCTTTAAAAAATAGTTCTGTTTCTTATAAAATGGTTAGCCATGTATATTCATACTGTTTTTCACAACATATTTTTTTTTTGGGGGCTCCCAAACTCCCCTACACCCCGCCGTCTCCACCCACTACTATGGCTGGTCGCAAGGATGCGAGGTGGTACAGTAGAACAACAATAGAATATCGCCTCAGTATACCGCACCATTATAACTTAACGTAGTCATTCTTTCTTCACTAAAAAACAGTCAGCCGACGAGCTTAACATACACCACATAGACACAAATAACATAAAGATCACGCAGTATTTACAGCCTTCCTTCACAGTATTCTGTACAGTTTTTCTTTAATTTTACAATCTCTGTGAAACAGATCTACCTCTCCATTTATTTCATTGGCTGTAGCTATACATCTATTGATTGGAGCTATTTTACTTTTTGTGGCTTCAGAAAACAGCTTGAAACTTCTTAAAGCTGTGCAAGGCACCCTCAGAAAAATCTTCGAGATATCCGGAACATCAACTCGTGAATGCAGAATGTTGTAAATGTATAGAACTTCCATCACTCTACGCCGCGTGCTCAGACTTTGAAGCCCGTAGAATGAGAGGGTATCCTCATAGCCATAAAAGTTTCTCCCAGATCTACATTCCAACTTATAAATTAGTCTTTTCTGCACCCTTTCTAGTTCCTTTTCTGTGACGTCTCTTCTATAGTTCTACACCGTCGAACAATATTCGAGGACGGGACGCTCAAGGCTCTTATAAAGTTTAAGTACTGATTTCTCAAATTTGAAATCACGACTAATCCAAGCTATGAGTCCTAAATTCCTTCGAGCTTTTGCAGCTATTGAAGCTACTTGCTCACGGAATAATAGCTTGGAGTCAAACAACTCACCAAGGTCCGTGGTGCTGGTCTTTCTTATGATTTCCTCGTGGCCAAGGGTGTACTTGTGTACATAGCTCATCGTTTTTCTTGAATAAGTTATAACGAAAGTTTTTGTAAGTTTAATTAGAGCCTGTTTTGCGGTGACCATAGCTGTATTAAATCAATATCTCTCTGAAGTACTCTGCACTCAGATGTGGCGCAAGCTTTCAAATCATCTGCGTACATATAAATATTTGATTTAATATTATAAACAATGTCGTTGACAAAACATACAAAAAGCAAAGGACCAAGAATCGAACCCTGAGGAACTCCTCAAGTAGCCAGATGTTCATTCGACACTCTACCTCCAACCTTCACTACAAAACTTCGCTCATGAAGATAAGACTGCAACCATTTAAGAAGACTGCTGCCAACACTCATATCCCTTAATTTTTTCAATAAAACATCGTGTTTTTAATTATTTATTTATAAATCGTGGGATAAATTTTTGTACATTCTGTGTCAGCATATTACCATTATTATTGTTATATAGATTGTTATAGGTTATCGTAAATATTTCCCCTTAAAACTTTTGCTATCAAGAATCAGTGCGTAGTTGGCAACACTGGGTAGACGATCTAGGTACATTTCCTAGTTATTTTTACCAGGCCTGCCACTCATATTTTTAAAAGAGTGATTGCTATAGAATAATTGTATGTAATGCCTTCGTGCCGATTACAAGTAAAACGAAAGCTTATTATCTGTGCTGAGTAACAAACAAATATTTCACTGGATGACCTTGCTTCTGAACACGCTTCACTTATATAAGTGTTACAATTTGAGGTTATGTTTATATAAACTCATCTATAGGCTATTCAGAGTATATCTCATTGTTTTTATTAATATACAAGATATCTCATTTTCTCATTAAAATTTGTTAATTTTTGGTATCTTTTGACTTAAATGTCTTAAAAAAATAAAATAAAATCTTAATTTTGTCCATAACTGGCAGGTTGAGTGTTAAATCAGTTATATTCGATCTGCTAGTTCCAGGGCCATAAAAAATAGTTCTATTTCTTATCACATGGTTTGCCAATTATATGACTGAAGAATTTAAAACAGAGAGGTACAGGTGTACAAGATACTACTATCGGTTTCATAATCATAGACACCCGAGTTTGAACCTTTGCATCGCCAAATGAATCGGATTTCAACATATTTTACAACAAAATTTAGCCCATATTATTCTGCGTTGACATATAATATTCCTATATTTTTAATGTTGTTTAAAAATTGCCATATCGAGGTTGGAAGACAAAAATACCCGGTTTTTTTGCTATTGCAACAAATTTCATGCGTTTAGAGGCGTGTAACTCGATAATTATTTAAACAAAAATTTGAAATTTTAACACAACATATACAATTATATTTTTACAACATGTACGAAATTTCAAATTCGTACGTTATTTAAATTTAGATTTATTAACAATATTCTAAACCCTTGTTATCTCGGTAACACTTCGATCATTCGGCACGGGCAAACTATCGTTTTATTCAGCGTAAAAAACTTAGTGCAAATATGTTAATAACATGAAATTGATTAGCCAATGTTTTGGTAGAATTTATAAAATTTTGAAAAATAGATTTAGTAATGCGGGGGTAGGGCGCTACTATCCATGATGCCAGGTTGTGTACGTGACATCCTGTCGGACTGTACCTGAATGGCAGACTGGATTGTCAATTCAGGTAGACAGTCAGATTCAGGCTACATGGATGGATAGTAGCGGTCACCTGCCGCATTACCCTGTCTATTTTTCAAATGTTAAAAATTCTACCACAACATTGGCCAATCAATATTTCATGTTATTAACATATTTGCACTAAGTTTTTTACGCTGAATAAAACGATAGTTTGCCGGCGCCGAACGATCGAGCGGTTACCGAGATAGCAAAGGTTCAGAATATTGTTAATAAATCAAAATTTAAAAAACATACGAATTCGAAATTTCGTACAACTTGTAAGAATTTAATTGTCTATGTTGTGTTAAAATTTCAAACTTTTCGGTCAAATATTTATCGAGTTACACGCCTCTAAACGCATGAAATTTGTTGCTGTGGCAAAAAACCGGGTCTTTTTGTCTTCCAACCTCGACATGGCAATTTTTAAACAACATTAAAAATATAAGACTATTATAGTTCAACGCAGAATAAAATTAGCTAAATTTTGATGTAAAATATATTAAAATCCAACTCATAGTTTTGGAGATGCAGGGGTTCAAACTCGAGTGTCTATGAGTATGAAACCAATAGTAGTCACATTTATCTCCTGTGAGAGTAATAAATTTCATTTTACATCCAGATCTTTTTTTTTGTTTTACGTCTGACTTTTTTGGAATTCCTGCTAATGCAGACGATGGAGAATGATATATGAAAATGATTGATGAAAAAATTCCAGACCTACCGGAAATCGAACCCCGGGGTCCCGGTGTAGAAGCCAGTTGCGCTAAACCCTACGCCAACGGGCCAGCCAGAGTTTGAAAGTAGAACCTATGTAAATTTACACTCACCTGGTATTTGCGGAACCGAAAAACTTAAGGGAATGTAGATATGATTAAAGAAAAATAGATTATAATGTTCCATTACTTACATTGGCAGGAGAACGTCATGTGAGAATTTCACATTTGATGTTTTAATTATATTAATTAAAAATTTTACGTAATAGATGTATATTTTTGTAATCGTTCGCGACCTTATTCTGGATAAAAGATCTTAATTTTTTCTTTGTATTTGGTGTTCAATATTTTTATTTTCTTTTAAATATTTTGTATTAATTAATATTTAAAATGTTATCTTTACATACTTAAATTTTGTTTTTTTACATTAGCTATTGTTACATTTTTTCTTTTATTTTAAAATTGTTAATTAATTGATAAGAAACAGTTAAGATGACATAAGATAGTAAACATTTCCTGCAAAAAAAATTAAATTATGTCATAATTAATTAGTATTTGATATGGTAGTCCTTTTCAAGGTTTTTGTACAGTTTTCCTTGACCACTCCAATTGAATTCCTGATACTGCAGCATAACCTTTAAAACGTTAAAACTTTTACATGGCTACAAAAAATCGTTCTGTTTCTTATAACATATTCAGCCAATTATATGACTGAACTATTTAAGAATAGAAGAGGTAGAGGCGTAAAAGACACTAGTCACAGTTATCTCTTTTCAGAGTTATGAATTTAATTATACAGCCAGACCGTGTGGTGAATGAAGTGAAGGTGTCATTTGCAGGGTGGAAAGTAGATGCTTTTCGGAGGGCCTGGTATGCTGATAAGCATACTCTTTCAACTCAGTGAGGAATAGTAAACCACCTCACTCCTCGTTTTTACTTAGTAAAAACTCTAGAGGTTCAAACCAGATTTTCGGCTGTTGACCTAAACAACATACCATAGGATAATTTCCGATAACAGACAGGTGGAGTATTAAATTATTTGCACTCAATCTGTTAGTTCCAGGGCTACGAATTTTTTCATCATAAAGTCAACCAATATATGACTGAATCATTTAAAAACAGAAAAAGGTGTAGGTGTAAAAGACACTAATCAGAGTTATAACCTCTGAAAGTTATGAATTTTATTATACAACCAGACCTTGTGGTGAATGACGTTAAGGTGTTATTTGTAGGGTGGAAAGTGGGTGCTTTTCGGAGGGTCTGGAGTGCTGATAAGCATACTCTTGTAACTCAGTGAGGAAGGCAACAGCAAACCAGCTTTTCGGCTGTTAACCTAAACAACATAGATAGGGTAATGGCCCATAACAGGAAGTTGGGGCGGTAAATTATTTGCACTCAATCTGATAGTTCTAGGGCTGTAAATTTTTTTTTATCATATGGTCAACCAATTATATGACTGAATCATTTAAAAACAGAAGAGGTGAGGTGTAATGTCACTAATAAGAGTTATAATCTCTGAAAGTAATGAATTTTATTATATAGCCAGACCCTGTGGTGAATGAAGTTAAGGTGTCATTTGTAGGGTGGAAAGTTGATGATTTTCAAAGGGCCTGGTATACTTATAAGCATACTTTTTCACTCAGTGAGGAAGGCATTGGTCAATCTTCTCACTCCTCGTTTTACTTAGTAAATCCTCTAGAGGTTTAAAGCAGCCATTCGGCTGATGACCTTATCTGTTTTTAAATGGTTCAGTCATCTAATTGACTGATCATTTGATAAGAAACAGAACTATTTGTTTGTAGTCTTGGAACTAGCAGATCCAGTGCAAATAATTTAATACTCCACCTGTTATGTGACCATATTCACATAGGGCAAGAGAATGTAAAAACATGATAATAATTTGTTACGTATAAACCTTGTTTTAGAAATGCTTGGTTTGCGTTTTTGACTGGTGAAAAGTTTATTTCGAAATTTAGTCACCCTGGTGGATGATGCCATACTGAAATGTTTCAAGTTTTAATTTCGAGGTAGCAACACTTTGTAATTCAAAACTTTACTGTTTTTAATTTGAAAAATCTGGTGTGAAATACTCACATGCTTTCTCTTGCCAATGTTAATAAAAACCTTATAACCTAAGTTTGTAATGAAACATTAGAAATATACAAAAAACTTCCTCAAAAAATTTAACCTTATTTTAATCATGAGTGAAAGACGCAAAATAAAAACGAACCTCAGTTTCGCTTGTTGTTGTTTTGGTCATCCCATCAGACGAAAGACTGGTTTGAACCTGTAGAGGTTTTACTATGTAAAACGAGTAGTGAGGTGGTTACCTGTGTCTTCCTCACTGAATGGAAAAGTACGCTTATCAGCATGCCGGGCCCTCTGAAAAGCACATCTTTTCCACTCTGCAAATGATACCTTAACTTCATTCACCACAGGGTCTGGCTGTATAATGAAATTCATTACTTTCAGAGGAGATAACTCTGATTAGTGTCTTTTACACCTCTATCTCTTCTGTTCTTAAATAATTCAGTCATTTAATTAGCTGACCATGAGATAAGAAACAGAACTATTTATTTTAGCCTTGCAACGAACAGATTGAATAATTTGACACCCCACCTGTTGGTTATGGGAAGTAGTTTGGCCTAATAATTCGGAAAATCACTCTTTCATACTAAACAGGGCTCGGTAGAGAAAAATGCTTAAAAACTCCATTTTTTTATAGATTTTCATGAAAAAAACAGAAAATCACAAATTACCGCTAAACTAAGCGTTATACAAAGAAACATTTGGAATATACGTTGTAGATTTTTAAATTTTCTACAACTTTAATAACACTATACGCTTTTGCCCTAAAATGCATATTAAGGCCGCAATCTTAAACAAAACCATTTTCTTCTACGAAAGCACAGGCTCCCCAAGAATTTCAGCAGACATGGCACCTACCCCATCTTTTAGAACATAAGAAATGTCGTAAATGAGGCGATTTAAAAATAATCGTAGTAGCTGTTTTTGAGAAAATCGCAAAAAAGTTAAAAATGACACGAATAAACTACTACTTCCGGTTGACCGATTTTGATTAAAATGTTCATGTCGGATCTTTTAGTGGTACCAAGTGGTCTTTTAGTGGCTTAAGTACCAAGTTCAACTTCATACGATGTTTCGTTCTTGAGATATTCTGTTCACACACAGAACACTATTTTAAAACATTTTTTTCGGGTTCAGGGGTTCTGATAACGTGTATATCAGGTGAAAAGTCGATTTCGAAAAATCGACGTGAAAACAATGTTTTCTCTCCTATATATTCATATAGGCAAAAGCCGGCCGCATTGGCGTAGTTGGTAACGTGCTCGCCTCTCATTATGCGGTCTTGGGTTCGAATCCCATTCAGGCACGGCATTTTTTCATACGTTACAAAAAAATCATTTCATCTTTCACCGTCTGCATTAGTAGCAATTGCAGAATAGTCGGACGTTAAACAAAAAAATATATAGGCAAGAGAAAGTAAAAATGTAAAAGTATAATTATTTTTTGAACACCCGGTGGAGAGGCTATCGTAGTGTTATCACCATTGTTATTTTTAAATTAATAGTAAGGGGGGCAGTCGTGGGGGTATCATAACTCACTCTAATGTTAACCTTTTAACCACAGGGCGTTACTTATATAATAATAATAATAAAAAAATAATAAAGATAATAAGTCTAAAATTGCCGGCTGCAATTTCGCTAAAACAAAATTGCAACGCTGGTTGCATACACGGCAGATTTTCTCATTGCAGCCGTATTATTTTAATGAAAACAAACGCAAAAATCTGGTTTGAAACACTCACATGACATTCTTTTAACAATGTAAATAATAATCTATGTTTAATTATGAGTGAATGACGAAAATGAAAATCAGCCTCTGTAGAACTTAAAATAATTTGGTGTGAAACACTCTCACGACTTTCTCTAGCCAATGCAAATAATTAATAAGGCAACCTAACATTAGTAATAAAACATTAGAAATAAACAAAAAACTAACCTTAATAAACATAACCTATTTTTAATCATGAGTGAAAGACGTAAAGTGAAAATCAACCTCAGTTTATCTAAAAAAATACGGTAAATCACTCTTTCACGCTAAACAAGGCTCTGTATAGAAAAGGCGCTGTAAATGAAAGTTGTAGATCTTTTAATTTCCTAGAAATTTGATTATACGCTTTTGTCGTACAATGCATACTAAGGTTAAAATATTTTAAAAAATCGACTTTTTTACACGTTTTTGTGAGAAAAAAATTGCTAATAACCGCTAAACTATGCGTTATATAAAAAAGTTTTTTAATAAAAGTTGTAGGATTTTAAATTTTCTACAACTTTTATTATATAAATTTTTGCGCTGAAATGCATATTAAAGCCGAAATCTAAAAAAAAACATTTTTTTACGAGAAACAGCCTTTCCAAAAATTTCAGCAGGCATGGCGCCTGTTTACAAGCGCCATGCCTGAAATTTTTATGCTTCGTTGCTGAAATTTTTTATGCTTCAGCATAAAAAATTTTGGCTTTTAACCTTTTTTAAAAATTTCCACCAGTAATGAGATGCATCGCCTAAAGGTGCGGTTTCGTTTGTGCGATCGTCGCATGCGATTACTGCATGCAGCCGCTGCATGCGTCACAGCCTTACTGACAAATGGATTTCTTAAGAAGTGGTTCCATTTAGCGTCTAACGCAAGAGATCGCATGCGTCGGCTGCATCGACTGTTTTGGGAACCAGTCACCTGCAGTAGTCGCATGCGTCTGGAAGTTGAAAATTAGTTTTACTAAAGACGATGACGCAAAACTCATTGAGTTAGCTGTAGAAAAACTACAACTATTTTGATCCTTCAAACTTGCTTTCATCGTCTATTAGATAAAGTAAACTCCCGCTAATCCGAAATAATTGAGGTGAGCCGATTTCGGATAAGCCGGTTTTTTTTAATAACAAGCAAATGGTGTTTTATTGTAAAAAAATATTACTGTGTCCTAAAAAAGTTATTCGTACAATTTAATTGTTAAATATTTTCCGTACATTTTAATTCTTTTTTTGAAAAGTCAGAAATTTTTTTGGTTTTATTTTCCATTCGTTTTCTTGCCGAAATGTCCCGCCAACATTTAACTAATAGTACATCAGTGGGCGTCGCTTCGATGGTTTTGACCACGCGTTTACGTTTTCACGACATTGTTAAATATCATTTTACTTCCACTACCAGTACGTAACACTAATTAGCCACAAAACGAAATGAAAACTACATTAAGGCCAAGACACTACCGTACCCGTTCAACCACATTACAGTACTAATTGACTGTTTGCAGCAAAGGTGATGTAGCCAAAATAAACAGTAGGCCCAGTAGTAGGCTACCGCTCCAAGGAAAATACTCATGTTATCGGTAAAAATTCTGTCTGCAGTACTGAATGTCATGTAGACATACTTTACGTGCTATAATTTACAGTTCAGTTTGCTTAAACAGTATTTTGGTACGGAAATACAATTTACAGTATTTATTATTTATTGTTTTTATTACAGTTACTTGTAGAAAAATTACATTTAAAATACTGAGTATTTTTTTTACGTTTCGGATAACCCGGGTTTCGGTTAACCCGTACTTGCAGTTGGATCGCACGTTCCACTGCACAAACGGAACTACCCGACCTTTGCGTCAGTCGTATGCGATTAATGCATGCAGAAATCGCATGCGACGTTCGCACAAACGAAACCGCACCTTTATGAAAAGGATTTTTCAAAAATTTTATTTAATGAAGAATTTTGATTTTGTTGTAACAGTTTTATGAGCAACCAGTGGTGTACTAATATCATATCTAATCTAAGGTAGATGTACTTTAAGTCTTAAACACACACACACACGCACACACACACAAAAGTAAGCCTATATTTTTAGGAATAGTATCATAGTTACGCGTTTGCTTTGAATGACACACTTTTTAAATGACATGTTATTTACCCTCCAATCAAATTTATCGATTCGTATCATTCGACCAATCAATCCACGCCAACCTTACGTTGCTATGTTTTGTTTTTGTCAAGTTTTTCCTAGAATTTAAGTAATCTAGAAACTTCTGAATTTACAAATATCTGATGTGAAATATTTACACGACTTTCTCTTGCCAGTGTAAATAATGAAGTATTATTATGTTCTTTTAAATTTTACCATTTTAATCCACCGGGTTGGTCTAGAGGTAAAGTCGTCGCCAAAATCAGCTGTTTAACAGCTGATTTTCGGAGACGAAGGTTCCTGGTTCAAATCCTAGTAAAGGTAGTTACTTTTATACGGATTTGAATGCTAGATAGTGGCTACCGGTGTACTTTGATGGTTGGGGTTCAATTAACCATACTCTCTCAGGAATGGTCGACCTGAGTCTGTACAAGACTACACCTCATTTACACGTCATACATATCATCTTCATCTCATTGGGTCATGGGGTTGCTTATTGTTCTGAATTGAACAGATTGCAACGTACACAGATTTGGGAATAAAAAAATAAAAAAATTTACCAGTGAATGATGCAAAATGAAAATCAACCTCTGTTCGATTTAAAAATACGGAAAATCAAAAAAAGGAAATTAAAAATTATCGCTGAATTAAGCTTTGTAGAAAAAATGTTTGAAATTAAAGTTGTAGGTTTTTTACTTTTCTATAACTTTTAATATACCGGGTGTCCCTCCCCTGGGTGTCCGGGCGAAATAAGAAAATAATATCAAAAATGATACTTTTGTTACCTCGGCAATTTTTTAAAAACGCTTATGACTCAATTTTGTTTCGTTGCTATCAGTGCATAGCTAGTGATAGACATCATTCGAATAAAGGTTAATGAAACAATTTGTGTTCATTAATAATTTAGCACTTTCATATTTCTTTCATTTTTACTTTCTCTTGCCTGTATTGGAAGGAAAGTATATTGGAAATATAAAAATTGATTTTAATATTTCTGGGTGAAATAAATTTTAATTTTAATTCAAAATCACATGAATAAGTCTTTTGTTTGAATATTGAGAAGTTAAAAAAATTGGTATAGGCCTAATATTTATTTTTTAGAAATATGGTAAGTGTTGTATAATATTTTATTATTTTGTAAAATTTTATTGTACGTATTATATTTTAAGATTATTATAAATTAAACTGTTATTAATACTAATATATTTTGTAAATGAAATTATTTACAGAAATAAAGAATTATTATAGTAATTATAAAGTATTGTTTTCATGTCGATTTTTCGAAATCGAGGTTTCACGGAATCTACACGTTTTAAGACCCCTGAATCCAAAAAACATGTTTTTAGCGATTGGTCTGTGTGTGTGTGTGTGTGTGTGTGTGTGTGTATGTGTGTGCGTACGTGCGTGAACAGAATATCTCAAGAACAGAACATTGTACGAACTTGAAACTTAAGTTACATACCACTACCGGACCCGACACGAACATTTTTATCAAAATCGGTCAACCGGAAGTATTAGTTTATTCGTGTAATTTTTAACTTTTTTGCGATTTTCTCAAAAACTAGTCCCACGATTTTTTTTTTAAATCACCTGGTTTACTAAATTTTTATGCTCTACAATATAGTGTAGGCGCCATGTTTGCTGAAATTCTTGGTGAGGCCGTTTTCACGAAAAAAATTGTTTTTTTAAGATTGCGGCTTTAATATGCATTTAAGCGTAAAAAATATATAATAAAAAATGTAGAAAATTTAAAATTGTACAACTTTTATTTAAAACATTTTTTTATAACACTTAGTTAAGCGGTAATTAGCGATTTTCTGTTTTTTCTCACGAGAACGTGTGAAAAATCGATTTTTTTAAGATTTCGGCCTTAGTATGCATTTTACGACAAAAGCGTATAATCAAATTTATAGGAAATTAAAAGATCTACAACTTTTGTTTAGAGCATTTTCTCTACAATGCCTAGTTCAGCGTGAAAGAATGATTTTCCGAATGTTTAAGCCAAACTGCGGTCGATTTTCATTTTGCGTCTTTCACTCATGATTAAAATAAGGTTATGGTTTTTGAGGTTAGTTTTTGGTTTATTTCTAATGTTTTATTACTAATGTTAGGTTATATTGGTCATTATTTGCATTGGCAAGAGAAAGTTGTGTGAGTGTTTCACACCAGATTTTATTACTTAAGTAACATTGTAATAAATCATCAATTTGAAATGGTTATGCAAATGAAATTACTTTCTGCCTTTTTGTTTTGATTAATCATAAGCAAATGAAACTCGAGGGTTGTTTTTTACTATACATTTACTATGACTGTAACGTTTCCAGTCTGTAGAGTGTGCGATACATGCGGCATATTAATCAAAAATAACAACATTTTCGTGAGAATTGGTGCACTCATTGTCGTAAAATGCTTGTTAGGCTGCAGTATAAACAAAAAATCTGGTGTGAAACACTCACACAACTTTCTCTTGCCAATGCTAATAATTAACAATAAATCTAACATTAGTAATAAAACATTACAAATAAACAAAAAAAAAAAACCTCAATAAATATAATCTAATTTTAATCATGAGTGAAAGACATAAAAAGAAAATCAACCTGAGTTTGGGTTAAAAGTACGGAAAATTACTCTTTCACGCTAAACAAGACTCTAGAGAGAAAAATGTTTTAAATAAAAGTTGTAGGTCTTTTTATTTTCTATAAATTTTATTGTATACATTTTTGTCGTAAAATGCATACTAAGGCCGAAATCTTTTAAAAATCGATTTTTCACACGTTTTCGTGAGAAAAAAACAGAAAATCGCTAATTACCGCTAAACTAAGCGTTATACAAAAAGATGTTTGAAATAAAAGTTGTAGGATTTTAAATTCTCTACAACTGTTATTATAAAAATTTTTGCCCTAAAATTCATATTAAAGCCGTAATCTTAAAAAAACAATTTCTTTACGTGTAAACAGCCTCACCGAGAATTTCAGCAAACATGGCGCCTACCTTATCTTGTAGAGCATAAAAAATTCAGGCGATTTAAACAAAAATCGTAGGACCAGTTTTTGAGAAAATCTTAAAAAAGTGAAAAATTACACGAATAAACTACTACTTCCGGTTGACCGATTTTGATGAAAATGTTCGTGTCGGGTCCGGTAGTGGTATGTAACTTAAGTTTTCACTTTGAAGTTCGTATGATGTTCCGTTCTTGAGATATTCTGTTCACACAGACACACAGAGACCAATCGCTAAAAACATGTTTTTTGGGTTCAGGGGGTCTGAAAACGTGTAGATCCGGTGAAAACTCGATTTCGAAAAATCGACATGAAAACAATACTTTCCTTCCTATATATTCATATAGGCAAGAGAAAGTAAAAATCCATTTTTTACAGATTTTGATGAAAAAACACCGAAAATCACTAATTGACGCTAAACTATTGTAGAAATAATTTGTTTTTTTAAGATTGCGGCTTTAATATGCATTTTAGCCCAAAAATGTAATAATAAAAGTTGTAGACAATTTTTTTTTTAACGTCCGATTGTTCTGCAATTACTGCTAATGCAGACGATAAAGGATGAAATGATTTATTGTAACGTATGAAAATATGCCGTGCCTGAATGGGATTCGAACCCACGACCTCATGATGAGAGGCGAGCACGTTACCAACTACGCCAATGCGGCCGGCTTGTAGACAATTTATAAACCTACAACTTTATATTTAAATTATTATTTTGTATAACGCTTAGTTTAGCGGTAATTAGCGATTTTCTGTTGTTTGTTTATAAAAATTTGTAAAAAATGGATTTTTTAAAATTGCGACCTTAAGTATGCATTTTACGACAAAAGTGTATATAATAAAATTTATAAAAAATTAAAAGAGCTACAACTTTTATTTAAAGCATTTTTCTCTACAGAGCTTAGTTTAGCGTGAAAGACTGATTTTCCGCTTTTTGGGCCAAACTAAGGTTGATTTTCATTTTGCATCTTTCACTCATGATTAAAATGAGTTTATGATTTTTGAGATGAATTTTTGTTTATTTCTAATGCTTTGTTAATAATTTTAGGTTATATTGTTCATTATTGGCATTGGCAAGAGAAAGCCGTGTGAGTGTTTCATACCAGATTTGTTTGGTTTTTGTGTACAAAGAAAATTCTACCAATGTTACTTGAACGGTGTAACATAAAAGCCAATAGGATAATGAGTTGAATATTTTAATATTCATAGCAAAGAACGTTCTGAAAAAGAATTTACGTTTTGTTTATTAACAATAATTATTCATGCAAACTCGTTATATAAATGTATTAAACAAAACAAAGAGATTTTTGTTTTTTAAGACTATTAAATTTATCAAAGTCAAGTTCAGAGAAAACTCATATACTACTGTACATTTTTTCTGGTACAATTCATTGAATTTAGTTCAGTAGAAAATACACGCTATGTTTTATAAACAGCTTTACTCTAATACAGGGTGTAACGTAAACAATTGATGGTAGGTATCGTGTAATATCCTTATCAATCCTAAGCGATCTTTCAATTAATTATAACCGAATTGATAATGTAGATTTATTTGAATTTTAGCTCTTCGGGCAGATATAGAAATAGTATTGTCACACTATTTAATCCAGGTTCCTTCGGGATCTGATTAAAACAAATTATAGATAAACTTCTTGGGTCTTTTCCGTTTTCTGTTTGCCACTATTAAATCCGAATCCCTTTAGGATTACACAATTCTCCCACTCCTGCGTCTAGCACGCTAATCTGAATAGCAATATTCCTGCGTAGTGTCAACTCCACTCCGATTTCACAGTTAGTTACTACACAGTCTGCTATGAATTTTATAGAGTTACTTAATAATATTCGGACGGAGGAAGGTGCTGCAGAGTTCCTTCAGGAAAAGGGTTTGTTACATAATCCCAGAAGTTGTGACAACTAGAAAAGTATGTGTGGAACACTCATACGACTTTCTCTTCCCAATGTAAATAATTAAAAGATACAATATTTCATAATGTAGCCTAGTAATAGCAAAAAATTCAATTAAAAATATAACTTAATGTAGTAATAGGAAAATAATACAACAGAACTTGTAACATAGTACTATATTCTGCGACTGGGAAGGATGTGTGTACGCGTGCGTGAGTGTGTCTGTCTCAGTATGAGTATTTAGTAAGGCAGGGAGTGGGAGAAATGAACAAGTGTGCAACCCTTTAGGGAATTCGGATTTGATAGTGGCATAAAGAAAACGGAAAAGACCCAACTTCTTTTTCCTTTCACTTGTCCTATAAAATACATAGGAAAAGAAAGTATTGTTTTTATGTCGATTTTTAGATATCGAGTATTCACCGAATGTGACATGTTTTCAGGCCCATTGAAATAATAATACATGTTTTTAGGAATTGGTCTATGCGTGCGTGTGTGTGTGTGTGTGTGTGTGTGTGTGTGCGCGCGCGCGCACACAAAAAAAGCTTAAAAGCGATAAAGCTTTTGTGCGCGTGCGTGTATGGGTGATGTTTGTGAGTGTGTGTGCGCGTGCGCATGTGTGTGTTTGTGTAAACAAAATATCTGTAGAACGAAATATCGTACGAAGTTGAAACTTTTAATCTACTTTTCAACTATTATTTCAAGAATATTTTTCACAGAGCTTAATTTAGCGTCAATGAAGTTTAATTTTCCGTATTTTTAAGTTCTATAGAAGTTAATTTTCATCTAGGTAATTCACTTATAATTAAAATTTGATTAATTTAACATTAATAATTTGGCATAAGACACTCGTGAGAGTGTTTCATATTATTAATTTCTCTTGCTTATATGAATATATAGGAAGAAAAGTATTGTTTTCATGTCGATTTTTCGAAATCGAGTTTTCACCCGAACTACACGTTTTCTGACCCCCTGAACCCAAAAAACATGTTAGCTATTGGTGGGTGCGTGTGAACAGAATATCTCAAGAACGGAACGTCGTACGAACTTGAAACTTGAAACTTAAGTTAGATACTTTTAGAGGACCCGAGACGAACAATTTCATCAAAATCCGTCAACCGGAAGTAGTACCTAGTTTATTCGTGTCATTTTTCACATTTTTGCAATTTTCTCAAAAACTGCTTTTTTTGTCTTTAATTTTAAAAACGGCTCCTACGATGTTTTTTAAAATCGCCTCATTTACTACATTTTTTATTCTATACAAGATAGGATAAGCGCCATGTCTGCTGGAATTCTTGGGGAGGCGGTTTTCTCGTAAATTCTTTTTTTCATTTTAAATTGCGGCTTTATTATGCATATGAGCGCAAAAAGTTGTAGAGAATTGAAAATCCTACAATTGTAATTCAATCTTTTTTTTATAACGCTTAGTTTAGCGGCAATTAACGATTTTCTGTTTTTTCACGAAAATGTGAAAAAAGTCGATTTTTTTTAAAGATGTCAGCCTTAGCATTTTACGACTAAAGTGTATATAATCAAATTTATAGGAAAATTAAAGATCAACAACTTTTATTTAGAGCATTTTCTCTACAAAGCCTAGTTTAATGTGAAAGAGTGATTTTTCGTATTTTTAAGCCAAACTAAGGTTGATTTTCATTTTGCGTTTTTCACTCATGATTAAAATTAGGTTATGTTTATTGAGGTTAGTTTTTTGTTCATTTCTAATGTTTTTTTACGAATATTAAGTTTTATTGTTCATTATTTGCATTGGCAAGAGAAACTCGCGTGAGTGTATCATATTGTTTTAATTTAATGCATTTTAAACATTAATTAATTAGTTTATTTTTTGTCATTGGAAACATTTGTAACAAATCCTTTAGTATGCGTGTTACTTTTTTATGTGAATAGTTTTTGGAACATCTTGTAGTTTAATAAAATTAACGTACTACGTAACGTTTTATTTAGTTTTAATGTATTTTAACTGACTATTGTTTCATGAACTGTATTGTAACTACTTGAATCAGTTAGTTTCCGTTTTAGTTACACATTACAATAGCTACTCTAACTAAACAACTCCTGATTACAAGTAGGCCCTAACTGCTATCTGTGTGAAATATTTGAACAATGTATTCCGTCTGCTTATTTTTCTAACATCACATACATGGTAAAATGCATGGATTTTCTCTCGGATCCTTTACCCGTTTATTACTTCATATTTTTCACCGTTCATTATCTAACTCATAATATAAAAATTAAATTTAAAATTTAAAAATCTGGTGTGAAACACTCGCACAACTTTCTCTTGCCAATGCAAATAATTAACAATAAATCTAACATTAGTAATAAAATATTAGATATAAACAAAAAAATAACCTCAATAAACATAACCTAATTTTCATCATGAATGAAAGACGCAAAAATAAAAATCAACCTCAGTTTGGCTTAAAAATACGGAAAATCACTCTTCCAAGCAAAACTAGGCTCTGTAGAGAAAATGCTTTAAATAAAAGTTGTAGATCTTTTAATTATTTATAAATTTGAATATATACAATCTTGTCGTAAAATTCATACTAAGGCTGAAATTTAAAGAAAGAATCAAATAAAAAAAGAATGAAAAAAAACCGAAAATCACAAATTACCGCTAAATTAACCGTTATACAAAAAAATGTTTGAAATAAAAGTTGTAGATCGTTAAATTGTCTACAACTGTTATTTAATTCACTTTTGCTGTAAACTGCATATAAAGGCCGCAAAGTTAAAAAAAAAACATTTTTTTCTACGAGAGAACAGCCTCCCCAAGAATTTCACAGGCATGGCGCCTACCCTATCTTGTAGGCTATCTGTAATGAGGCGGTTTACCATTGAAAATGAAAATATATTATATAAAATATAAAAATAAAATAAAATAATTATAATAATAAATAAATAAATAAATAATAATAATTTTGAAAGCATGGCACACTGAAAAGTATCTATTTTCCACCTTCCAAATAACACGTTCACTTTATTCACCACAATGTCAGGCTGTATAATGAAATTCATTACTCTCAGAGGAGATAACGCTGATTAGTGTCTTTTACACCTCTACCTCTTCTGTTCTTACATTATTCTGTAATATAATTGGCTGACCATGTGATAAGAAACAGAACTATTTTTTGTAGCCCTGGAACTAACAGATTGAGTGCAAATAATTTAACACTCCACCTTCCTGTAATGACTAGGTATTAAACGTTCTAGAGGTTTTATTAAGTAAAACGAGGAGTGAGGTGGTTTACCATTGCCTCCCTAACTGAGTTGAAAAGTATTATCAGCATGCTGAACTTTCTGAAAAGCAACCACTTTCCACCCTGAAAATGACACCTTCACTGCATTCACCACAATGTCTGGCTGTATAATGAAATTCATTACCCTGTGAGGAGATAACTCTGATTAGTGTATTTTACACCTCTACTTCATCTGTTCTTAAATGATTCACTCATGTAAGTGGCTGATCATGTGATAAGAAACAGAATTTTTTTTTATAGCCCTGGAACTAGCAGATCGAGTGCAAATAATTTAACACTCAGGTTAGAACATAATGAAGCGATAGGCTTTCGGCAAACTGCTAGTTTATTCCGTTCAATTCATTCATTGGTTGAAGGCGGAAGTCACAGGTGGCTATAGGTTACCTGTATTAACTGTAGTAAATTCAAATTGATATCCGTTGCGTGACATCACCATCTTAAAATAACTCTGATTACATTTTACATATCACTTTAGGCTTTGGTTACGTAGATTATTAAAAATTAAACTCTCGAGTAAACACTCACACGACTATCTCTTGCTAATGTGAATAATGAAAAAATTAACCAAGCTGTTATCAGGAGTAATTGACGCTAAATGAAAATCAATCTCAGTTTGTTTTAAACGTATAAAAATCACAAATTTTCGCTATTCTAGGATTGGTAGAAAAAGTACTTGAAATAAAAGTTTTAGGTTTTTAAGTTTCCATAACTTTAGTTTGTATAATAACTTTTGTTGTAAAATGCGTACTAAAGCTGCAATATAAATCTAATATTTACAGATTTCGATAAAGAAATTTCTGAAAGTTATTTTGGCAAATTATTTACACTCATTGTGTTAGTTGCAGGGCTAAAACAAATAGTTCTTTTTCTTCTCACATGGTCAGCCAAGTAAATGATTGAACTATTTAAGAACAGAAGAGGAAGAGGTGTAAAAGACACCAATCAGAGTTATCTCCTCTGAAAGTAATTAATTTCATTATACAGGCAGACCCTGTTGTGAATGAAGTGAATTTGTAATTTGCAGAGTGTTAGATATGTGCTTTTCAGAGGGCCCGGCATGCTGATAAGCATAATTTTCATTCAGTGAGGAAGGCAATGGTAAACCACCTCGCTGATCGTTTTGCTTAGTAAAACCTCTACAGCTTCAAACCAGCCTTTCGGCTGATGACCTGAACAACAACAGGTTTTTTTTATTTTTCTACAACTTTGTATAGCCTACATTTTTTGCTTTGGAATGTATATTAAGGCTGCAATCTTAAAAACCCCTTTTTTATATGAGAGCACAGCCTCTTCACGAATTTCAGCAGACATGGCGCCTACCATATCTTGTAGAACTTAAAAAATGTAGTAAATGAGGCGATTTTTTTTTAAAATCGTATAAGCTGTCTTTGAGAAAATCGCAAAAAATTAATAGGCCTAATTGTACAAATAAACTACTAACGATTGACCGATTTTGATGAAAATATTCGGGTTGGGTCTCTTAGTGGTGCTTAATTTAAGTTTCTTTGGTTCAGAGAACCTGAAAACGTGATTTCCGGTGAAAAATCAACATGAATTTTTCGAAAAAGTACTTTCCTTCCCTATATTTCATATCAGGCAAAAGAAAGTAAAAATCTACGGGGTTCGTTGAAAAAATGTATTGTTTTTATTATAATTTTCTTTCCAATCGAAATGCTTAGCATTGTTTCTTAACGATGAATAACAAACACGCGCGCACAAAATCCTATTTATTTTGTTCTTAAAAGATCGACAGCTTTTCTTTATAATTAACGCGAACAAAATAATTAGGTTATGACGTTGTTCAAAGTGTTTAGGAATAAAAAAAATTCCATCGTACCTACAAAAACATCTGTTGATAATATTTTAATGAAAATATTTTTATATTGGACCAGGTGATCAGAAAGTTATGGTGCTCTTTAGCAAAACAATTAATTTTATAAAAGAAATCTTGGTAAAACACTTACCCAACTTTCTCTTGCCAATGTAAATAATGAAAAACATAACCTACTGTCGATTTCCGTATTATAGATACCCGAGTTTGGAGTCGTGTTTCTTCAAACCACTGGTTCAATTTTAACGTTCTATACACCAAAATTTAGCTAATTTCAATCTGTGTTGTTACATGGCAGTTTCATATTTTTAGCGTTTTTTAATATTGCGATATCTGGATGAGAAGAAAAAACGAGCCGGTTGTTTTGTTGCGGCAACAGATTGGATACATTTACAGGCTTATAACTCAAATACCGCTTGACCAATTTATTTGAGATTTCGCCTGATTATAAACTTGTATGTTGTTATTGTACGTACGAAATTTCAGATTTGTAGCGAATTTAAATTTTGAGTTATTAGCAAAATTCTGAATTCCTGTTAACTCCGTAACCGCTCATTAATTCGACAATTTCGAAAAATCATTTTATTCAGTATAAAAAAATGAATACAAATTCATTAATATTATGAAATAGCGATTGACCAGTTATTTGGTAGATTTTTTAAATTTTTTTAAATAATGGTAAATGCTGCTAAATTTTTGTGTAGACTATGGTACGTTAAAATTGAACAAGCGGTTTTGAAGAGAGAAGGCTCCAAACTCGGGTATCTATAATAAAGAAATCGACAGTAATTTTAATTACAAGTGAATGTTCCTGAATGACAATCAACCTCTGTAGAACTTAAATGTGAAAAAACTAATTTATGCTTAATCTAAGCTTAATTAAAGCTTAAGCTTAATTTATGCTTAATTTAAGCTTTGTAGAATTTAAAGTTGTAGGTTTTCTACTCTTGCTCTATATGAATATATAGGGGAAAGAAAGTATTGTTTTTTAATGTTGATTTCTCTGAATCGAGTTTTCACCGCATAGGCCTATACACATTTTCAGTGTCCCTAAACCCAAAAAGCACGTTTCTGCGATTTTCTCAAAAACGGCTTCTACGATTTTTACTTTCTCTTGCTTTTATGAATATATAGGAAGGAAAGTATTGTTTTCATATCAATTTTTTGAAATGGAGTTTTCACCGGATGTATACGTTTTCAGACCCCCTGAACCCAACATACATATTTTTAGCGATTGGTGTGTGTGTGTTTGTGTGTGTGTGTGTGTGTGTACGTGCGCGTGCTTGTGTGTGTAAAGAAATGTCTCAAGGACGGAATATCGTACGAACTTTAAACTTGTAATTAAAGTTACATACTACTACCGGACCGGACACGAACATTTTCATTAAAATCGGTCGACCGGAAGTAGTAGTTTATTCGTGTCATTTTTCACTTTTTTGCGATTTCCTCAAAAACGGCTTTTATGATTTTTTTTTAAAAATCGCCTCATTTTCTACATTTATTTTGCTGTACAAGATAGGTTAGGCCCCATGTCTGCTAAAATTCTTGAGGAGGCTGTTTGCTCGTAAAATAATGTTTTTTTAAGATTGCGGCTTTACTATGCATTTAATATGTATGTAAAATAAGTAATATGTATGTTAAATAAGTATGCGGCTTTAATATGTATGTAATGAAAGCTGTAGAACATTTAAAAACCTACTAATTTTTTTGTATTGTTTTTTTTGTATAACATTTAGTTTAGCGGTAGTTAGTGATTATGTTTCTTTCATCAAAATCTGTAAAAAATATCGGATTTTTAAGATTTCAGCCTTAGTATGCAATTCACGACAAAAGTGTATATAATAAAATTTATAGAAAAATAAAAAAAGCATTTTTCTTTACAGAGTCTAGTTCAGTGTCAAAGCGTGATTTTCCTTAGTATTAAGCCAAACTAAGGTTGGTTTTTATTTTGTAACATTCACTCATGATTAAAATTAAGTTATACCTAAGTATTTTTCAGGTTTATTGCTTATTGTCACATCAACAGCTTGTTCATTAGCGACTACGGTAGGTTAAAAAACTGTAATGATGGGTTTTTAGATCCCAGCCGTGAATCGAATCCGGGACCTTTGCTTAGTAGACTAGCGCAATATCCACTACGTCATGTAGGCGGCCATTTTTTTATTTTATGTCGTTTGCTGATGTTAGGTTATATTGTTCATTTTTTGCATTGGCAAGAGAACGTTGTGTGAGTGTTTCACACCAAATTTTTTATTATTTTTTTATTAGTCTTTTACACCTCTACTTCTTTCTGTTTTTAAAACTGTATCATAATTTATGAAACACCCTATACTTTTATGTGCGTACTTAAGATTATATTATTTAATTTACAATATTAATTTTGAAGGTATTATAAATTAATTAACTATTTCAATATTAAACCGTTTGATATCTTATCAGAATCTCCCACCTTTGTTGATAAAACACACTTGATAATACTATAAAAGAAAAAGTCGCTTAACATTCTTTACCATTTTGGTATTCTTATTTCTAATAACGAATTACTAATGTACGTAACGATAAAAAAAATTTCATTTCATTTTCAAAACTTTAAAAAAAATTTCATCGAATTTTCAAATAAATCATCAATTTTTAAATTTCATAAATTTTTTTAATTATAATGAATTTTAATTTTTAAAATTCGTTGTAATTAGCTTAAATTTTGAAATAAATTATGGTGGTTAATTTTATTTTTGAAACGATGAATTTTTTATTTGGTTTTTTAAATAAATAAATTGTAAAATAAAATAAAACCTATTTATCCTCTGTAAATTTTATAACCTAACCTGTTTTTTATTTTTAATTTTTATCCATTTTTTTGTTGCTTTAAAATTTATTTGTTATTCATTTCGGATAATTTTTTAAAATTTATATTAAAATATATATCTAATGATTTGATTTATTATTTTGTAATAACCATAATAACCTCGTTGTTTATGGACCTTAAATAAATACATTAAAAAATTGTAACGATATAAAATTTTATTATTATTACATAAATTAAATTAAGTATTTTTTTATTAATTTTAATAGTTTCATTACATGATATGATAAATAAATTTTATTTAATAAAAGTTTTGTTTTTAATAAAATTTGTTTTTTTAAATGTTTTTAAGTTTTAAAACCAGTTTTAGGGTTTTTAAAAAGTTTTAAATTTTTTAAACGTTTATAAATTTTAAAAAGTTTTAGATGTTTTAAAATTAAATAGTTTAAAAATAGTTATAAAATTGTTTATATAGTTTTAAAGTTAAAAAAAATTTAGTTTTTATAAATAAAAAAAGTTTTATTTATTTTTGAAAATTATTTAAACACCATAAAAATAGTTTATAAAAATACAATACATTTTTTATTAAAAAAAATTAAAAATTATTTATTGAAAATGACAATAATTATATTTACTTAAATATAAATATATTATTTTTAGAGATAAAACACCTTAAATTTTTTAATAAACTAGGTTAAATTACGAAATATTTTTTTAAACAAAAGTACATTTAAAATATTTATTATATATTTTTTGTATCTAGTTAGATAAGATAAACTAAACATAATAGTAGTTTTTGATTTAAATTAATTTCGATTTTCGTTTCCTTTTTTTACAGATATATTCTACTGCAAGAAGTAATCACGTGCCAATTTTTTGATAAAATATTGTTTATTATTGTATCAACTCTATAATACAAATATTAAAGTTTATACAATTTTTTGTACGTATCAGTCAATACTCGTTTCATAAATATAAAAAATAAATAAATAAATAATCTACAAATGTGTACTGGTCAGAAAACAATGTCATTTTGTACAGCTGTTTTAATTTCATTCTGTTTCGTCTGTGTAGGTAAGTACTGAACATTACTAAAATTCTTTCATTTTTTTGCTTTTATTTATCATCGGGAACTACATATTATTGACAACAACCCAATTTTGTTGCGTTTTGCTGTATTTTTACTTTCTCTTGCCTATATGAATATATAGGAAGGAAAGTATTGTTTTCATGTCAATTTTTTGAAATCGAGTTTTCACCGGATCTACACGTTTTCAGACTCCCTGTACCCAAAAACCATGTTTTTAGCGATTGGTCTGTGTGTGTGTAAACAGAATATCTAACGAACGGAACATTGTACGAAATTGAACTTGAAACTTAAGTTAGGTACCCCTAGAGGACCCGACACAAACATTTTCATCAAAATCGGTCAATCGGAAGTAGTAGTTTATTCGTGTTATTTTTCACTTTTTTGCGATTTTCTCAAAAACGGCTCCTACGATTTTTTTAAAAATCGCCTTATTTACTCAATTTTTTATGCTCTACAAGATAGGGTAGGTGCCATGTCTGCTGAAATTCTTGGAAAGGTTGTTTTCTTGAAAAAAAATTGTTTTTTTTAAGATTTTGACTTTAATATGCATTTTAGCGCAAAAATGTATAATAAAAGTTGTAGAGAATTTAAAATCCTACAACTTTTATTTCAAACTTATTTTGTATAACGCTTGCTTTAGAGATAGGCCTAATTAAAATTTTCTGTTTCTTTCATGAAAATGTATAAAAAATGGATTTTTTTTAGATTTCAGCCGTAGCATTTTACGACAAAAGTGTATACAATCAATTTTATAGGAAATTAAAAGATCTACAACTTTAATTGAAGTATGTTTCTCTACAGAGCGTAGAAAGACTCTTAGCCTGAAAGAGTGATTTTTGGTATATTTAAGCCAAACTGTAAACCGTATTCTTAAAAAAACTATTTTTTTACGTGAAAACAGCCTCCCCAAGAATTTCAGCAGACATGGCGCCTACCCAATCTTGTAGAGCATAAAAAATTTAGTAAATGAGGCGATTTAAAAAAAATCGTATTAGCCGTTTTTGAGAAACGCGCAAAAAACTGACAAATGACACGTAAATTACTACTTCCGGATGATCGATTTTGATGAAATTGTTCGTGTCGGGTCCTCTAGTGGTATCTAACTTAAGTTTTAATTTTAAATTTCGTACGATGTTCCGTTCTTGAGATATTCTGTTCACACACACACACACACAGACCAATCGCTAAAAACATGTTTTTTTTTTTGGGTTCAGGGAGTCTGAAAACGTGTAGATCCGGTGAAAACTCGATTTCGAAAAATCGATATGAAAACAATACTTTCCTTCCTATTCATTCATATTGGCAAGAGAAAGTAACAATCTAGTTTTTAGTAAAATTCATTCTTAATAATGCGTCGTGTATGAAAAACACCCTTTATATGCAACCTTCTGATGCTATTGGATTACGATTGAAAGTTTTATTTAAAGTTGTTATTTTATTCAGTCTGATGTATCTTTAAAAGCTGTGAAAGTTGTATTTGTAGTAAATAAATAGTCATTTGCCTCAGGTACACTCGTTACGTAGAAATTATTGGCAGTCATGAAGTCTCGCAATTTTAATTTATAATACGAGAATACTCGTATTCTTGTTATTTTTATTTACACCTATTTTTACTTTCTCTTCTCTATAAGAATATATATAGGAAGGAAAGTACTTACTGTTTTCATGTCGATTTTTCGAAATCGAGTTTTCACCGGATATACACGTTTTCAGAACCCCTGAACCCAAAAAACATGATTTTAGCGATTGGTCTTTGTGTATACGTGCGTGCGTGCGTGTGTGAACGAAATATCTCAAGAATGGAACATCGTACGAAGTTGAAACTTGAAACTTAAGTTAGATAGGTACCACTGGAGGACCCTTACGAAAATTTTCATCAAAATCGGTCAACCGGAAGTAGTAGAACTAGTATTTTATTTGTGCGATATTTCACGTTTTTGCTATTTTCTTAAAAACGCCTTCCAAATTTTTACTTTCTCTTGTCTATATGAATATATAGGAAGGAAAGTATTGTTTTCATGTCGATTTTTCAAAATAGAGTTTTCACAGGATATACACGTTTTCAGAACACCTGAACCCAAAAACCATGTTTTTAGCGATTGGTCTTTGTGTGTGCGTGCGTGCGTGTGTGTGAACAAAATATCTCAAGAATGGAACATCGTACGAAGTTGAAACTTGAAACTTAAGTTAGGTACCACTACAGGATCTTTACGAACATTTTCATCAAAATCGGTCAACCGGAAGTAGTAATTTTTTCGTGTGATTTTTCACTTTTTTCCTTGTTCTCAAAAACTGGTCTTCCGATTTTTTTTTCAAATCGCCTCATTTACTTCTTGTTTTATGGTCTACAAGATAAGGTAGACGCCATGGGTGTTGAAATTCTTAAGGATGCTATCGTAGAAAAAACTTAGGTTTTCTGTAGGGGTTTTCATAAGATTGCCGCCTTATATGCATTCTAGCGCAAAATTGTGTTTAATCAATGTTGTACAATATTTAAAAACCTACAACTTTTATTACAATTTTTTGTGCAATGCTCAATTTTGTGACAATTAGTGATTTTCTGCATTTTCCTCATAAAATAGGAAAAAAATGGTATTTTACTTTGTCTTGCCTATATGAATATCCTACGAATATAGGAAGGAAAGTATTGTTTTCATGTATATTTTTCGAATTTGAGTTTTCAACGGATCTACACGTTTTCAGACCCCTGAACCCCAAAAAACATGTTTTTAGCGATTGGTCTTTGTGTGTATGTGTGTGTGTGAACAAAATATCTCAAGAACGGAACATCGTACGAACTTAAAACTTGAAACTTGTTACACACCGCTACCGGACCCGACACGAACATTTTCATCAAAATCGGTCAACCGGAAGTAGTAGTTTATTCGTGTCATTTTTCATTTTTTTGCGATTTTCTCAAAAACGGCTCTACGATTTTTTAAAAAATCGCCTCATTTACTACATTTTTTATGCTCTACAAGGTAAGGGTAGGCGTCATGTCTACTGAAATTCTTGGGGAGGCTGTTTGTACGAAAAAAAATCGTTTTTTTTTAAGATTGCGGCTTAAATATGTATTTTAGCGCGAAAATGTACATAATAAAAGTTATAGTCAATTTAAAATCCTACAACTTTTATTTCAAACATTTTTTCGTATAACGCTTAGTTTAGCGGTAATTAGCAATTTTCTGTTTTTCTCACGAATACGTGTAAAAAAAATCGATTTTTTTTACGATTTCAGCCTTAGTTTGCATTTTACGACAAATGTGTATATAATCAAATTTATAGGAAATTAAAAGATCTACAACTTTTATTTAAAAAATTTTTCTCTACAGAGCCATTTTAGCGTGAAAGAGTAATTTTGACATATTTTTAAGCCAAATTGAGGTTGACTTTCATTTTGCGTCTTTCACTCATTATTAAAATTAGGTTATATTTATTGAGGTTAGTTTTTTGTTTATTTCTAATGTTTTATTACCAATGTTAGATTATTGTTCATTATTTGGATTGTCAAGAGAAAGTTGTGTGAGTTTTCACACCAATTTTTTGAATTTTTAATAAGTCTGGAGGGTTTCCTTTTGTTCTGTTTTACTGTATAGAAATTGATTTTCATTTTTCGTCATTTACTTATGATTAAAATTAAATTATATGTTTCATAATTTATATTGCCAAAAGAAAATTGCGTGAGTGTTTCACACCAAATTTTTAATTTTTTAGGTTTTAATTTTGTGATTATTACATACACAAATGATGGTATTATAGTCTTATGTATTATTAGCTATTAATCTATTACAGTGGATTGTTTAATGTAATTTTAAATTTAAATAAAGTAATTTTTGTTTTTCTTAGCCTTGAAAAATCTTGGATCATTTTACTCGGTGTAAAGAAACCGATTCAAGTTCCAATGAATTGTTTGTAGGAGTGAATTCAACGAAAGTGTTTCAAGTGTTAAATATAATAAAGTGATTTAATATAAAAAATATGGACTGTTTAGTGTTTATTTTAAAGCGTTTTTAGTGTTTTTAAATGTTTTTATTTTTGGATTTTCAACAATTCATCACGATAAAAGAATTTTACGCTTGTAATTTATAATTGGCAGTTGTAAAAGATGTAATGGATATTCTTCGAACTTGTTTTCTTTTGAATGGATACACGGATTCTAACATTGTTTCCAATGCCAGTGGTGGCTCATGTCTTCAAAAATAGGTTTAGTGTTTCTAAAAACCGAGACAAACTGGTATCCAGTGCAAAGGTGAAGAGGTCTTCACCTACTTCACCTGAATATCCGCCGCTGGTAAACGATAGACGTCTGACGGGTGTTTCTGAACTCTAAGATGATCAAAAAGAATTCTAAATTACCCCCTTACTTCAAACTTCAACTAACGACAAGTTGACTATAACGATCAGCACAGTTGGCTTCTATGCTAGAGCTCCCGAGTTTGATTCCTGATCAAATCCGTCCGGTTTTTTCATCAATAACCGTTTACCGTCTGCAAAAATATTTTACCATTTATTGAAAACTTTAATGGAAAAGTTTTTCAAGATCTGTGCAAGTGTTAAGTTTTATTATGGACTGTACAGTGATTTGTTCGGTAATAGTACTTTTAATATGGTTGGATTCTTTAAAATGAAATCAAGATAGTAATGATGTGTTGAAAGAATACTGTTTTATTTGAACTTTTAGTTCTTTCGTGAATCAACTTTATTGTTCAAAAACAAACTTTTGAGCTTCTCAGAAGAAAAGCAGAATTGTTTCTTAATTGCTGATGAAGATGAAAGTTTGAAATTTGGTACGTTCATTAGTTTTGTTAGTTGGTAAATGCTGAGAATTTTTTCGTAAATTAATATTAAAAAATTGTACAATTAGAAACGCCATTCTTTTTTGTCATCAGTCTCTCAAATTGGTTTGATGCAGTTCTCCAAGCTGTTCCATCTTGAGCAAATCGTTTCATATCTACGTACATATAACTCCCTACATCTTTTGTAATTTGCTTTATATATTTTAATCTTTGCTTCCCCCTACAATTCACTCCCTCAATATTACCCTCCATTATTGATACCTGGATGTCTTAAGATATTCCCCACTAGCCTATCCCTTCTTCTGGTTGATGTTTCCGTATACTTCTTCTTTCATCTGCATGTCTAAGAAGGTCTAAATTTATTTTGTCCACCTACATAATCTTTAACATTTTCCTATAACACCACAAAGCTTCTATTCTCTTCATTTCTACAGCCCCTATCACCCACGTTTCGCTACATCCCAGACGTAATGCTACATTCCAAACTAGGATTTTAAGAAATTTTTTTCTAATCTGTAAATCAATGTGTGTAGTCAGTAAGCTGTATTTCATTTTAAAACCCCTTTTAGGGTGTGTGTGTGTGTGTGTGTGTGCGCGCGCACACACACACACATACACGCTCTCTCTCTCTCTCTCTCTCTCTCTCTCTCTCTCTCTCTCTCTCTCTCTCTCTCTCTCTCTCTCTCTCTCAGACACACATACACAGACCAATAGCTAAAACCAAGTTTTTTTGGGTTCATAGGGTCTGAAAACGTGTAGTAGATCCTGTAAAAATTCATTTCGAAAAATCGAAATGAAAATAATACTTTCCTTCAAATATATTCATATCGGCAAGAGAATATCCCATGGTCAGCCAATGAGTGAATCATTTAAGAACAGAAGAGGTAGAGGTGTAAAAGACGTTATTCAGAGTTATCTCCTTTGAAAGTAATGAATTTCATTATACAGCCAGACCCTGTGGTGAATGAAGTAAAGGTGTCATTTGCAGAGTGGAAAATATGTGCTTTTCAGAGGGCCCGGCATGCTGATAAGCGTACTTTTCCATTCAGTGAGGAAGTCATCGGTAAACCACCTCACTCCTCGTTTTACTTAGTAAAACCTCTACAGGTTCAAACCAGCCTTTTGGCTGATGACCTAAACTACAACAGGCAAGAGAAAGTAAAAATTTTAGAATTATAAACGTCATTAACTTTAGTAATTTCAGGAGATATTGTGAAATTATTAACTGAAAAAATGTTTAGCGTTATCATCTCTCTTTGTAATCTTTCTCCGGGTCTACCCAGTACTCGTAACGCGGCCAAGGGATTTGTAAATTACTGGTAGAAGTCAAAGTAGCCTGAACCCTGAAATTTTAATAATTATGTTCGAATTTTTATTCACGTCCATCCTTTATCAAATACGGTAAATATTTGTTAATATCGGTAACTGTATTTGAAGATTACTTTGTCTTAAGTGAGTAAATCAAACACAGCCTAAATGAATTGCGTTGTACTCTTGACAAATTTGTAATGATTGACGAGACATTGGCCTACATTGTACTTTTACTATATTGTAATCCATGTAGATTACATAAATCCCTTGTCATTGCAACTGATCAAGCTGTCAAAATTGAAATTATTATCAAATCATGCATTTTGTATAATTCTATACATCGATATACGAGGTGTGGTTATTAAATAACGAGACTGACGTTGTAAAAAATTTTATTTATATTTTATACATAATCACTTATTGTTACCTTCAATACGCACTCCTTCTCTATCTCTACAACGCTCCATGGAAATTTTCCATTGTTGGAAACAGTGCTGGAAGTCATCTTTTGTCAGCTCCTTCAGGACACGTGCCGCTTTCTCTTTTACAGCTTCCACAGGCTCAAATCTTGTCCCTTTTTCAATGCAGATTTCACCTTAGGGAACAGGTAGAAGTCACATGGTGCAATATCCGGTGAATAAAGTGGATGTTCTAACCCTGAAATGCTGTACTTGGCTAGGAACCTCTTAACAGATAACGCGGAAAGAGCTGGCGCATTGTCTTGGTGAAGAACCCATGATTTGTCCTTCCACATTTCGGGGCGTTTTTTCCTTACTCTTTGACGTAGTTTAGAAAGTACCTCAAGGTAGTAATATTGATTAATTGTTTGACCTTCAGGAACCCAGTGAAGGTACACAATCCCATGGATATAAAAAAACAAACATCTTTGCTTTAAATTTTGACTTTCTCATTCGAGCTTTTTTGGCTCTCTGTGAACTTCAACTCTTCCAGTGCATGGATTGGCGCTTCATTTCCGGATCATAATTAAAAAACCACGTTTTATCACATGTTATCATCGTTTCCAAAAAATTGGGGTCATTTTCAATCGCGTACAAAGTGTCAGTACAAACATTTTTGAGTGGCATGTGTCCTGAAGGAGCTGACAGAAGATGACTTCCAGCACTGTTTCCAATCATGGAAAATTCGCATTGTAGGGATAGAGAAGGAGTGAATATTGAAAGTGACAATAAGTGATTATGTATTAAATAAAAATACATTTTTTTACAACGTGAGTCTCGTTATTTAATAGCCACACCTTGTATATTTATATCAATGTACAATAAGTTATGCTTAAATTAATCAGCTTAAATTAATTATTAAATTGATAAATTTTATGTTCATACGTATTGTGACACTTATCTCTAAGGTTCTTTTTGGGATCTGGGTAAAATAAATAATTTTTTTTTGTACCCCTGGAACTAACAGATTGAGTGTACATAAATTAACATTCCACCTGCCTGTTATGTGAATTTTCCCTATTTATTCATAAAAGGGCCAGAGAAAGTAAAATCTAAGTTATCGATGGTAAATTAATGTAAATTAACGAGTAAATTCTAGGGAAACCAAATTTATTTTGAAATAAAGGAAGTTCAAGTTATTGATGTTGTGTTGTGGAATTTCAGCTGTAGTTACTGTAAACGCAATAATTTATTTATATTTTAGATTTTTGGTTAATGTGTTATGATTTTAATTCCAGGTGTTAATAATGTGTATGCTGCATCAACGGAAGCAGGTCTGTACATCGAAGAACATGATCTATCAGTGCTTGTCAATGAAACCAAAGAGGTGATTGTACATCTTAGGTAAGAGTCATTATATCTTTCTTTTTTTTCGTTTTTTGGGGGGCTCCCAAACTCCCCTACACCCCACCGTCTCCATTTACTACTATGGCTGTTCGCAAGGATGCGAGGTGGTACAGTAGAACAGCAATAGAATATCGCCTCAGTATACTGCACCATTATAACTTTACGTAGTCATTCTTTCTTCACTAGAAAACAGTCGGCCGCCGAGCTTAACACACACCACATAGACACAAATAACATAAAAATACATAAAATAACATAAAGATCACACAGTAATTATAGCCTTCCTTCACCTTCCTGTATAGTTTTTCTTTAATTTACCATCTCTGTGAAACAGATCTACCTCTCCATTTATTTCATTGGCTGTAGCTATACATCTATTGATTGGAGCTATTTTAATTCTTTTGGCTCCAGCAAACAGCCTGAAACTTCTTAAAGCTGTGCAAGGCACCCTCAGAAAAATCTTTGAGATATCCAGAACATCAACTCGTGAATGCAGAATGTTGTAAATGTATAGAACTTCCATCACTCTACGCCGTGTGCTCAGACTTTGAAGCCCGTAGAATGAGAGAGCATCCTCATAGCCATAAAATTTTCTCCCAGATCTACATTCCAACTTATGAATTAGTCTTTTCTACACCCTCTCTAGTTCCTTTTCTGTGACGTCTCTTCTATAGTTCCACACCGTCGAACAATATTCGAAGACCGGACGCACAAGGCCCTTATAAAGTCTAAGTACTGACTTCTCAAATTTAAAATTATGACTAATCCAAGCTATGAGTCCTAAATTCCTTCGAGCTTTCGAAGGAATTATCTTTTTAATTTATTAAATATATTGTTATTTTAATTCAGGGTTTTTCAAAATGGTGGCGTAAATTTTGAGAAAAATGCTGATTTACCTACCAAAATTTTTCTCAAAATTTAATTCAGTCTGTTTTAGGCCTACCTTTTTTTTGTGTTCTGGAGACTCCAAGGGAGTATAGGACATATCAGTGATAACGCCTGAAATACATATAAGAATCACACAATGTATCACTACTATCAAGAAAGAAATTCTTGTTCGCTATAAAAAGTTTCACCGATCAAGTATTTTTCAAATTTTTTTTAAAGGCATGCAAATTATCACAATATTTTAAAAATTTGGGTAATTTATTCATGAATTTTCTCCCTGCATAATTAGGTTTTTTTTCAAACAATTTTGTGGAGTGATTAGCCACATAATAATCATTTCTGTTTCTCGTGTTATGATTGTGAACATTGAAATTCTGTATAAAATTATTTTGCCTAACATACATAATTTACTCAAAAATGTAGAGAGAGGGAACTGTAAGCAATTTAAGCTCCTTAAATAGTGGCGTGTGTAAGGTTAGCTGGTTAGCTCCCACCATACACCTAAAACCTTTCTTTTGAATTTTAAAAACTTCAGATCTTCAGCATACTTAAACGCTGTTCTTTTATGAAAAGCCTGGATGGAGTAACGGACGGAAAACCGGCCAAAATCTGATAACTATTTATGTGTAAATTGCTGTATCTCCGACTAGTTTCAAAATAAAATAATCAAAGTCAAACCAATCAACGCAGGATAGAACAGGCTTTAATTTATTGTAGTGTTAAAAAATATTCATTTTGTTTTTTTGACATTAAGCTCTTCAAACAAGTGCGGACAGGTGAAATGGCATGCCTCTAAGCACATGCGATGTCGCATGCTACATCGTACGAATGTGGACGTAGCTAATCAGAATGTTTGCCAGCATTATCAGATTATACGAATATTTCAGCTTGACAAACATTATGTGCGGATGCATATAAGAGGCACAATAATTCACTCGTGTCTTGCATCTCTTCTCTTATCATCTTATGCTAATTACGTAGTTGGGAGAATTATATGGCATCCCGAACAATTTTTTTACAAAAAATCTCTGCAATTTCTCCACCTCATTGTACTGCCGATAACCCCAGGCCTGTGCAGCATATCAGCTAATCCATATTGTTTATGATTATAATATTCCTTTCTATTTCTCTTGTTTGATATCTTCATTAACTCCAGTTACATCTTTAAAATGATGTTTAATTTTTTATGTTTCAGTGGGAATCCAACGACGGATTCAGATGTTGTGTTCGAGATCCAGCATCCGGATATGTTGACGGTTTATCCGAAAACAATAACTATTAAACCGAATAGTGTGAATTCTTGGTCGATTAGTGTCGCTGGCCATGAACCTGGCCATAGTTTAGTGACTGCAAACTGCAAAGCGTTACCAGAAGGGTAAGTCACAATGTCAATACTTTTTTCCTTTTGTTTATTTAACGTCGCATCAACTACAGTGGTCATTAGCGACGACGTTGGGTTGTAACTGTGAAAGATGAAATGATTTTTTTGTAACGTATGAAAATATGCTATGCCTGAGTGGGATTTGAACCAAAGACCGCATGATTAGAAGCGAGCTCGTTACCAACTACACCAATGCGACCGGTGTATTTTTTTTTATAATGTGTCTAGTGTAAGACTAACTAACAATTTAATTCTAACTTAATTGATCCAAGTACTTAATCTAAGAATTTACTTACTAGTAGTTCTTAGTTTATGTTCGATATATTCTAATACGCTGGTTTAAATATTTACTAAACATTAATATAGCATTTCAAGACATACGAGGTGTGGCTATTAAATAACAAGACTGATGTTGTAAAAAAAATTATTTTTATTTTATACATAATCACTTACTGTCACCTTCAATATACACCTATGGCTACAAACCTCCATGCGTATTTTCTATTGTTGGAAACAGTGCTGGAAGTCATCTTCTGTCAGCTCCTTCAGGACACGTGTCGCTTCCTCTTTTACAGCTTCCACAGACTCAAATCTTGTCCGTTTCAATGCAGATTTCACATTAGGGAACAGGTAGAAGATAATAACATGTGATGAAACGTGGTTTTTTACTTATGATCCGGAAACGAAGCGCCAACCCATGCACTGGAAGAACCGAACTTCACCAAGAGCCAAAAAAGCTCGAATGAGCAAGTCAAAATTTAAAGAAATGATTGTTTTTTTTTATATCCATGGGATTGTGTACCTTCACTGGGTTCCTGAATTTCAAACAATTAATCAATATTACTACCTTGAGGTACTTTCTAAACTACATTAAAGAGTAAGGAAAAAACGCCCCGAAATGTGGAAGGACAAATAATGGGTTCTCCACCAAGACAATGCGCCAGCTCATTCCGCGTTATCTATCAAGAGGTTCCTAGCCAAGTACGGCATCTCAGTGTTAGAACATCCACCTTATTCACCAGATCTTGCACAATGTGACTTCTACCTGTTCCTTAAGGTGAAATCTGCATTAAAAGGGACAATATTTGAGTCTGTGGAAGCTGTAAAAGAGAAAGCGGCACTTGTCCTGAAGGAGCTGACAGAAGATGACTTCCAGCACTGTTTCCAACAATGGAAAATTTGCATGGAGCGTTGTAGGGATAGAGAAGGAGTGTATTTTGAAGGTGACAATAAGTGATTATGTATAAAATAAAAATAAATTTTTTTTTACGTCAGTCTCGTTATTTAATAGCCACACCTTGTAAAAGACACTAGTAACAGTTATCTCCTCAAAGGACAATGAATTTCATTATACACTCAGACCCTGTTGTGAATGAAGTGAAGGTGTCATTTAGAGGGTGGAAAGTAGATGATTTTCAAGTGGCTTGGCATGCTGATAAGCATACTTTTCTATACAGTTAGGAAGGCAATGGTAAACAACCTCACTTCTCTTTATACTTAGTAAAGTTTCTAGAGGTTCAAACCAGTCTTTCAGATGATGACCTAATTAACAACTAATTAACACCCACTTCTTTATTTTACCTTACATTGTGTTTGTTATCGAATTTTTTTATTCTAAGACAGTCTTTCCCGTGTAATATTTTCTAGTATATTAAACATTACGTCATATAGTTGAACAAATGGTAATTTGAATATAGTTGAACAAATGGAATAGTTATTTGAATAATAACGAAGCACAATAAATTCACAAGCGAAGAAAACTGATTAAAATGACTGTTATGGTTTTTGTAATTCAATTACCGATTGATAATTGAGTTTTGTTATAAAAATTTAGGCCATCTTTGATTACAATTAAACATCTTAAACTACTAAGTTGATGTCTTTATCTATACTACTATATAAAATTGTAAAATGTTTTGTTGAGAGAACTATTTCTGGAATTTTGTAACGGCCCATTTCTAATGATTTTGGTGTCGTTTGAAAGTTATTTCCATACAGATTTGTTAAAAATTCCCAAATATTTGTTTTTCTCAGAAAATCCTACCGGCAAATCAAAAAAATTAAGTATCTCTATAACCGTTCAAGTTACCAAATTGCAACCTTCACCAGTGGATTCCTACACACAGAAAATAAAATAATTCCAGTTTCAAACTATAATTAATATAGTTTCAAGTCGTACGTCAGCGCATACTTTTTCTAGTTGAAAAATAATGTTTATTACAAAACTGAACGAAGAGACAATGCTGGCCATTATGCCATTGCGTTCATTTGTGTCCAGGCACTTTTCATGTAAAAGAGTTTAGTTCCCTATTAAGGTATTCTTCCCTACATAACAATTAATAAATCTTGAGGACAAATGTTTAAATTCGTCGGGTTAGATTTGTGCGAATAATTGATTTTCACATGAATATGTGGGTCTATCAAGAACTGGTAGTTCTTGAAATCAATATATTTTTAACTTCTTCTTCTGGCTTTCAAGGATTAGGGATCTCTGCCTGTTCTGAACCTCTCAAATTTGCCTATCTCTCTCTCGGGCGTCCTTGTTCTCTCTTTCCTTCTGGTTTATAGCCTAGTGTTTGCTTAGGTATCCTATCCTCCCTCATTCTGTTCACATGCTCTAACCACTGCATTCTGTTCTGAGATACCTTGTCGTTCAAAGAGAAGGTGTTGAATTCTTTCCTTATCTTGGAATTCCATTAATGATCTTCCCTACAGCACCCACATGTAAGTCGAAGAAATTTCATTTCAGATGCTTCCAATCTACTATCCTCTTGCTTTGATAACACCCAGTTCCACTACCATAGAGTAAGGTTAGCACTGCTATTTTATAAAATCTCAACCTTGTGTTTTTACTGGTGCGGTATTTTAGGTTCGGTGGATAGTTCCGCATATTTACTGAAATCGGTACATCTTATTGTATGCATCTTTATACTGTTGATATGTAATGTTGCAGCCTAGATACTGAAAGTGGGATGTCTCTTCCGAAATATTATTCTTTATAACAATTTTTCTTCTGACTGGTTCCTTGCCCCTGAATGCCATTACCTTTGTCTTCTTTGTTGAAACTTTCAACTTACATTTTATTAACGACTGGAAACAAGACAAAGAATGTTGTGTATGAGAAGTTATTATAAATATTGTTGGCATTTAAACAATTTTCTCTAAATAGAGGGGTTCGTAAAATAGAGGTGTCCGTTAGAAGTTTTGATGTAGAAGTAATAAATTACTGATAAGTAATGAATTTAATTTATTATTAAAATTTATACTTATCAGTTTTATTTTGACATGTCTTATACTCCCTTTCGGAGTCTCCTGGATGTTATAAAAAAGTACACTTCATTATTGAACACCCTGTACATACAGAATACATTCTATAGATTCAATTTACAATTTAATGGATAGAACATTGTGTCTGAGAGAGAAGATGACAGAGAGAGTTAATTCATTTAGCCGTACAATCTATAATTTTAACTGACATACGTAAGAATTTAGTTAATCCACTAATAAAAATAGATTGCCATGCAAACTTCACGTGATCAGACAAATCATATGAAATATTCACGCTAATCAATTTTCTTTATATTTCATTTGTCATAAGTAATAAAAATATCTGGTTTAAAACATTCAGACGACTTTCTCATGCCATTGTAAATAATCAATTTTAAAAAATCTGTTTCATAAGACGACATTTCATGGCTGGTGGCAATTTTTATATGAGGTGTGGCTATTAAATAGCGAGACTGAAGTTGTAAAAAAATTTTATTTTTATTTTATACATAATCACTTATTGTCACCTTCAATATGCACTCCTTCTCTATCCCTACAACACTCCACGCGAATTTTCCATTGTTGGAAACAGTGCTGGAAGTCATCTTCTGTCAGCTCCTTCAGGACACGTGCCGCTCAAAAATGTTTGAAATGAAACTCGCAAAAATTTTTGTTCTGACACTTTATACGTGATTGAAAATGACCCAAATTTTTTGGAAATGATAATAACATGTGATGAAACTTGGTTTTTTTACTTATGATCCGGAAACAAAGCGCCAATCCATGCACTGGAAGAGCCGAGCTTCACCGAGAGCTAAAAAAGCTCGAATGAGCAAGACAAAATTTAAAGCATGATGATTGTTTTTTTTTGATATCCATGGGATTGTGTACCTTCACTGGGTTCCTGAAGGACAAACAATTAATCAATATTACTACCTTGAGGTACTTTCTAAACTTCGTCAAAGAGTAAGGAAAGAACGCCCCGAAATGTGGAAGGATAAATCATGGGTTTTCTACCAAGACAATGCGCCAGCTCATTCCGTGTTATCTGTCAAGAGGTTCCTAGTCAAGTACAGCATTTCAGAGTTAGAACATCCACGTTATTCACCAGATCTTGCACCATGTCACTTCTACCTGTTTCTTAAGGAGAAATCTGCATTAAAAGCGATTGGTCTGTGTATGTGTGTTTGTATGTGTGTCCGTGTGTGTGTGAACAGAATATCTCAAGAACAGAACATTGTACAAAGTTAAAACTTAAGTTTCGTACTACTAGAGGACCCGACACGAACATTTTCATCAAAATCGGTCAACCGGAAGTAGTAGTTTATTCGTGTCATTTTTCACTTTTTTGCGATTTTCTCAAAAATGGCTCCTACGATTTTTTTTAAATCGCCTCGTTAAGTAAACTTTTTATGCTTCAAGATAGGGTCAGCACCATGTCTGCTGAAATTCTTGGAAAGGCTCTTTTCACGTAAACATTTTGTTTTTTAAGATTGTGGCTTTAATATGCATTTTAGCGCAAAAATTTATATAATAAAAGTTGTAGACAATTTTAAAATCCTACAACTTTTATTTCAATCATTATTTTTTTTTTTACCGCTTAGTTTAGTGGTAATTAGCGATTTTCTGTTTTTTTTCTCACGTAAACATGTGAAAAATCGATATTTTTAAGATTTCGGCCTTAGTATGCATTTTACAACAAAAATGTATTTTCATTAAATTTATAGGAAATTAAAAGATCTACAACTTTTATTTAAAGCATTTTTCTCTACAGAGCCTAGTTTAGCATGAAAGAGTGATTTTTCCGTATTTTAGCCAAACTGAGGTTGATTTTCATTTTGCGTCTTTCACTCATGATTAAAATAAGGTTATGTTTATTGAGGTTAGTTTTTTTGGTTTATTTCTAATGTATTATTACTAATGTTAGATTATATTGTTTATTATTTGCATTGGCAAGATATAGTTGTGTGAGTGTTTCACACCAGATTTTTGTTATTTACTTCAAAAGCATCTACAAGTAAACTTTTATTGATTATTTTACCACTGTCATAATCATTACCATGTGGAAGATTGCACCATAAAAATAAAATGAAATGATTCAAGTCTATAGGCTGATTAAATTATGTATATTCATTGTTGATAAGAGAATTTTTGTATGGTAGGCTTGTCAGTTATTCTTTTAACAGTTATTGTTTTATCAAAATGTTATTTTATTAGCTAACAAGTTGATAAACTGAATTTACGATCAATGTTCTATTTTATAAATAGCTGAAATTAATCTGGCTCGGTATTTAATCATCATTCGTAAACCATTGATAAAACTGTTTGAATTACTGTTGAGACATTTTTAATGTCGTTCATTTCTATTATAAAATTAAATTATTTTTAATAAGTATATCGTGACCTTGGTTATCTTACATCGACCTGTTTCTGATAAAGTTCCGGATTATTTAAATTTAATTAGTTTATTTAACTGAATTAATTTATACTAAATTTTGTTTATCCTAAACATTTTTTTATTCCAGTTAATTAAACATTTAGTTTAAAAAAATTAAATTTTGGATAAATTTATTAAATTTTCTTTTATGTTTGTATATGGTGGCATTAACAATAAAGTATGGGTCGTAATAACAAATTTGGGTTGAGTTTTTGCCAATCAGAGATAACTGGATCGTTGACAGTTACTTTATAGTTAATTAGGTTTTACTATAGTTTAGATTTATCTCGTAGAACATAAAAATCTGGTGTGAAACACTCACACGACTTTCTATTGCTAATGCAAATAATGAACAATATAACCTAACGTTAGAAGTAAAGAAAAACTAACCTCAATAAACATAACCTAATTTTAATCATGAGTGAAATACGCAAAATGAAAATCAACCTCAGTTAGGTTTAAAAATATGGAAAGTCACTCTTTCACTCTAAACAGGCTCTGTAGAGAAAAATGCTTTAAATAAAGTTGTAGATCTTTTAATTTTCTATAAATTTGATTATTTACACTTTTATCTTCCTCACTGAGTTGAAAAGTATGCTTATCAGCATGCCAGGCACTCTGAAAAGCATCTACTTTCCTCCAGAAAATGACACCTTAAGACTGGTTTGAACATCTGTTGGCTTCACTAAGTAAAACAAGGATCGAGGCGGTTAACCATTGCTTTCCTCACTGAGAGGAAAAGTATGCTTATCAGCATGCCAGGCACTCTGAAAAGCATCTACTTTCCTCCTGAAAATGACACCTTAAGACTGGTTTGAACCTCTAGAGGTTTTACTATGTAAAACAAAGATTGAGGTGGTTAACAATTGCCTTCCTCACTGAGTTGAAAAGTATGCTTATCAGCATGCCAGGCCCTCTTAAAAATATCTATTTTCCGTCTTGTAAATGACAACTTCACATCATTCACTACAGGATCTGGCTGTATAATGAAATTCATTACTCTTAGAGGAGATAACTGGTGACTAGATTAACCTTATAAATTTCAGATTAATTAAAGGCTATTTTATTTTGATTTCAGATTGAGTGTATCACAAGCGTTCATCCGGGTGACAGTTCAGTACAGTTACATTCTTAATTACATCAGCTTTTCAGTCGGTTGGTTATATTTCTTAGCATGGTCTATCTCATTTTATCCTCAAATCATTGAGAATTATAAACGAAAAAGGTACGTACTTATGTATTATTAATAATATTATTATTGAAACCTCTAAGTCTGAGGGTGCGACATAGAATGTTGGAAGTTTTGTATATTTATATTGTCGAGTTGATATTCCAGTTATTTCTAAGATATTTCTAAGGGTGCCTTGCATAACTTTAAGAAATTTATGATTGTTTACTGGTGCCACAAGAAGTAAAGTAGTTTCAATTAGTAGATGCATACAAATCCTTCTCATGAGACAACACGTCTCTTTTTAAAAAGTCAATTTTTAAAAAGACTAACCTTTGACTTATGGCAAAAATCGTAAGTAATTTCTGTATCTACTCTTTAAGAGGAATTTAATTACACCATTTTTGTTCCTAAATTCCGACTTTGATTTCTTGCTTCTGGTTCTGGGGTACTTTTCGTTGGAGTTCATCATCTGTTCGGAAGCTCTGCCCTCCTAGCCACTTCTTCGGTTCAGCAAACAGGTAGAAATCGCTCAAGGTTATACTCTGGATGATCAAACATTTTTCATTGATATTTGTCAAGAAGCCGTTTCGTTACTGCAGCACTGTAAAGATGAGCTTTATCATGGATGAGCTCAACTCCAGAAGTGAGAATTCTTCTTCTTTTTTCAAAAATAAATCTTTATAATGCATCCTGCAGTTTGAAATATTTCTATTTCATATAATGAATTAATATAATAATTTCACTAACCTTCTTTTTAAACTGCGTCACCTTTATTTTATTCCTACTTACATGTGTTTCGGTGGATCCACCATCATCAGAGTAAATGAAAAATTGAAACTAAAAATTTTTTTCATTTATTTAAAATTTACAGAAGATGATACATCTTCAGTCACTTGTAACAAGTGACTGAAGATGTATCATCTTCTGTAAATTTTAAATAAATGAAAAAAATTTTTAGTTTCAATTTTTCATTTACTCTGATGATGGTGGATCACTTGGTGGAGTCACTTGTAACAAGTGACTGAAGATGTATCATCTTCTGTAAATTTTAAATAAATGAAAAAAATTTTCAGTTTCAATTTTTCATTTACTCTGATGATGGTGGATCCACCGAAACACGTGTAAGTAGGAATAAAATAAAGGTGACGCAGTTTAAAAAGAAGGTTAGTGAAATTATTATATCTTCTTCTTTTGTTTTGAATGGCTCTTCGCAACCACGCAGCTTTTGAATAGACAACGAACTCCAAGACGTGAAGATTTATTTCTAGTCACTGACGGCAATGTTTCATGGAGAGGTTATTGGAAAGCTTGTACATCAATACAATAATTTCTCAACTTAAGTGGTGATTACATTGAAAAGTAATCAAGAATGTATGTAACTTTTAATAATAAATTTATTTTATTATTCTCATTAGTTTTATTTTTATAACCAATCGGAGGTTGAAAAAAATAATCCTCGAAATAAATTATTATGTTTTCTAATGAATTACAATTGAATGACTTAAATTAAATCAATTACAATGATAAAGGCTTAAACTAAACTTAACTATTAATAAAAGATTTTTATTGTCTATATGTTGTATTATTTATTTCTATTTATTTTCCAGTGTCGTCGGATTAAATTTTGATTTCCTTGCGTTGAATTTACTTGGATTTACATTATATGGAATTTTCAACATTGGTTTATATTGGGTTCCTTCTATTGAGGTAAGTAAAAATTTATTCTTTGTCTATATGTATACAGGTCATCATAAAAGAGTATGGTTAGTTGAAACCAAGACAGGGCCATGAGACACGATGAGTCTCATGGCTGGTGGCAATTTTTTTCTAAGAAAAAAGAGTCAACGTGAAAAGTCATATTGTGTATTCACTTAATTAGAAGTTATCCTCCCTCATAATGGGATCCAAAGAGCTTGCTCTCTTAGATTTCATAAGAAAGCTAAGAAAAAACTAAGTAAGAAAGCTACTTTTTAAGAGGAATGACATTATTTTTATTTCCAAATTCCGACTTTGATTTGACTTCTAGTTTTGGGCCACTTCTGGTCAAAACCGGAACTTCAAATCTAATCTGGGTTCACTAACTTTTTGTGTAGATTACGAACCCAAAAACCGTTTGTTGCTATCTCTTGTATCTCTTGTTCATATACAGTCACAAATACAGACACACACACACACACACACACACACACACACACACACACACACACACACACACACACAACACACACACAGACCAATCGCTAAAACATTTTTTTTGGGTTCAGGGGGTCTGAAAACGTATATATCTGGTGAAAACTCAATTTCACAAAAATTGACATGAAAACAATATTTTTTTCCATATATATTCATGTAAACCCACCGGGTTGGTCTAGAAGTAAAGTTATCGCAAAAATCAGCTGTTCAACAACTGATTTCAGAGACGAAGGTTCCTGGTTCAAATCCTAGTAAAGGTAGTTACTTTTATACGGATTTGAATACCTGACAGTGGTTACCGGTGTACTTTGATGGTTGGTGATCAATCAACCATGCTCTCAGGAATGGTCGACCTGGGTCTGTACAAGAGTACACCTCATTTACACGCCATAACATCATCCTCGTCTCATTGGGTCATGGGGTTGCGTATTGCTCTGAATTGAACAGATTGCAACGTACACAAATTAGGAATAATAAAAACAAAAATATTCATATAAGCAAGAGAAAGTAAAAAAGTGAGTATCATTGTATGAATAAATAAATAAAATAAATAAATATTTAAAATTATATGTTTATTGATTTCAGCAAATGTATTTTGAGAGACATCCTCGTGGGACAAATCCAGTACAGTTGAATGATGTGGTGTTCGCAATCCATGCTGCATTTGCTACGCTTATCACTATCATCCAATGCTATTCCTATGAGGTAACATTAACTATTTAAACTATTAACATGTTTCAAACTAATGGGTGCTTTAACCTTTTTAGTGCCACGCCTTATAGTGGAGAACTGGTGAAAAATGCCAGGTCAAAAAACAGGCTAATGACACTATTCCCTTTAAAATTTAATTTCATCAGAACTAATAATGTTATTAGCTTAATTCTTTTACAGAAATTTGCAGAAAATGTTACTCAATAAATAGTACCATTTTATTAAATTTATTTTCATTTACTAAAATATCTTCATTAACTTATCGGAATTTGATGTTCATGTAATATTCTTCATCCATTATGATTTAAAATAAAAATATTTTTACTATCGCTTGTTATTTTATTACAGAGTGGTGCTCAGAGAGTTTCTACAATTGCAAGATCGCTGTTGGGTCTGTTCTTCTTAATAATCATCACAATTTTAGGGTTATCTCTATTCATGTACATCACATGGTTGGATTTCCTCTATTATTGCTCGACCATTAAGCTGACCATCACATTAATCAAGTACATTCCTCAGGTAACATAACCTATAATTATACTTACCTTTAATATCTAAAATTTATTTTATTGTAAAAACTCTTTTATCTCAGCGTTTTTGTCAACCAAGGCGAAGTTGTGCATAAAAAAATAAGCTCGTGAGAAAAGGTTTTCATCGACAGTATTAGTTTACTACGTTCAAACTTTATTTTTTCATAAAATCGCCATTCAGTCCTAAATACTTTTTGTAATGCTGCACCATCTTATTTAAACCCTCTGTATCTAAGTTTACCACCTGGGAATTGAATCAATTGACTGCGGTAGTCTTGAGTTCCTCGTCATTTTCAAACCATTGTCCGCCAAGCCACTTTTTCAAATTTAGGAAGCGGAAATAGTCGCTGAGTGGAAGGTCAGAACTGTATGGAGGATGATCAGAAAGTTCCAAACAACAATCTTGAATCTTCTTTGTGTTTATGACAGTGGTGTGAGGATGCGTGTAGTTGTGAAAAAGGATTACACCGTATGACAGTTTCTCATGTCGTTAGTTGTGGATCGCACGTCTTGGTTTGATGAGTGTTTGGCAGTTCATGTCAACTGTAATTATTGACCCACGTTTCATAAAATCAACCAAAATTACAACGGAAATAAATTCTGTTGAAATTATTTTTTGTTTTACAATAAATAAAGAAGCGTTGTGTAAAAATCTACATAAAGTTGTTGTATCAGCTTAAGAGCGCATTCGAATGATTTTAATAGCTCTTTAAATAGCCTTAACATACCGGGTGTCTCACGAAGAAATTGCAATTTTTGAATTAATGTGCCAGACATTGTGTCTGGCATATTTCTTCAGTTATGAACATGGAATCGTTATTTTTGGTTTTATTTTGAAATAAACATTGTAAGTAACGATTCCTATATAATGAATTTTGAAAGTAGAGCATAAGAAAGTTTTAAACGGTAGTGCCATCTGAAATTTAAAAAAATATTTGTCTAAAAATTATTTTCAAATAGTTTCAGCATCCCAAACTGTCAGATTAAAATTTTAATAATGTATTTATTCTATTTTCCTAAGTTTTTACTTTCTCTTGCCTATATGAATATATAGGAAGGAAAGTATTGTTTTCATGTCGATTTTTTGAAGTCAAGTTTTCACCGGATCTACAGGTTTTCAGACCCCCTGAACTCAAAAAACATGTTTTTAGCGATTGGTCTGTCCGTGTGTGTGTGTGTGTGTGTGCGCGCGCGCGCGCGCGTGTGTAGGTGTGTGTGCGTGCGTGCGTGCGTGCGTGCGTGCGTGCGTGCGTGTGAACAGAATATCTCAAAAACGGAACATCGTACGATCTTGAAACTTGAAACTTAAGTTACATACCACTACCGGACCCAACACGAACATTTTCATCAAAATCGATCAACTGGAAGTAGTAGTTTATTCGTGTAATTTTTCACTTTTTTGCGATTTTCTCAAAAACTGGTCCTACGATTTTTTAAAAATCGCTTCATTTACTAAATTTTTTTATGCTCTACAAGATAGGGTAGGCGCCATGTTTGCTGAAATTCTTGGTGAGGCTGTTTTCATGTAAAAAAATTGTTTTTTTAAGATTACGGCTTTAATATGCATTTTAGCGCAAAAATTTATATAATAAAAGTTGTAGAGATTTTAAAATCCTACAACTTTTATTTATAACATTTTTTTGTATAACGCTTAGTTTAGCGGTAATTAGCAATTTTCGCTTTTTTTCTCACTAAAACTTGTGAAAAATCGATTTTTTTTAAGATTTCGGCCTTAGTATGCATTTTATGACAAAAGTTTATATAATCAAATTTATAGAAAATTAAAAGATCTACAACTTTTATTTAGAGCATTTTTCTCTACATAGAATAGTTTAGTGTGAAAGAGTGATTTTCCGTATTTTTAAACCAAACTGAGGTTGATTTTCATTTTGCATCTTTCACTCATGATTAAAATTAGATTATGTTTATTGAGGTTAGTTTTTTGTTTATTTCTAATGTTAGGTTTATTGTTAATTATTTCCATTGGCAAGAGAAAGTTGTGTGAGTGCTTCACACCAGATATTTTTTGTTATTTTGATGTCATGTGGTAAGGTTTGTGATTTATAGGAAATTGTTAATGATTTCTTTACGGTTTGGTGACCCATGTGCTAGAAATTCTCTGCCGGTCTAGGAAAATGTTATTGCCGGCTGTAGGGTTAAGAATATTGTTATCAGTTGCTTCAAGGTACTGATATGTGATTGATGTTTCAGGCGTACATGAATTACCAAAGGAAGAGCACGATTGGTTGGAGTATTGGAAATGTGTTGTTAGACTTCACTGGTGGTATGCTCAGCATGGGACAGATGTTAATCAATGCTTACAATTACGGTAACTATACAGTTTATGCTCTTCTAACTTTTTTGTTGTTTAGATGATCAGCCGAAAGGCTGGTTTGGACCTCTAGAGCAGGGGTTCTCAACAGGTGTGCAGTGGCGAACTAATGCTGCAAAACTTATGAGATTTTCTGATAATTAAAATCATTTTACTCAATATTTATTTTTACTTTCTCTTGCCTATATGAATATATAGGAAGAAAAGTATTGTTTTCATGTAGATTTTTCAAAATCGAGTTTTCACCGGATCTACGTGTTTTCGGACCCTCTGAACCCAAAAAAACATGTTTTTAGCGATTGGTCTGTGTGCATGTGGGTGAAGAAAATATCTCAAAAACAACGGAACATTGTACGAACTTGAAACTTAAGTTTGATACTACTACCGGACCCGACACGAACATTTTCATCAAAATCAGTCAACCTGAAGTAGTAGTTTATTCTTGTCATTTTTCAATTTTTTGCGTTTTTCTCAAAAACTGCTCTATAATTTGTTTACAAATTTACTACATTGCCTCATTTACTACATTTTTTATACTCTACAAGATAGGGTAGGGGCCATGTCTGCTGAAATTCTTGGAGAGGCTGTTTTTTCGTAAAAAAATTGTTTTTTTAAGATTGTGGCTTTAATATGCATTTTAGCGCAAAAATGTATATAGGAAAAGTTGTAGAAAATTTAAAATCCTACAACTTTTATTTCAAAATTTTTTTGTATAACGCTTAGTTTAGCAGTAATTAGCGATTTTCTGACAAAAACGTGTGAAAAATCAATTTTTTAAAGATTTCGGCCTAAGTATGCATTTTATGACAAAAGCGTATGTAATCAAATTTATAGGAAATTAGAAGATCTACAACTTCTATTTAGAGCATTTTTCTCTACAGAGCCTAGTTTACCGTGAAAGAGTGATTTTCCGTATTTTTAAGCTAAACAGAGGTTGATTTTTATTTTGCGTCCTTCACTCATGATTAAAATTAGGTTATGTTTATTGAGGTTAGTTTTTTATTTCTAATGTTTTATTACTAATGTTAGGTTATATTTGTCATTGGCAAAAGAAAGTCGTGTGAGTATTTTACACCATTTCTTTTTAAAAAGAATTAAGTATTCATTATTCTAAGACCAGTTTCTGAGGTATCAACACAACAAGTGTGTGATGGTTGGTCTATTATTTGTAAATTTAACTAATTCTTGGTTAATTTTAATGTTTATTGTACATTTTTTCTAGATGATTGGGCATCCATTTTCGGTGATCCAACCAAATTCGGTTTAGGATTATTCTCAGTAATTTTCGATATATTCTTCATTGTTCAACATTACTGCTTATACAGGTATGTACAATTATTATTGATTTCAATTTTTAAAATTAATTACAAATATTTTATTATTTCAGTTCATACAATATGTCTAATAAATAATGTGCTGAAATTTAGAATCATTCAGTATAATAATAAAAAAAAGCGAATAGTTTATTTTTTAACAAATATCGTATTTTGTAAATTGAAATTGAATATCTGTTATGTCACCGAACGGTGACATTTAGTGGCGAGATAAAATTTTTAATTGTTGGTAATCCTGAGAAGAGCCATTTATTTGTGTTCCTGCCGAGTGGACAGAGTTGGTCGATGGCCCTAAAAAATGCCGACGAAAACCTGTAGGAGTTGATTTTAAGAAGTATTGCTTTGTTGGTTTCGAAAGAGACCAGTGCAGGCAGCAGCAAGAACCGTGTCTCATGTTGGTGGTCCTGAAAAGTTCCGGTTGAAACCTTTGTGAAATGGTCCTAAGAAGAACCAATGAGGGTTGCAGCAACGGCTGCTGAGTTAAGTCCCTAAACATCTTCCTTCTTTCTTTCATGGATTGAGTCAGTTGATCTTGGTTGAAGTCATACAGCGCAATGACGATCGGCTCAGTGCAGTACACTTACATAGTCACCAGAGCACTGTGGTAGCGGTTGGTTATTGGCCTCAGCATTGGCGACAAAGGCCTCTGGCCATATGCCGCCAAAGGGGCTATGCAGACTGCGTGCTATCACGCAGACAAAGATTGGGAGAAGTTTTGTAGGTCAGCAACTCAGTAATTGATTTATTAGAGGATATAGCGGTGACAGTTAATTTAATTTAATTTTTGTTTTGTTTATTTCTACTTTTACTGGCCGCATTTACTTTTTACTTCTTCCGGCTGCATTGGCGTAGTTGGTTACGTACTCACCTCTCATCATGTGGTCTTGGGTTCGAATCCCATTCAGGCACGGCATATTTTCATACGTTACAAAAAATCATTTCATCCTTCACCGTCTGCATTAGCAGTAATTGCAGAACAGTCGGATGTTAAACCAAAAATAAAAAAATGTCTACTATTGAATGGTTTCTCTAAATTCTGGTAACTTATTTATACAAGGCATCTTGTATATGGGGTGGACTACATAATGTGTTACAATTAAATTATGGAAGAACGATTCAACATAAAAAGTTGAAACAAAATTATTCCCGACTAAATCATACAAAATGAATCCATTAAAAATAAAACCGTTCCCCTTCTAATTCAAACAGTGCCCTAATCTGAGAATCATGAGTTCCAAACTTAATATTTTCAAATATAAACACTTGTACTATACATAATTTTAAATATATTTTAATCTTTAAAATTTTTGTGAAAATTTAAGTTCGTGAGTATTATTCTCTTGTTCTTTTTTTTAATGTATATTGAGTTAAATTATTTATCTTTTTATCATAAAGTCTCATAAGTTTGCGGCATACCCGTTGAGAACCTCTGCTCTAAAGGTTTTACACAGTTTTTTAACACAGAATGAGGTTTTAAAACACAGAATGAGGTGTTTTACCATCATCTGTCCTCAATATGTGGAAAAGTATGCTTATCAGCATGTCAGGCCCTCTAAAAAGTATCTACTTTACACCCTGCAATGACCGTTCACTTTATTCACCACAGGGTCTGGCCGTATAATGATAAAATTCATTACTCTCAGAGGAGATAACTCTGACTAGTGTCTTTTACATCTCTACCTCTTCTGTTCTCAAATGTTTCAGTCATAAAATTGGCTGACCATCTAATAAGAAACAGAATTATTTTTTATAGCCCTGTAACTATCAGAGCGAATGTAAGTAATTTAACACTCCACCTGCCTGTTATGACCAATATTTACGTTTATAACAACCATTTTGGAATGCGATATTTTTGAAATCATTTTCTCCAAAATTTTAAATATTTAAATAATTTTAAATTATGTACTGCCCAACAAGTATATTCACCTTTTTGTATATTGAGATTGGAACCCGTGACCCTCAGATTAGGGTACATTTGGTATTTCAACGGAGGAACGGTTTTTTTTTTAATGGATTCCTTGGGTTGATTTAGTACGTTATTATTTTGTTTTAATTTTTTTTATAAATCGTTCTTTCATAATTGAATTGTACATTTAACATGCTCCATCTTGTATATCAATTATTTTTACAGTGTAGTTTAAATTTTAGTTTATAATATGTCAAAAAATGTTTCACTTGGATTTACTGACATGAAATCTGTGTAAAACGAGTTGTCATCAGTAATATTGTAAATTTTTTTGTTAACATGTAGAACAACTGAAATTTGGTGTTTACTCTTTGGGAATTGAATTGATAAGTTTAAGCAAATATATTTTAATCACTTGTGCTTAGGGCGCAAAAAAAGAATGAATAATTTAAAGGAATATTTCTTCATCATAAAATGAAATGGCCTTTTCCAACTTCAAAGTTAGTAACCAGTAATTTCTTAAAGATGTTCAGATGTCCAGTTTTCCGAGGTCATCGAATATCACATTGTTTGGTTGGCTTTTGTAAGTAAACACCTGTTTGGTATTCTACCATTCAAGAATTAGATCCTAGGACCTGTTATTTCATCCTTTTCATTTCCTTTATTTCACTTGTCCTAGATAATGCCTTCCAATTATTGTAACTTTTATTGCAAAGAACTGGAAGGGCTGCCCATCCCACTCTGGCATATGGTGGTTTGGGGCACACAGAATGCGAAGCAAAAAGCTGAAAGCAACCGTAAACTACAACTTTTTCTGTCTGACTAAAGTTATTGTGAGGAAACTCCCTCATGTATGATTGTGGTTAGGTTTACTTAGAATATGCACATCTTCAAGAGCTTTGAGAACTTCAGAATATGAAAAAAATTATGTTGACCTCCTCTCGAGTAAAACATTTTGAAGGTGAACTAGTCTTCTGTTGAGATCTCATAGCATCACTCTAGTTCAAGTTTAGGTCTGTTCCAGTGTTGGGTTTTTTGAAAAGCGCGCTCTCCTAAGCATGGCTTCCTTTCGTTTGGCCCAAATTTTCTTAAAACGTTCCGATCTCTGTTTCCGGTCTTCGTCAATAAACACCCTGTTGTACACTCTTCTGGTTTTTGATTCGACCATATTAGTCCTGACTAGTTGGTTGTACTTATCTGATTTTGTTAGCAGGTCTTGTTTAGTGATTCCAAGTTCCTCCACATCCCACTGTACCTCCTTCAGCCACCTAGGCCTCGACAACTTATTCCAAAAATGGTTGATCAGCCGGTTCACAACTCTGGACTTTTTGGCTCTGAGTATGAGTCCTAGGAATGATATTCTTTTCTTTCTAAAGTTATTTGTTAGTGGGGGGATTAGTTTGTAGATTTGTTTGTTTGGGATTAACTGCCACTGTCCTTCCACCATGTGCCTTTTGTTCATGCACTTCCTAAGTATTTTTCTTTCTATTTTCTCAATTCTATCGGTGTCTCCTAAGCGTGTTGCAAGTATGTAAATATGAAACGATTTGTGCAAAATAGAACAGCTTAGAAAACTTCATCAAATGAGTCGAGAGACTGATGACAAAAAAAAATTGTGGACCTGGTTTTAGTGTGCGCTTGCACTTAGTTTTAAGTGTCTGTTTTGTACAGCTTAACACATTCAGTGCGGAGTCAATATATGTGACAATTATCAATTACAATTGAATTTATTAAGATAAAATGCGGTTTCACTGTGGTAGGCCTACCACGCCGAGATTTTTGTAACTGTTGGACGTGGTAGACCTACCTCATGGATGTATCAAAAACATCATTCGAGTTTTTTGTCAGTAGGGTTGGTAAATCTGATTTTTAAGAGTCATAGTTTAGTAAAGTTAGTTAGAAATATATTGAGTTGTGTATGGAAGTCATTTTTTATTATCCCACTCTTTTTTGGTTTATTGAACATTCAAACCTTTGTGTCATTTTGTTAAAAAATTGGACTCGTAATTTGGTGTCGTAACATCAAATTGGGGTAGTAAGCGACAGAGAGTTTATAAAAGGACTGCCGTGGTATCCCTACCACGTCAGTCACTCATATAAATCCTTACATGGTAAGTGTACCACATCTGCACGAAATGTGTTAACATATCGACACAAAATTTCATGTTAGTAATCCGAAAGTGAAACATTCTGATATATTTATTTAAACAATTTTTCTTTTACAGTAATTTCTATAATATTCTACATTTACTAAATTATATATGAAAAGCACACCGAAGCTTTTATTTATTTAATATTAACCTTAAACTTTGGTGATGGTAAATAAAAGCTCAACTTTCGCAAATTCTTTATGTTGCAAATTTACACTTATTAATATAATCAATTAACAAAAAATTAAAAACGGTGATTGGATATTAACATCTGTTAATAATTTTGTTAATTGTGCTAGATTTAATTAAAAAATTTTTTTTTGAGGTTAAGTTTGGTTTTGTTCAGTAGTTAGTTTGCGTTGCTAATAGCTTTTACTAAGAAATTTGTTTTTGATTCTTTGTGTTAGTGTTGTTTCTTTACGATGAAATTTCAGTCTGAATTTATAAAAATGTAGTATCAGTGGGTTATAAATTATTGAATGTATTTCATAAGTGAGTAAAGAAATAACAAATGAAATTATTATTCAATAAATAAGTAAATTAATTTGTATGCAGTACTCACCTTCTGGTTGGAAAAACCAAAGATCCATAATCGAGTATTGATGTGTAAACAGAATGTGCACTGAATCAGTGAAAGAACGAAAAAGTATAAAAACAAGTTCAAAAAGGTTAGTCAGTCACTTTTTTGTGATTCAATTATTTTTTTTTTTAAATACCTAATGTGTATAAGTTTCAATCTGTTCAATTCAGAACAATAAGCGACACCATGACCCAACCAGATGAAAATATTTGTATGACGTGTAAATGAAGTGTAGTCTTGTACCAGACCCAAAATGACCATTCTTGAGAGAGTATGGTTAATCAAACCCAACCAACAAAGTACACTGGTAACCACTGTATAGTATTAAAATCCGTATAAAAGTACCTTTACTAGGATTCGAACCAGGAATCTTCGTCTTTGAAAATCAGCTGTTAAAACAGCTGACTCGTGGCAACGACTTTACCTCTAGACCAACCGCTGGGTCGAAAACAGTTCTAAAAACTTTTTGTAATGCTGTCCTAGTTTTTATAAACCCTCTGAATAAACATTAGCCGCCTGGGAATAAATAATAATAAAATATTGTAAAAAATTTACAGTATGTTTATTTTTGGAATTGCAGGTATGATGTTGTAATGTATGACATCATACCAGATATCCTGTAAGGGCATATGGGAACTTGTCAAGTGTTCAGTATATATTTAAGAACATAACTTTGTTATCTTTTTAATTCACATATGAAATACACTTGACTGATTAAGTTTTAAATCACTGGTATAAAGATTATAGTAAAACTGTATTTATAAATAAATTATTATCGTAATTTAATAAAAATTGTAATAATGTAAGATTGATGAAATATATAAATATTAGCATTTAATGGAATACAGCGAAAAAAATTGGAAATGATTAAATTGTAAGTTAGTTATATTAATCGATTGAACAATTAAATTCAGGTCGTCGCAATTTGACTACACTTGCGATATCAAAAGAGATGCGAGTAGTCCAGTTTTGGGTTCAATGTACGAAGAAAACACTAAGATGTTGAAGAACGATAGTCCAGCTTGAGTCAAACTCTACAAGCATCCAGCTTTAGTGAGTTAAACAACGTAATTTACGAAATTGGAATGCTGATTGTTTTGGTTTCATCTGTTTTGTCCGTTCATCTACATTTGTTTTTTTTTATAATAAAAAATTTTCAGGAATTTTGCATGGTCGATCATTTCGTATTTCAGTGGAAATATCATACATCTTTTGGGCGACATAAAAATATCTACATTGCATCTCATGGAAAATTATTTGTTATATTTATAAGCTATTATTGGTTATCGATTATTAATTTTTTTTAAATAAATATACACTTTTGATGGTTTATAAAAATTACTACTTTTTACTATTGATATACTTGTCGGACACAACTAATTTGTTTGTCTGAAATATTTTAGCACTTTTTTTGTACAAAACTGTGTACTCCATTTGTAGTTAAATTTTATTATTGGAGGTGATTTTGTTCTGAAACGGTGCTGCACAATTGGAATCAAATATGTTTTGGTTAATTTTAATAAAGTATTAATAAACTTTTTAATTCTTAATATGTGTACGTTGCAATCTGTTCAATTGAGAACAATAAGCAACCCCATGACCCAATGAGATGAGGATGATGTGTATGACGTGTAAATGAGGTGTAGTCTTGTACAGGCTCAGGACGACCAATCCTGAGAGAGTATGGTTAATTGAACCCCAACCATCAAAGTACACCTGTAACCACTGTCTAGCATTCAAATCCGTAAAAAAGTAACTACCTTTACTAGGTTTTAAACCAGGAACCTTCGTCTGCGAAAATCAGCTGTTAAACAGCTGATTTTGGCGACGACTTTACCTCTAGACCAACCCAGTGGGTTCATTGATAAACTAACATGATATATTGCATCAGTTGCAATTATACCAACATTAAATTAAAAATGTCCCTGTACAACCTTGTCTTTGTACTGTCTTTATATACTCAGGTTTAATTTTTTATAAGGTATCAAAAGTGGATATTTAATTTTTGTAATCATTCTGTATAGTTAACCTTTAATTTGAAATTGAAATTTTTAAGAGGAATCGTGAGTTGTATGTCAATCCACTCTGTTACAAGAAATAATTTCTCAGCTTCAACTGACTCATAATGATTTTTTTTGCATCATTATTGGCTTTTGATACACAGTTTAAAACCGAGTTTTTTTAAATTTTAAAAAATTATAAAAAATTCCTGGTCTAGTCTTAATGCTGAAAATTTTGGTAATTTATTTCTGTAAAAAATATTAAAAGAAAATCTCTTTGTAAAATGTGTATTTCAGTTAGATGAACATTTCATTTAGATTACATTATTTATTTAGATTGGCCGACTATTTTCTAAGAAAATGATTTTTTTTGTAATAAAAAAAATTACTTGAAAACATTCACAGTTCATAGCCGCTTTTGATATTTTAATTTTTATTTGGTAAAATTTCAGTGTGACCAACTAACTCTATGTAAAAAGTTGGTTAAAAAATATACTAAGAAACTTTATAAAGTATAATTATATCAAATTATAATGGAAGTTTCTAGAAATAATTGTAAGAAAATAAAAAATCTAATTACAAAAATTTTTGAACTCCCGACTCCTCTTCAATGAATTTTAAAGTACATAACTCTATAATATTTCAAATAATTAATTTTCTATTTTAAGGAGACAGTCTACTCAGAAATAAAAATGTATACATGATAAGAGGCCACTTTATATTTTAAATGCATATGTAACACGCACAAACATTTAAAAAATTAATTGCATCTGAAAATTAGGGTGTGACATAAAATAATAGATTTTACGAGGAATATTGGTGCTAAATCCAGTATCTAGTAAAAAAATTCTTTTAATATTTACTCCTCTCTTAGGTATGGATTTATAAAAATATTTTTGTAACAAATTAGAGTATCTGATCTACAAATGATAGATAAATAGATTTTGTAAATTTGATAAAAGGATTAAGAATACATACAAATAGAGTTACACCATTATTGGTGTCTGAAAAATCATAAAAAACTTTGTTGTTTAGATTATTAGCTGAATGGCTGGTTTGAACTTTTAGGAGGTTTATGATTGCCTTCCTCACTGAGGGGAAAAATACGCTTATAAAATCTGTATAATAGTAGTATTACCTTTACTAGGATTTGAACCAGGAACCTTTGTCCAAAAATCAGCTGTTAAACTGCTAACTTGCAGCAACAATTTTACCAATAGACCAACCTAATCTGCAAATTTCAATAATATAAATAAGAAAAAATAATATAATTAAAAATCTAGTGTGAAACACTCACATGACGTTCTCTTGCCAATACAGTAATAAACAATATAACTTATCATTAGTAATAAAACGATAGAAATAAACAAAAAAATACATTTTTGCGCTAAAATGCATATTAAAGTTGCAATCTTAAAAAAAACAATTTTTTTGTGGGAAAACAACCTCCCTGAAAATTTCAGCAGACATAGTGCCTACCCTATCTTGTAGAGCAAAAAAAATTTAGTAAATGAGGTGATTTTAAACAAAATCGTAGGAATCATTTTTGAGAAAATCGCAAAAAAGTGAAAAATGACATAAACTACTACCTACTTCTGGATACCGATTTTGATGATTTTTGTATCGGTTCCTCTATTGGTATCTAACTTAAGATTCAAGTTCGTACGATGGTCCATTCTTGAGATATTATGTTCACACACAAACACACACACAGATTAGTCGCTAAAAACATGTGTTTTTGGGTTCAGGGGGTCTGAAAATGTGTATATCCGGTGAACATAAAAACAATCCTTTCCTTTATATATTCATATAGGCAAGAGAAAGTAAAAAAATAATTAATAAAACATAAAATTTTCGGAGTAGATTGTCCTGTAAATTAGTAAAATTATTTAACAAGAATCATTTGTAAATTGGTCAAAAACTAAAAGTTAAACCATTAAGAAACTAGAATTAATCGATCAATTTCTGCATTTATTCATCATAGCTAATCTGTGGTTATTTATATTTTTGCATTTAAGTAAGGTAATTTATTTTAGTCATAGAGATTAATAAATTATTTAATTATTATTATATAGATCTCTTTGGACGAATAATGTGTAAGACTGTATTTTACATGTTTACTCACAAGACTGCTTCTCATTCATACATTATCTAAGCTAACATAACCTAACCTAAGGTAAAAAAAAAACTAATTTATAAATTTAACGGGTTGTTTTTGTTTGTTTTTAAATAATCATCAGTAATTTTGTTATTTTTGTGTATTTTTGTTAATAAGATATTTGTAATTTGTACTCAAAATACCAACTTCATGATCTTTTTTTAATTATTTTTACTGAATCCATCCCGGGTAATGGTTCTCAAACTGGGGGGTGCTACGACAAGTCAAAGGGGGCTCAGGACATTGAGATAACTTTGCCGTACACTTGTCCAGAACTGTTGAGATTCACAAGTCGAGTTTGAGCATCTATTTCAAAGCGCACCCTAGTATATCTCAGCAAGCACTGCAATTGTATTTAAGTTTTTCAATCATCTATTTGTGTGAAAACGCATTTACAGCATTTGTTGCAATAAATACAAAGTATCAGGGCAAACTTGATGTTCCTAACCATTTACATTGTGCACTTTCTAATAAATCAACCATGAATAGGACAAGCGCAGATCCAGGGGGGCGATGTCCCCCTCCCCAACTGACCAAGTGGTATGTGAAAAATGTTGAGAGTACTTTTCAACTTTAATGTGATTTAAGTATTATCAATCAATCTTCGAAAAATAGAACTCTAAAATGTTATTTTGAGCTCTAAAATACAAAATTTTCCTGTTTTTTTTTCACAGACCTATTTTAATCCTGAGTGCATGATGCAAAATGAAAACCAAACCTTAGTTTGGTTTAATAATACAGAAATCACTCTTTGACGCTAAACTAGGCTCTGTAGAGAAAAAAAGCTGAAAATAAAAGTTGTAGATCTTTTAATTTCCTATAAATTTGATTATATACACTTTTGTCGTAAAATGCATACTAAGGCCGAAATCTTAAAAGAATTCATTTTTTCCCAGATTTTCATGAAAAAATACAGAAAATCACTAATTACTGCTAAACTAAGTGTTATACGAAAAAATTTTGAAAAAAGTTGTAAATTTTTTAATTGTCTATAACTTTTATTGTATACTCTTTTGCCCAAAAATGCATTTTAAGGCCGCAATCTTAAAAAAACCACTTTTTTTTTCGAGATAAGTCTCCCCGAAAATTTCAGCAGATATGACGCCTACCCTATCTTGTAGAGCATGAAAAATGTAAATGAGGCGATTTTAAAAATATTGTAGGCGCCGTTTTTGTGAAAATCGCAAAAAAGTGAAAAATGACACGAGTTAACTACTACTTCCAGTTGACCAATTTTGATGAAAATGTTCATGTCGGGACCTCTAGTGGCATCTTACTTAAGTTTTAAGTTTCAAGTTCATACGAGGTTCCGTTCTTGAGATATTCTGTTCACACACACACACACACACACACGCACAGACCAATTGCTAAAAACATGTTTTTTCGGTTCAGGGGGTCCGAAAACGTGTAGATCCGGTGAAAACTCGAATTTCGAAAAATCGACATGAAAACAATACTTTCCTTCATATAATATTCATATAGGCAAGAGAAAGTAAAAGTAATGTCATTCGTTAGTGTATTAAATGCATTATTTATTTTAATAAGTGTGTTTGTTATCTAATCATTTTTATAGAATAATATACACTATTTTACCTTAGTGTTACGTACAAATTTGTTTATTTTAAATCAAAATAATAATTACAATGGAACTCTTGTTTACTACAAAATGTTTCATAAATCAAGTTTTTTTTAAACAGTAATAATATTATTGGGTATCTTATACCAGCATAAGTAGGTTTTTGTTATAAAAAAAAATAGTGTAGTGATTAGCTGTATAGTAATTAATTATGTTTGTGGTCTTTGTTAAAAATAATTATGGTATTAATTAGTTAATGAAGTTGGTATTTACTTTCAATAATATTCATACCATCATGGTTTGTTTTGTTAAAAATATTACAGCTTATTAAAAACAATAAGTTTTTGTAATTTAAATTATTTGGAAAAACTTAAAATGGTAAAGCAGTGATTTGTTTTGTTATTTAAAACCTTTCTTATATGCTATTGTAATCTTAGTGAATAAAAGTTTATAAAGTACTGTACCGACTTTGTGCCGGTCAAATTAACTAAATCGCTTCTGTCGTGAATACGTTATACCGGTTGTTCATAACCTACAAATTTACACAGTTAATTTATTCATAATGTAATTAAGTATTTACGACAGATATATGTTTATAATTATGATTATTTATATTATTTATTTCTTATCATACCAAAACTTTGATAAAACTAGAAACATTAGATTTTTGTTAAGTAGTAGACATATTAACGACACTAGTGTCATCTATCGGCAATTCATTGTAATTACTAAAGTAAAATTACTATTTACAGTACTTCTTTTATTTGCTATGATAAATATTTTTATTTATTTAGCTATTTGCTTTGATGCTTGAAAGTGGCTTTAATTTATTATTAACTTATTCGATTTAACATGTTATTATTTGAAGTTAAGTTAATATTATCAATTAATTATGGTATTTTAAAATAACTTTACTGTATTAGTTCGGGTATTTTAACTTTTTTGTTACCAAATAATATTTATGTTTACAAGGTTGTGGGTTTTCTTTTCCCGTTCTTAAAGTTCAGCTCCCACTCGACTAGTTTTGATCAGTCTTTTGTTTTTTTTTTAAAGAATCTTTCAGCGTGTAGATGTGTCATCACCTAACATTGTTATTTATGTATTAATAAATTTAATGATTTCTGTAAAGATTAACTATCGGTTTCATAATTATATACTCCTGAGTTTGAACCCTTGCATCTCCAAAACGATTAGTCCTATTTCAATATACTTTACATCAAAATTTAGCTCATTTTATTGTATGTTGACATATAAAACACCTATATTATATTTAATGTTGTTTGTAAATTGTCATATCGAGGTTGGAAGACCAAAAGACCCGGTTTTTTGCTACCGCAAAGAATTTCATGCGTGTAGAGGTGTATAACTCGAGAATTATTTGACCGGCAAGTTGAAATTTTAACACGACATAGTTAATTATATTCTTACAGCGTATACGAAATTTAAAATTGGTATGTTACTTTAATTTTGATTTATTAACAATATTCTGAACCCTTGCTATCTCGGTAACCGCTCAATCGTTTGGCACGAGCAAATTTTTATTTTATTCAGCATAAAACATTTAGTACAAATGTATTAATACATAATTTTGTGGTAGAATTTTTATAAATTTAAAAAAATAGTTTTGGCGCTATTATCCATGTTGGCAGGTTGTGTAAGTGACATCTTGTCGGATTGTCTTGTAGCGCCCACCCCTTGCATGAACCAGTCTAATTTTTAAAATTCTACCACAATATTAGCCAATCTATTTTTCATATTATTAATACATTTGTACTAATTTTTTTTACGCTGAATAAAACGATAGTTTGCTCGTGCCGAATGATTCAGTGATTACCGAGATAGCAAGAGTTCACAATATTATTAATAAATCAAAATTTAAGGAACGTACGAACTTGAATTTTCGTACACGCTTTAAGAATATAATTGGCTATGTTGTTAACATTTTAAACTTTTCGGTCAGATTATTTTCGAGTTATACCGCTCTAAACACATGCAATTCTTTGCGGCAGCAAAAAAAAACAGGTCTTTTTGTCTTCCAACCTCGATATGGCAATTTTTAAACAACATTAAAAATATAAGACTATTTTAGGTCAATGCAAAATAAAATTAGCTAAATTTTGCTGTAAAGTATATTGAAATTCGACCCATCGTTTTGGACCTGCAAGGGTTCAAACTTGGGTGTATACAGGGTGATTCATGAAGTTCTCCCCCCACTTCTACAGCACATTGTACTAGTAAAAATAATGAAAAAATGTTATATAAACATAGGTCCGAAAACGCTTCGTTAGCGAGTTACAGCTAGCGAAAGTTTCGCCTGGATTTCAGTTCACCAGGTGAAATGAGGTCTTCCTGGAATTGTGGTAAGGTAGATGGTAGATTAAGGGGCAAATTCAATCATTTCTTATGGTTTTTGATCTGATAAATTGAATAAAACAGGTCCCAGAACTGTAAGTTAAATAGTTTTTGAGAAAACCAGTGTCAAATGCAAAAAATGGAGTGAAAATCACATTTTTTCATCTTTGGGCAAGAATAACTTTGTTATTTCACCAAGAAACAGTTAAAATTTTTCAATAAAAAATGTAGAAAATTTTATTCTGAACAAACCGGTGTAAATAAAGTACACAGAAAGCGAATAGTTTTTGAGAAAACCAGTGTCAAATGCAAAAAAATGGAGTGAAAAAAACACATTTTTTCATTTTAGTTTTTCCGGTTAATTTTACTTTGTACTCTTATGAATAAAAACTCATTTAATCAAACATCTATTCGCTTTCTGTGTACTTAATTTACACCGGTTTGTTAAGAATAAAATTTTCTACATGTTTTATTGAAAAATTTTAACTGTTTCTTGGTGAAATAACACAGTTATCCTTGCCCAAAGATGAAAAAATAAGTTTTTCACTCCATTTTTTGCATTTGACACTGGTTTTCTTAAAAACTATTTAACTTACAGATCTGGGACCTGTTTTATTCAATTTATCAGATCAAAAACCATAAGAAATGATTGAATTTGCCCCTTAATCTACCATCTACCTTACCACAATTCCAGGAAGACCTCATTTCACCTGGTGAACTGAAATCCAGGCGAAACTTTCGCTAGCTGTAACTCGCTAACGAAGCGTTTTCGGACCTATGTTTATATAACATTTTTTCATTATTTTTACTAGTACAATGTGCTGTAGAAGTGGGGGGAGAACTTCATGAATCACCCTGTATAATTGTTATTTAGGTCATCAGCTGAAAGGCTGGTTTGAACCTCTGGAGGCTTTACTTAAATAAAATGAGGAATGAGGAGGTTTACATTTGCCTTCCTCACTGAGTGGTAAAGTAGCCTATACTTATCAGCATGCCAGGCCCTCTAAAAAGCATTTACCTTTCCACCCTGCAAATGACACTTTTACTTTATTCGCCACAGGGTCTGGCTGTATAATGAAATTCATTACTCTCAGAGGAGATAACACTGTTAATTAATGTAAATTACCTGTTATTAATGTAAATTAACTGTAAATTAATGTCTTTTACAAGTCTACCTCTTCTGTTCTTTAATGCTTTAGTCATATAATTGACTGAACATGTAATAAGAAACAGAACTATTTTTTGCAGCCCTGGAACTAGCAGATCGAGTACAAATAATAGTAACACTCTACCTGCCTGTGTTGGGGATTGTATATAATTATATTGGGGATTTAATAATTATGAAACAGATAGATGAGGTGTTGTTTTGTTTTTGTATCCATCAAAACAAACACTTTTTAAGTACACTATTAGTCGTAGTACCAGCTGCTTAAATGTATCAACGTTTGTTAAATATAATATGGTTAACTTGTGGTGGAGTGTCAAATTATTTACACTCAATCTGTTTATTGCAGGGCTAAAATAAATAGTTCTGTTTCTTATCACATGGTCAGCCAATTAAATGACTGAATCATTTAAGAACAGAAGAGATAGAGGTGCAAAAGACACTAATCAGAGTTGTCACCTCTGAAAGTAATGAATTTCATTATACAGCCAGACCCTGTGATGAATGAAATGCAGGTGTCATTTGCAGTGTGAAAAATATGTGCTTTTCAGAGGGCCCGGCATCCTGATAAGCGTACTTTTCCACTCAGTGAGGAAGGCAATTGTAAACCAGCTCACTCCTTGTTTTACTTAGTAAAACCTCTTCAGGTTCAAACCAGCCTTTCGGCTGATGACCTAAACGACACGTGGTTAACCTATCTTATCATTTATAATACAATTTCGGTTCAAATTTAGGTAGTAAATTTTTAATTAAGTGTTTTTGTATTTGTGATTATTATTGTTAAGTTACGGTGGAATATTGGGATTTTGGGATATGGGTTACATAAAGGGCTGCTGAGATATATTATGGTTTAATGCATGGGTAATCTTACATGCTTTTGCTTTTATAAAAAAACAATTTATTTTATTCAATAATTTTACATGTATTTAAGTCATACAGGGTGGATATTTAAGTATGGAAATGACTGCACTACTACGTATCTGAAAGGTGATTTGAAGCAGAATGATATGGTTTTTTTACTGGTGCAATCCAGTCTGAGATTAATGAGTAATATTTAGTAATCTAAATTTCTAAAAAAGTATTCTTAAAAGTTAATAGTTTATAATGTAAACTATATCTCTACAATAGTTCAAAGGATTTCTTTTTCTTGAGCCAGTGCACTGCATCCAATTTGTCGAAAAGTTGTATAGTTTCGATGTTCACGTACGTTCATGGAGTCTTGCTTCATGTTTCTATGCAGATTTCCTTACTTAATTTAAGACAAATTCTACTTTCAGGACTTCATGAAGGTCTGTACTTCTGATCACCCTTCGAGCATTGACATATTCCTCAATATTTTCTTTTGAAACCTCTGTATTACTTCAATGTTACTATGACTGTTGCAACCCTATGGCTTATGACATACATCCATACTGGTTTCAGAATCTGTTCGTAGATTAGGAAGTTATTATAGGTTGAGAGAGAGAGAGGTGTTTTTTCCAATCAACCAATAATCTTACTGTATTTCAGGCTCTTCTCTCTTTTTCATTACGCGGTGGCTTCCATCGTAGCTTTGTATCTTACGTCATCCCTAGGTATTTGGCTTCATATTCATAAGGTACTACTCGCTCTTTCATGGAGATTGATATATACTGACATTTTCTGTTCGTAAAATTAACGTGAACAGATTTGTGTTCATTTATTCTGACTTTCAAAAGACATGTAGTTCTACATAGTTTTACAAAATCTGCATTATCGTGGGGTTTTTTATTCATCATGTTGAATCAAACTTATTTTTTTCAAATAGTACACATTATTTTGATATAATATTTTACAGGAAAAACAATATTGAAACCCATTTTTCCATTAATATCTTTATTATCGAGTTATAAGCTTTAAAAGTTTGAATGATTGAAAAATCAGGTTTCATTTTGGAAACATTAGGTTTCAGGTACCCCAAAACAGTAATCCGGAGAATGGGTCTAGGGATCTGGCTGATCATTCTATGACTGTTCTACGACTTATCCAACGTTTGGAAATTGTTCATTTAATTTTGCCGTGAAGCTTATTGCAACTTGTTAGCAAATACCAAATATCCAGGAAAATGTTGGACAAAAATTAAATAATATAGGGCATCTCTTTATTATTATTTTTAAGGAAATGACAAATTTTAAATGAACAATTTCCAAATTGCTGGATAGGTCGTAGAAGTACCATAGAATTATTTACCAGTCCTCAGATCTGTTTCCTCTGGATTACTTATTTTGGTGTACCATAAACATGATGGTTTTTCTCCTCGTTTAGGGCCAATTTTTGACGATGAAAGGTACGTGACTTTAGTTGTTTCTGGAAGCTCTTTTTCCAGTGATTCTAAGGCACTCACTCGCAAACAGGTTTTATTACAGTATTAAAATGTTTAATCTTGGCTTGTCTTGAGAGTGTATTCTTCTTTTACAAGTGGTAGTTCCTCGAAGTACACCAGCCATTGTTCCTCTTCTGTTGTTGTTCGCTTCATTTTCTCTGATCTTTGATTGTATTACTTCCCCGAGATACTTGAAGCTATTAACTTTCCCAATTTTTTCGTATCGAGTCTTCATGTGACGTGAGACTGTTTCGTTGTTCATTATGTATTTAGTTTTCTTGAAGGAAACATAATGTTCATAAAAATGATACTTAATTTTTGTCATCCCAACTCAATGCATATAACTTCGATAATGAAGGCATTTACGGAAAAACGGATTTCACTATTGTTTTTCTTTTAAAATTTGTTTCGAAATCATGTGTCATAATGTCTGCCTTCCTATTTAAAAAAACTTTAAGTTTGATTCAATTCGGCATATCCAAGATGGCGGACAAAATTTAAATCCTACCATAATGCAGATTTTTTTAAAACTATGTGGAATCACATTTCTTTCTGCCTGAAAATAACGCTCTGGTATTCTTTATAAAACCATTTCCGTACCTAAATGTCACCTTGTATGTATTTTTAAATACAATTTATTTTTGTTTTAAAGCTAAAGAATCATTTTTATATTAACATGACATGTAAGGGTATTATAAAATTTCTCGTTGCACAGTTACACTTAGTAGTGAGGTATGAAGTTTTATTCAGTTATTCATGTGGTAATATTTTCTCTTCAAAATTTTCGGATTTTCCGGATTGACTGTTAGATGGTTTTCGTCATTATCATGATGGAATAGTTATCCCATAATTTTGAAAAAGAATCAGTCGCAATGGCAAATTAACTTTTGTTAGTGACCAAATCTGTCATGCTGAAGTTGCGTAACTATTAATAGACTCCTTCAAGAATTTTTTCGCTTCAAGTTTATTTCATCAACTTGCTAATGAAGCGTTTCCAGGCCTTTGTTTATATAGACATTTTTACTTTCTCTTACCCTATAAGAATATATAGGGAAGGAAAGTATTATTATCATGTCAATTTTTATAAATCAAATTTTCACTGGTAATACATGTTTCCAAGCCCCCTGAACCCAAAAAATATATTTTTACCGATTGGTTTGTGTGTGTGTACAAAATATTTCAAGAACAGAATATCGTGCAAACTTAAAACTCGGAACTTAAGTTACGAACAATTAGAGAACCTGATGCGAACATTTTCATCAAAATCGGTCAACTGGAAGTAGTAGTTTATTCGTGCGATTTTTCTGTTTTTGCAAATTTTCTCAAAAACGGCTATGATTTTTTAAAAAATCATCTCATTTACTGTATTTTTTATGCTCTACAAAATTTGATTCAGATCGAATGAAAATTTATTTATTTTTATTCCTAATGTGCGTACGTTTTTCAATCTGTTAAATTCAGAACAGTAAGCAACCCCATGACCTAATTTGACGAGGATGATATGTATGACGTATAAATGAGGTGTATTCTTGTACAGACCCAGGCCGATCATTCCTGAGAGAGTATGGTTAATTGAACCCTGACCATCAAAGTATACTGGTACCCGCTGTATAGTATTTCAAATCCGTATAAAATAAAAATAACCTCTACTAGGATTTGAACCAGAACCTTTGTCTTTGAAAATCAGCTGTTAAAATAGCCTGATGAAAATGAACGCTAGAGCGTTGATAGATAGATGGAGATTTAAAGGTAATTTCTCGAAATCGACGTCATTGTGACTTTATAAAGTAACTGTGTGACGAGAAATTTTTATAAATTATAAATAAATTAATAGATTAATTAAAAAAAAAATTCATTTCAAATTTTGATTGATTTATTTATTTGTTTACAGATTTGATTCTTCGTATGACTTATCATACCGTGTGTAACACAGTAAGATACTCACACATACGCACACACTTTTACTATATTATAATATGTAAATATTATTTTATGTTTATGCAAAGTGGTATTCAAAATACAAACTACCATTAGGGATTAAATATTAAACCCTTCTCGTAGAGTTTTGGGTCCAACCCAAATATTGCCAAATTATCTTTATATTTATTTTATGTATAATATTTTTTAACTTATTTTATTTAAAAAAAAAATATATTATGCTAATTGTTTTCATGGTAGAGAGAATATATGGGTGTGCCGATGAACATGTTGATGTGACGTCATTGTGTTGTTTAGGTCATCAGCCGAAAGGCTGGTTTGAACCTCTAGCGGTTTTACTAAGTAAAACAAGGAGTGAGGTGGTTTACCATTGCCTTCCTCACTGAGTGAAAAATTACGCTTTTAAGCATGCCAGGCCCTCTGAAAAGCACAGATTTTCCACTCTGCAAATGACACCTTCACTTCATTCACCACAGGGTCTGGCTGTATAATAAAATTCATTACTTTCAGAGGAGACAACTTTGATTAGTGTCTTTTGCACCTCTACCTCTTCTGTTCTTAAATAATTCAGTCATTTAATTGGCTGACCATGTGATATAAAACAGAACTATTTATTTTAGCCCTGCAACTGGACAGATTGAGTGTAAATAAATTGACACTCCACCTGTCTGTTAAGGGCAGGTGACGTCATTATCGGAATAGAATCAAAGTTACATCCATTATCTATTAATGAATAGGCATATTGTAGAAAGTTCTTTTAAATATTTTCTGGGATTCACAAACTCAGGTGAAATAATATTCAGTGTGAATAAGTGAAATTAACCTAAAAATGTTTGTCTGTTAATTATGAGATGAAAACACTCCCAGTATCCTTTTATGTTGTGCGTTTAAAAATGTATACATGTAATTTCAAGTCGTGCTAATTTGTATTGAAACAAAAATTAATATGCTTTTCACGGTTGATGAGCTGTTCCACGCGTTTAAACCAATTAGAACGTTTGTCAGCGTTGTCAGATAGTGCCTGACAAACATTACGTGCGCATGCGTATAAGAGCCACAATAGTTCACTCATGTCTTGCATCTCATACTGAACACATCGATTATAGAGCGTGTTAACATGCAATACTTTATAATATAATCAGCTGATTGTATGTTTTTTTATCCGAAGCAGCGAGAAAAACTCATGTTCAGTCCCTCACGGTGGGGGAAGTAGTGTTGGAATCAATTGAGGCATCCTCGTCCAGCCTTAAGGAGGCTGCAACCCTTTACCAACCAAAAACCTGCCACCTGGCCACTTGGATCCGATATCAGAAAAAACCCTCCACCTCCCTCGGAACTCGGAAACGGTACAAAATTTTACACAGTTTAAGGAGAATCAACTCACACTGCCGTATCTATACACCGGTTGAGTAGGGCTACCAACTTCATGTTAAAAAACAAAATTTCCCTTTTTTAGAAAAAAATTACCAGACATTAACTATTGGGTAACAGGACTAAAAAATCGCTCTGTACTTGCGTTTTGGTGAACAGGACTGTACTAAATTGAGCATCGGAATGAGCACACCTATGTATTCTTACTACGATGATAAGTATTGTAATAAGTAAAATAAAATTGTTAAATACGTACTGTAATTGTTCAATACTCTGTATTTGATATGTACTGTGATTTTAACCGTGAATTGTAAAACAAAACTTAATTGTAATAGGGAGTTTATTTAGTCAATCAGTTTTATTTTATAGACTAAGAATTAATCAGTAATATCCAGAAATTTCGATTATCCGATATCGTCTTGCTGTTAAATGTTTTGGATAACCGAAAAATTTATCTTGTATCAGTTGTCGCACTGCCTGTAAAAGTTTTTGAGGTTTGGATTTTTGGTTTCGGATAAATGGAGTGGGTTTTTTTTTGGTTGTTTAATTAAACTTGTTAAGGCTGTGTATTTCAATTGTTGTTTTACCTGATTGTATTTTAGTTTAAACTTTGTCCTTTTGAATATGTAAGTATTGACTGTTTTTAAATTGTTTTATAATACAAAAGTAAAAATTACTTTAATTGTGAAAAATCTGGTGTGAAATACTCACACGAATTTCTAAAAAAAACAAACACCCAGTAAATTAAAATTGTTAGGTTGTTCATAATTTTTTAATAATATTGAAAAATTATTTTTTTCCATTTATCAAAAAATTTCGACTAGAAAACTTTTCAATTCACGATCAATGTAATTGGTTTTTTGAATTTAAAAATTTAAATATATAAATTTGGGCAGTGCAAATTATTATAGTATATAATTATATTTTTTTGAAGAAAGGTTGTACTATTGAATTTTATTATTTATAATTTAAACTTTCTTTATGTTCCTTATAAATAAAAATCATAAAAATAATTGTTAAAATTTTTGTTCTGTGTATATAAGATAGGCAATTTTTAGCGTGTTAGAAGGTAGTCAATATGTTAGTGATATGGATAATAGAGATTGTAGTATACGCATGCGTAGTTATTAAATGAAAGACAATCCTAAAAACATTGGTGATTGCGTCATATCATGCAATTGATTACTGTAAAAACTGTAACTTATAAAACTGATTTATAATTAATTGAAAATAGTATTGTAAGTTAAGTGAAATTTAGGTTAGGTAACACAGAATCCGTGGCTTACAATGTAACTTGGCATTCGTATTTTTAGTTCGTGCACCCGAGTTTGAAATGAATTTCTCGTGAACGGATTATGTTAACTAAATAAACAATGCACTAATGTTTTTTGTGGATCGAGTAACATGCGTAAATATCAAAGTTTTAATAAAATAACAACCTTAATGGTTTTTAGGAGTGAAACAAAAAAGAACGTGTTTTGACGTTCTAAAACGAATATACCATTTTATCAAAAATGTGTGAACGATTTCTCCGATCGGGTTCAAATTTTCCAGTAACATTTACCACAATATTGTAAATAAGTGTACCAAATTTGTCAGATTTTTATGTTTTATTTGATTTGTTTAACTTTTGTGGGATCTTGCAATCTACGGACATATAGCACGGTAAAAAGACCTGTTGTTTAATTTGAAGTTCATTTTTATGATAAAGCGTGATCCATAAAACAGTGTCTAGCGGTTTTTTGAGTACAATTTTTAAAGTTTTATAAACGCCGGTGGAAAGTGCAGGGAGTGGAATAGAAATGTTTTTGCGACTTTTCTGTTATCCCTCCCACAGCATATTTTGTCACATTTTGTTGATATTTCGTGTGTAAGTAATCATATTACAGTATTTTTAACGAAAATATTTAAAAATTCATGTATCGGTACCGTTAACGTTTAACTATGTATTGAACGTTATTAAATTATTTAATAATGATTATTTAACGAAGTCAGGCGTTTTAATATCAGGCAAGACTTGAAAGTCACGAAAATGAATTAGCCGTAAATATTCTAAACAATGCAGAAGAAGTTAGGCGCTTGAAACGTTACCATGTTTTGGACTTGTCTGAAAGAGTTTAATTGTAGAAAAATTATATTGAAAAGTATTCCATATTGTAAAATGTAAATATCTTTGTATGTAGTAATTTTCTCTTTTAACATATGAGTTATTGATATAATGAGAGGTACTCAGGATAATGAGGCCTCAACTTGTGATTTGTAAATTCAAAAGATTTGTTTATAGTTTATTTTTAAAAAACTGATTGCAAATAATGTTAATTTAAAAAAAATCTCATGTAGTCAATGAGTTAATAATTCATTGTTACATACAGTAATAATATAAAGAAAAACAATCTATTTACGCTACCTATATTTTAACTTTAACTTGAAGAATATTGTGTAGGATTTAAAAAAATATTTTTCCCGTTTTTATCGTTAAAAATACCGCAAGATTGCATACGAAATATCCACAAAATGTGAAAAATAATGTTGTGACGGGGGGGAATAACCGAAAAACCCTAGTTTATTAGGCTGCACTAAAACAAACTGCAATTTTGTATTGTTTTAATTCTGTGTTACCTTATTAATTTAATGGTTTTTATGAAATTCTATAAAAATTCCATAAATCCGAAGACTTTCAAAGTACGAATAATAACACTAACGCCGTCTACTGACGATTCATTGTACTATTACAAAACACTTTATACAGTACCGTATATTTTATACAAATATATTAATAAAAAATACTTTTTATGGTTTTATTGAAATTGTTAATTGTTTTTAAAGTTTATTTTAATTATTTATTTTTGTTAATATTTAAAGCAATCATGTTTTAGTTTAGTTTTAAAAAAGAAAACTGTACTGTTAAACTTCTATGTTACCTTACATAATATTTTTTAGGTTATGATTTGTTATTTTTGTAAATAATCGAAATGTAAGTATAATATTAGGTGTTATATTACGTGTCAAATATTGTAAATAATGTTGTTTATCTATCATATAGTATCGGTTAGGTATTTTTAAAAATGCATTATCATGTTTTTTGTCGCAAGTCTATTACTAAAGTCATGAAATTGGAAAAGAGGTAGTCAAGGTTATGTAAATATTAGTATTTAATTTGTATAATATTAAGATTAATTTACCATTATTTTCTTTTAGTTAAGGAGGGTTTGAGCAAAATAATTTTTTCTTTTTAAGGAATAGGGAATTTATATTTTAACAATTCATCTACGAATTACAGGAGAATGTTTTTCTAAATTTTCATTAATTTTATCACCACTATAACTCCTTAAAAAGGGTGGGTTGAAAATGTACTGCTTCACGAAAACATTATCTCAATTGATATTTTCTTAACTTGATTCAAAAACAATATTCTAGTAACTTGGCTAGAGTCTGGAAAATGGTTACAAGTTTATATTCAACGTTTCTCAACCCAATGTAATTACTAATGATTAAGATGTTAATGCAATTTATAATAAATTTTAAAATCTTTCTTTAAAAAAAAATATTAATTTACCTCAATTACAAGGCAAGTTATGAGTATTTTAATTTTTATATTACAACAATATTACATTAAAAAAAATAAACAATTACAAGATAGGGTAGCTCATGTTTATAGTGCTGCAATCTGTATTAAATTAACAGTACTAATAAAGGAAAAAACAAGTTTTTGATTGAAAAAAACCTTGTCAAAATATTTCAACTACAAATGAAGATATGAAAGTTTGATTTTCGAGAAGAAAATCATTGAAATTAACAAGGTATTTACCATTTTTCATATTCAGCCAAAAATCTTAAATTTGTTAAAAAAACATTTGTTTTTCCCACTCGTATCTAGGGTCAATTTTATACCATGTATACTGTGGACAATTTGAACTGGCACAACTCTTGCTCCACGTGTACACACAGTTCTGCATAAAGAATATCCATAATCTATTCTTTCAACAAGGTGTACAAATTTTAATGTATGCAAATGCCTACAACCTTATTTCAAAATACAAACATACAAATAACTTTTTCATTTTAAAATATGTATTTAATTTGTCCCAGTAAAAATTTAAATTATAAATTATAAGAACTAAACTGCAAAAACTCACTAAACTATACTCTACAGATGCACGCAACTAACTAAAAAAAATCTGGTGTGAAACACTCACACAACTTTCTCTTGCCAATGCAAATAATTAACAATAAACCTAACATTAGTAATAAAACATAAGAAATAAACAAAAAACTAACCTCAAAAAATATAACCTAATTTTAATCATGAGTGAAAGACGCAAAATGAAAATCAACCTCATTTTGGCTTAGAAATACGGAAAATCACTCTTTCTCTCTAAACTAGGCTCTGTAGAGAAAAATGCTCTAAATAAAAGTTGTAGATCTTTTAATTTTCTACAAATTTAATTATATACACTTTTGTCGTAAAATGCATACTAAGGCCGAAATGTTTAAAAAATCGATTTTTCTCACGTTTTCGTGAGAAAAAAAACAGAAAATCGCAAATTACCGCTAAACTAAGCGTTATACAAAAAAATGTTTGAAATAAAAGTTGTAGGTTTTTAAATTCTCTACAACTTTTATTATATAAGTTTTTGCGCTAAAATTTATATTAAAGCCGTAATCTTAAAAAAACGTTTTTACGTGAAAACAGCCTCACCGAGAATTTCAGCAAACTTGGCGCCTAGGTACCCTATCTTGTAGAGAATAAAAAATTGAGTAAAATAGGCGATTTTAAAAAAAATCGTAGGACCAGTTTTTGAGAAAATCGCAAAAAACTGAAAAATTATACGAATAAACTACTACTTCCGGTTGACCGATTTTGATGAAAATGTTCGTGTCGCGTCCGGTAGTGGTATGTAACTTAAGTTTCAAGTTTCAAGTTTGTACGATGTTCCGTTCTTGAGATATTCTGTTCACACACAGACACACACACACACACACACACACAGACACACACACAGACCAATCGCTAAAAACATGTTTTTTGGGTTCAGGGGGTCTGAAAACGTATAGATCCGGTGAAAACTCGATTTCTTAAAATCGACATGAAAACAATACTTTCCTTCCTATATATTCATATAGGCAAGAGAAAGTAAAAATTCATCTGAATATATAAATAACAGAAAATCATATATGAAAACAAATTAATCACATCATTATGTCTGACAGATTAATAACTACAGTGTAGTGACCGTGCGTGGGTCGCACATTACAGTAGCGATTGTATACTTTTGTGACAGTACCGTTGTTGCATGGCGAGGGATGAAGAGTGGAGTAGATAAACACCGAAGCTGCTTGTGCCAATTTGAATTGTCCAAGGTATAACATGACTTAAGACATTTCTGAAAGCCGTTTTTCAACCCACATTCTCAGCATTCATTCATTGTCAGGTTTTTCTCCTTTTCTTCTATCCACCTGGTGTACTGTTTTTGCTCTTCATGGAAACCCTTAAAGTCTGTACTTTGTTGTCTGAATTTGGTCCGGTTCATTAAGTTTTCTCGGTTTATTCCGGTTTTCTCAATATCCTTTCTGACTTTTTTAAAACATTTATCCGACATTTTGGATATTATGTTTAATGTCTTTAACATTTGTTTTAACCAGTTGTCATCCATCTATACAGATGTCCATAAAAATTTCGTTTTCTTTTTCTAATTGTTTCCATCGTTCATTTTCCTTCTTGACGTCGTAACCTATATTGTCCATCTACTACCTTCAGACACATTATATTGCGGAGGATTTATTTATAAAAGGGGTGTGTGTTAAAGAGAATAATAAGTTTTACAAAATTAATTTCATTATTTTATAGCCACACTTTTGTCGTTGAAAATTTTTAAGTATTTTTCTGAGGAATTAAATTTTTTTCTTGACTACCCCTTTAAAAATTTTTGAATTTCATAAGTATGTAGTATTGATAAGAAACTAAATTAACATACATATTCAATTTGGTTGTTTTATTTTGTAAAAATGGAAACAAAGAAACAGGGTTATCATAAAAAAATGGTGGGGTTTTGAATTATAAATGAAAACAGAAATACTTACAGTTGATGTTGTTTATTTATCGAATTTATCATCTCAAACTTTTTTTTGACATAATTAATAATTTCCAATATGTATATCATTTGTCGTTTGGAAAATATCCAATCGATATTTAGTTTCTGTCTGAACGTTACTTAACATATCTTCTGTTACGGTTGTCAATGCTTCATTAATTTTTAACTTTTAACTTTTTGTGTGGATTGTTGTTTAGGTCATCAGCTGAAAGGCTGGTTTGAACCTGTAGATGTTTTACTAAGTAAAATGAGGTGTGAGGTGGTTTACTATTGCCTTCTTCACTGAGTGGAAAAGTATGCTTATCAGCATGCCGGGCCTTATGAAAAGCACATATTTTCCACTCTGCAAATGACACCTTCACTTCATTCACCACTGGGTCTGGCTGTATAATAAAATTCATTACTTTCAGAGAAGACAACTCTGATTAAGTCTTTTGCACCTCTACTTCTTCTGTTCTTAAATGATTCAGTCATTTAATTGGCTGACCATGTGATAAGAAACATAACTATTTATTTTAGCCCTATAACGAACAAATTGAATGTAAATAATCGATACATAATTCAATTAAGTGATTTCAACAAAGAAGAAAGACTCTATTACTTGCTTTTTCATCATACTTAACAACAACCCAAAACCTTGAGTTGAGGTTAGAACTGCAGTTGACAAATTTTGGGTTGGAGGCTATCAGAGTTACCAATAAAACATCTCAAAATTTCCCTACTCTTGGTTTGAATTACTGCAACCCTACCATTCTTTTAAAGTAACCCTGCATGAAAAATTCAGTAGAGTACAGTATGTGCCAAAATCTATTATCTTTCATTTTAAAATTCTTGGTATTTTTTAGTTTCGATGTACCTATTTTGTTATAATATAATAATAAACAATTATTATATATTTTTATTCTGTATCCAAATATTGATATCATTCCATTTATGAGAAATTACTGTATTTAATTCTGAAAATATCAAAAAAAATGTGATCATTGTAATTATGTATTGTATTGAAATGAAATTTTTTATTTTGTAAATAATCTTAAAGCTAATGTCAAACAGGGTTTTATTAATGTTTTAATAACTGAATTTTTTCTACTTAATTTTATAAATTTGTAATTTTTTAACAATGGTTTTTTGTGTATAATAGTTTTAGTTTTATACAAGATGGTATCAGTCGCTTTTTGCAAAAATTAAAATTTGTGTATTAATTTAATTGATTAATATTATTAACGTGGCCCCACTGGGTTGGTCTAGTGGTAAAGACGTCACCATGAGTCAGGTGTTTAACAGCTGATTTTCGGAGATAAAGGTTCCTTGGTTCAAATCCTAGTAAACGTAGTTACTTTTTGTAAATATCATAACACTGAGCTGTTTTCGAAATGTTTTTATTTAAAATTTTTTACTAATACTGTAAACAAGATGTCAATGTAATTTTTCACTGTAGAATGGTTATGATACCATAATACTCAAGTTAAATAAAATATATAAGTACAGTAACTAAAAGATATTCTGCGACTGATCCCATATCTTGTATTTTAATTACAAATGGAAATTTAATTTCTGTCTTTTTTTTAAACTGTTAAATTGTATATAGCTTTTTTATACAGAGCGTTATCAAATAACATTTAAATTCACCAATTGAACTACGTTGACCCGTTGGTGTAGTGGTAAGTGTAACTGGTTGGTGTAACTTCAAACTTAACCCATTCTTTGTATAGATTACAAATTCAAAAAGCATTTGTCTTTATCTCTTATGGTTTCTGACTTTGATATTTTGACTTCTGGTTTTGGGCTACTTCTGGTCGAAACTGGAACTTCAAACCCAATTTCAACCCTTCAAATTTTTGTGTAAATTACAAATCCGAAAACAGCTTGTTCCTGTCTCTTGTAGTTTCTGATATCTGGGTATGGTAGATGGGCAGACATAAGAAAATGATCGATGACAGTTTTAAAACTTTGTACCCATAAATATTTAATTTTATCAAGGTTTCTGGTATTAACATAGACTAACCTTCTCTCTTAATATTAAAACCTCTTTTTAAACTGGATTAAGACCTCTTTTTATTTTTAAAATTGATGGAAAAATCCATGTACTGCAATTAATTTGTAATTTAATTGCATTTTTTTAGAAATAAGTTCAAAATTTTGTTTACGCTCTGCATATTGTTGTAAATAAAGAGATTAGTTTTGTATGTTAATATTGTACATAATATTAGTAAATAGTTATATAAAATTGTATATAAGTAATACATTTATAAACGGTGCAATTTAAAAATTTTAATATAATTGAATGCATTTATTAATCTGTTTAGTTATTAAAAATAGTCAAATCAAAAAGATGTTATATTTTTCTATTTAAATAAATTTGTATTAATAATTTTGTTTTCTTGTTTTTATAACGTGTTAATATTTTTTTTGTTTTCTCTCACCTGTGTGTTGTACAATGATTTATATTTTATGCAATGGTGGTTTACCAATAATTTTTTTGTTTTCTCTCGCCTGTGTGTTGTAAAATTATTTATATTTTATGCAATGGTGGTTTACCATTGCCTTCCTCATTGAGTGAAAAAGTATACTTATCAGCATGCCAATAAGCATATAGTTTCCATCCTGCAAATGACACCTTCACTTCATTTATCACAGAATCTGTCTGTATAATGAAATCCATTATTCTCACAGGAGATAAATTTTAACTGGTGTCTTTTACAACTCTACCTCTTCTGTTCTTAAATGCTTCAGTCATATAATTGGCTGACCATGTTATCAAAACAGAACTTTTTTTTTAGCTCTGGAATTAACAGATTGAGTAAATAATTTAACACTCTACCTCCCTGTTTTGGCATAAAGGAGACTTGTCAATATTTAACAGAAATTTTTTTGAATAATGTTCAAGAAAATTTTGGAACCAAGATTATGAATTAATCCTCGTATTCTAAAAAACAGGTAATTCGTGAATGGTTGGTGAAAAACAGTGAAATTTAAGTTAATAAGTAGGTTTGTATCTAGTCACTTCTTCATATGTTCTGAAATTACGAAAGAGGAATATTGTCTATTCCAAGCAGAGCTCATGCATACCTGGTTAATAAAAAGGCATCTGAAGTTTTTTACTTTTTCTTGCCTGTATGAATATATAGAAGGAAAGTATTGTTTTCATGTTGAATTTTTGAAATTGTGTTTTCACCGGATCTACATGTTTTCAGACCCCCTGAACCCAAAATCATGTTTTTAGCAATTGGTCTGTGTGTGTTTGTGTGTGTGTGTGTGCGCGCGTGCGTGTACGGAACATCGTGTGTGTGTGTGTGTGTGTTCGTGTGCGTGTGCGTGCGTGCGTGTGTGAAGAAAATATCTCAAGAACGGAACATCGTACGAACTTGAAACTTAAGTTAGATAGTACTACCGGACCAGATACGAACATTTTTATCAAAATCAGTCAACCGGAATTAGTAGTTTATTCATGTCATTTTTCACTTTTTGCGATTTCTCAAAAATGGCTCTTACAATTTTTTTGAAAATCGCATTTACTAATTTTTTTATGCTCTACAAGAGAAGGTACAGTTCAGCCGTTCTTAGTTTGCTCCTACTGTCAACAAACCAAAGCCAGCGACTACAGGGTGCACGCTAGAGTCTTTACGGATGTTGTATCCCTGTTAGGTTAACTATTTTTTAAATTATAAGTACTTAAAGTACTAAAAACATCAGTCAATATATGATGTAGGCCTAACAATTTCATTTAGATAAATACTTTTAAAAGTATTTTGTATTTAAATACTTTTGAAAGTATTTTGTTGTTACTTTTTAATCAGCGTGTACACATTTTGATACAATGCGCATGCTCAGTGACATCATTATTTGTTTACATTAGGAGCAAACTAAGAGAGGCTGGACTATAGGTGCCATGTCTGCTGAAATTCTTAAGGAGGCTGTTTTCTTGTCAAATTTTTTTTAAGATTGCGGCTTTAATATGCATTTTAGTGCAAAAAAGTATATAATAAAAGTTGTAGAAAATTTAAAATCCTAGAACTTTTATTTCAAACATTTTGTTTGTTTAACGCTTAGTTTAGCGATTTTCTGTTTTTTTTTTTAAGAATACAGCCTTAGTATTATTTTATGACAAAAGTGTATAAAATATAATTTATAGGAAATTAAAGATCTACAATTTTTATTTAGCATTTTTCTCTACAGAGCCTAGTATAGCGTGAAAGAGTGATTTTTTATATTTTTAAGCCAAACTGAGGTTGATTTTCATTTTGCGTCTTTAACTCATAATTAAAATAAGGTTATGTTTATTGAGGTTAGTTTTATGTTTATTTTGAATGTTTTATTACTAATGTTAGGGTATTTTTTTAATTATTTTCATTGGCAAGAGAAAGTTGTGTGACTGTTTCACACCAGATTATTTGGCAAACTTGTTGAGTAAAATATATAAACAAATATGATTTAATTAAATGAAAAATTTCTGTTTATTTTTTCAGAGGGCAGAACTATGAGGTGTTGGAAAATAATGAACGTTACGCAGTGTCTTCGTGATGAATCAAGTTTATTTGATTTTCAACTTGTTTTGAAAAAAATAAGACTGTGCAGAGTAAACTAATTTACAAGAAAAGATGCAACTTGTATAATATTCAACAATTTAGTATTATCTTAAGTATTATAGAAGAAAGTAATTTTAATACTGCTGAAAATTTGTTCAAGCTTGTTTGGATGTATAGAATTCAACTATGAAGGTTTTACTGGTAAAACTATAAATTTGTATTGCCCAACAATTTTAGTATTATGTTAAGTATTACAGATACTGAGTCATGGGAATGCCTTTTGGGAATGGATGTGCTGTAAGATGCGCTGCCCACAACTGACTGGTGGAATGTTAAATTACTTGCACTCAATCTGTTAGTTCCAGGACTACAAAAAATAGTTCTGTTTCTTATTACATGGTCAACCAATTAAATGGCTGAAGCATTTAAGAATAGAAGAGGTAGAGGTGTACGAGGTGTGACTATTAAATAATGAGACTTGACGTAAATATTTTATTTTTATTTTATACATAATCACTTATTGTCACCTTCAATATACACTCCTTCTCTATCCATACAACTCTCCCTAGAAATTTTCCATTATTGGAAACAGTGCTGGAAGTCATCTTCTGTCAGCTCCTTCAGGACACGTGCCACTCAAAAATGTTTGTACTGACACTTTGTATGCGATTGAAAATGACCCAAATTCTTTGGAAACGATAATAACATGTGATGAAACGTAGTTTTTTTTACTTATGATCCAGAAACAAAGCACCAATCCATGCACTGGAATTGCCTAACTTCACCGAGAGCCAGAAAAGATCGAATGAGCAAGTCAAAATTTAAAGCAATGTTTTTTTTATATCCATGGGATTGTGAACCTTCACTGGATTCCTGAAGGTCAAACAATTAATTAATATTTTTACCTTGAGGTACTTTCTAAACTACATCAAAGAGTGAGGTAAAAATCCCTCGAAATGTAGAAGGAAAAATCATGGGTTCTCCACCAAGATAATGCGCCAGCTCATTCCGCGTTATCTGTCAAGAGGTTCCTAGCCAAGCATCTCAGTGTTAGAAGATCCATCTTATTCACCAGATCTTGCACCATGTGACTTCTACCTGTTCCCTAAGGTGAAATCTGCATTAAATGGGACAAGATTTGAGTCTGTGGAAGCTGTAAAAGAGAAAGCGGCACGTGTCCTAAAGGAGCTGACAGGAGATGACTTCCAGCGCTGTTTCCAACAATGGAAAATTCGCATGGAGCATTGTAGGGATAGAGAAGGAGTGTTTATTCGAGGTGACAATCAGTGATTATGTATAAAATAAAGATAACATGTTTTATAACGTCAGTCTCGTTTTTTAATAGCCACACCTCGTATAAGACACTAATCAGAGTTATCTTCTCTGAGATTAATGAATTTCATTATACAACCAGACCCTGTGGTGAATGAAGTGAAGGTGTCATTTTCAGGGTGGAAGGTAAGTGCTTTTTAGAGGGTCTGGCATGCTGATAAGCATGCCAGACCCTCTCAGTGAAGAATACATTTGAATTCCCACTCCTCGTTTCACTTAAAAGAGATTCAAAACAGCCTTTCGGCTGATGACCTAAACAACAACACATGATATGTTTAGCTTCAATGGTTTAACCAACCATTTGATATGCTGAACCCCAAAATTATGCAACGTAGCTGATGCTACCAATTTTTTATTTTTATTTTTTGAGACCACAGTGGATCACTTGAGGCTATTTCTGGGCACTCCCTTTTGGTTCTTTTCTTTGATTTTCCTCCAGCATTCTTTCATTCTGGCAGATCTTTGCCTTTCTGCTTCTGAAAAGATCACTTTTTATTTATTTCTTGTGATCTTTTCAGATGCTGCGATTCATGTGTGTCTTTAAGTGACTGTGCACCAAATCCGAGTGCAGTTATTCTGTTCATTGTCAAGTGGTGGATTATTTCTTAAGAAACTTTCCATATTGTGACTGTCAAAGGTTTCAACCTTGGAAAGAATAAATTCTCGAGTTACAACTTTGGATGTTATCCAAAGAGGTGATGACGTGGGATGAGATTTGGTGATAGTGAGTTTGTGAAAGTAATTCCATTTTAGTTCACTTAACTTCGCTTTAATTATGTTCAGCTATCCACCCATACCACGTGGAGGTGCGCACCTGTTTTCCTTTTTTGATAGTTGTTTTTTTTCTAAGGATTTGGTTTTAGAAAAAGGTGCCAGAATTAATATCGGTTGCTTGCAATTTTATTGTATTATTATTATTATTATTATTATTATTATTATTATGTATTGTATATTAATTAATTTTTTGTATTATTATTATGTATTGTATTATAATTGTATTATTTAGTATAATGTATACTTAATTTATCTAATATTATAATTTAAAACTATCATAATGTTTTATATCAAGTCACAGACAGACAGTAGCTATTAGGTTTTAATAAATGTTTAAATAATTTTTAGTTATAAGTATTTCAACTGCCCATAACAGACAAGTGGAGTGTCAAATTATTTACACTCAATCTGTTCGTTGCGGGGCTAAAATAAATAGTTCTGTTTTTTATCACATGGCCAGTCAATTAAATGACTGAATAATTTAAGAACAGAAGCGGTAGAGGTGTAAAAGACTCTAATTACAGTTATCTCCTCTGGAAGTAATGAATTTCATTATACAGCCAGACCCTGTGGTGAATGAAGTGAAGGTGTCATTTGGAGAGTGGTAAATACTGTATGTGCTTTTCAGAGGACCGGGCATGCTGATAAGCATACTTTTCCACTCAGTGAGGAAGACAATGGTAAACCACCTCACTCCTCGTTTTACTTAGTAAAACATCTACAGGTTCAAACCAGCCTTTTTGCTGATGACCTAAACAACACTGTTTTATACCATTTTATTATATGTATATGTATTCTTTCCCTCGTACAGGGCAAATTGAAGACCAAGTGTGGTGACATTAGACTTTTTGGAAGCTCTTTTTGTAGCCCATATTCTAAGCTTTCATTCATTGTAGGCTTTTCTCCTTTCTTCTGCCTACCCGGTGTTCTGTTTTCACTCTTCATGAAAGTCCGTTTAGTTGTTTGAATTTGGTTTGGTTCATTAAGTTTTTACGGTTTATTCAATATCTTTTTTGACTTCTTTAAATCATTTATCTGACACCTTACATTTATTTTTTAGTGTCTTAAACATTTGTCATCCATTCTATAAAGGTGTCCATACAATTTTAGTATTCTTTTTCTTATCTTTTTCATTAATCGTTTATTTTCCTTATGCAATTTTATTCTCAACTTCATAACCTATATTGTCCATCTTTTATCTTGTGAAGCATCTTTCTCTCAAATTTCTGTGATTCTTTTAGACCAGCTTTACTGGTCATTTTAAGGCACTCACTCACGTACAGACATGTAGGTTTTATCACAGTATTATGATATCTAATCTTGATTTGTTATGAGAATATTTTCTTCTTGTACAAGTGGAGTTCCTTGAAGTGCACTGGCCATCTTTCCTCATCTGTCATTCGCTTCCCTTTTTGCTGGTCTTTGGTTGTATTATATATCCAAGATACTTAAAACAATCAACTTTCGCAATTTTTTCGTGTTTTGTTTTCAGGTGATTGGGGAGGGGGCTATTTTGATGTTTGTTATGAATTTTTTTTCTCGAAGGAAATCTATTGTTCTGCTTTTTCTTCTTATTCTTTTAACACGTTGATTTGTTCTATTACTGTTTCTGTTTTTCTAGAAACGATTACAAGATCGTCTACAAAAGCAAGACAGTTTATCTTTATACCATTTTTTTGATCCACCAATGTGTACTTGGTTTAACAATCCTTCATTAACAGGTTCAATTTCCTGTTCCTAAATAACTTTTTCCAGCACTCAGTTAAAAAGAACTGGTTTCATTCTATCACCCTGCCTAACTAATGCCTGTTTTAATTTCAAACTTTTCGGAAATTTTTGCTATAAATTTTACTAGTCACTTTCCTTATCTAATACGATGATTTCTATTATAATTTTGTTAAACATTTTTTGTATTGTTTATAAATTATTTATAATATAGGAAAAACCACCAAATATACAATAGATCATCATCTGTCAAGGACTAGGCTCCATGGCCTGTTCCGGCATCCATCTCTTTTTAGGTCTTCCCAAGCCTCGCTTCCCTCTAGGTTTATATTTCCATGATCACAGAGGAAGTCTGTGAGCTGGCATGCAAAGTAAATGACCAATTTCTCTTATTTATTCTTAACGTTCCCAACAATAACTGAACATTTAACTTGGCGCGGATAGCTTTGTTACATACTCTATGTAACCGGGTACAATCTTTGACTTCCCGCAAAAATCTTTTTTGAGCAGCCTGGATACAAGATTCATTCCTCTGTAATAACACCCATGTTTCACTCCCACATGTTATGAGTGGTACAGCCATTGCTCTATAAAATTTCATTTGGGTGTCCTTTCTTATTGTCCTGCAAATACAACCACAGACAGTGCTGAATTTGCCAGTTTTTCACTCACGTCATCATCTTTGTCATAGGAAATCTTGCATCCTAAATATTTATCTATTGTACTTATGATACAATAGATGCATGCAAATATATAAATACATCATCGCATGCACACTTTTATGTTAGTTGATGATTGGGGTTCAATTAACCATACTCTCTCAAGATTGGTCGGCCTGGGTCTGTACAAGATTACACCTCATTTACATGTCACCCTCATCTCATTGGGTCATGGGGTTGCTTATTGTTCTTAATTGAACAGATTGTACACACATAGGGATAGAAAATTAAAAAAAGGTTATTGCGTACTTTTACTTACACTTTTTGTTACTTACTTTTTTTTTAATCAAGTCAGTCATCTATTTTGCATTTGGTGAATTTTTATAGTATATAATCTTTTTTTATTTATTGATCTTAACTGAATCTCATTTTATTTTCTTCAGTATTGCTTTTAATTTTTGTAAATACGTAGTTAAAATATATCTTTTAACTGTATTTTTTGTAATAAATAAATAAATAAATTTGATATAAAGATTTTATACTTGTAATGTAGAATATTTTGTATTGAAATATATATAAGTAGTATTTTTATTGTTATGTGAAATAAAATATTTGGTTTTTAACTTCTGTTATTTTTTTCTAAGAATAATTGTCTAAACTTTATTACAATTATCTTCGAAACTGTTGTGAACTATTGTTCTGTTCTGATAAATTGGCTGGTTGTGTAATAATAGTTTCTGAAAATGCTTCACAGGCTATCACAATGGCGAGAGAAAAATTATGTCTAATTGAAATTGTATGATAATTTAAATGATAAAGGACTTAAGTACACAGACGAAGCACCGTATTAGCCTATTAATGTGCCAGAAACATATTTACAGGATGATTCAAAATTATACGGCAATCTCTTAGGATCTCATTCTATAGCTAAAAATAAGAAAAAAAGTTCATATAAACATATGCCTGAAAACGCTTAGTTAGCGAGTTACGGCTAGCGAAAAATTTCACCTAGAACTCTGTACCCTCGGTGAAGTAAGGCCGTATAAAAATGTTCAAGGTAGTTACAAAGATACAAATACGAATGTTTCTAATGTTTTTTAATCTGAAAAATTGAATAAAATTGGTTCCAGAGCTGTAAATGCAATACTTTCAGAGATATCTTACATATAACACAAGAATTGGTGCAAAGAAATAACACATTTTTGTGTTTAACGTAAGATTACTTCCATAAATGGTAAATAAAGGTGTATTTTTTCTAGAATAAATTTTCTACAAAAATTTAATTCTGAAAAGATTCATGTGAATTACTCAGGAAAAAATGAATAATATATATTGAAATTTTGCTTTATTTAAAATTAAAACGGACGCACATAAAACGCACATTCTTAACTGCATAACATCTTAGGTTGGGAGTAACAGCTGATCAATTTCAGCTGTTACTCCCAACCTACATATTAATTAATATTTTATGCAGTTAAAAATGTACGTTTTATGTGCGTCTGTTTTGATTTTAAATAAAGCGAAATTTCAATATCTATTATTCATTTTTTTCCTGAGTAATCCACATGAATCTTCTCAGAATTAAATTTTCTACAAATTTATTTAAGAAAAAATACACCTTTATTTACCATTTATGGAAGTAATCTTGTAACTACCTTTAACATTTTTATACGGCCTTACTTCACCGAGGGTATAGAGTTCTAGGTGAAATTTTTCGCTAGCCGTAACTAACTAACTAAGCGTTTTCAGGCATATGTTTATATGAACTTTTTTACTTATTTTTTGCTATAGAATGAGATCCCAAGAAATTGCGTATAGTTTTGAATCATTCTGTATATAACATGATTCATCATGGTGCCTTGCCGTCTGATATAGACTGTTGGTCACAAGTCTGCTTCTTCCAATCATAAGCTCATATGATTTCCAACTCATATGATTTGTTAATACCAGTTCCAAAGTTAAGTGGAATAATTGCTAATAGTAGGTTAATAGTAGCCATTCAAAGTTCTACTATTGGTTTCATAATCATAGACACCCGAATTTGAACCCTTGCATCTCCAAAACTATGAGTCGGATTTTAACATACTTTACATCAAAATTTAGCTCATTTTATTCTGCGTTGACCTATAATAAACATATATTTTTAATGCTGTTTAAAATTTGCCATATCGAGGTTGAAAGACAAAAGAGCCGGTTGTTTTTGCTACCTCAACAAATTTCATGTGTTTAGAGTAACTCGATAACTATGTGATCGAAAAAATTGAAATTTTAACACAACATGGACAATTATATTCTTACAGCGAGTACGAAATTCCAAATTCGTACGTTATTTAAATTTTGATTTATTAACAATATTCTGAACCTATCTCGGTAACCGCTCGATCGTTCGGCACGGGCAAACTATGGTTTTATTCAGCGTAAAAAGCTTTGTACAGGTATGTTAAAAACATGAAATATTGATTGGCCAATGTTGTGGTAGAATTTTTAAAATTTTGAAAAATAGACTCGGTAATGCGGGGGTGGGTGCTACTATTCATGTTGCCTGAATTTGACTGTCTACCTGAACTGACAATGCAGTCTATGAATTCAGGTAAACAGTCCGATAGGATGTCACGTACTCAAACTGGCAACATGGATAAAACCAAATATTTTTTTAACTTTCTCTTGCCTGTATGAATATATAGAAAGGAAAGTATTGTTTTCATGTCGATTTTTCGAAATCGAGTTTTCACCGGATCTACACGTTTTCAGACCCCCCTGAACCCAAAAAACATGTTTTTATCGATTGGTGTGTGTGTGTGTGTGTGCGTGTGCGTGTGTGTGTGTGGATGTGTGTGTACAGAATACTCAAGAACGGAACATCGTACGAACTTGAAACTTAAGTTAGATACTTTTACCGATCCCGACACAAACATTTTCATCAAAATCGGTCAACCGGAAGTAGTAGTTTATTCGGGTCATTTTTCACTTTTTTGCGATTTCCTCAAAAAAGGCTCGTAACTTACAATTTCTTATTTAAATTGGCTAATTTGCTACATACGCCATGGCTGCTGAAACTCGTGGAGAGGCTGTTTTCTCATTAAAAAATTGTTTTTTCAAGATTGCGGCTTTAATATACATTTAGCGCAAAAATGTATGTAATAAAAGTTGTAGAGAATTTAAAATCCTACACCGTTAATTTCGAACATTTTGTAAGTTATAACGCTTAGTTTAGCGTTAATTATCAATTTTTTGTTTTTCTTTCACGAAAATGTATAAAAATTAGATTTTTCAAGATTTCAGCTTTAGTATAAATTTTACGACAAAAGTGTATAATCAAATTTATAGGAAATTAAATGATCTACAACTTTTATTTAGAGCATTTTCTCTATAGACCCTAGTTTAGCGTGAAAGAGTGATTATCCGTATTTTTAAGCCAAACTGAGGTTGATTTTCATTTTGCGTTTTTCACTCATGATTAAAATAAGGTTATGTATTTTGAGGTTAATTTTTTTGTTTATTTCTAATGTTTTATTACTAATTTATATTGTTAATTATTTGCATTGGTAAGAGAAAGTCGTGTGAGTGTTTCACACAGATAATTTTTTAAATTTAATTTGAAATCTAGGAATAAGCCCGTGGTTAAAATTGTATATATTAATGATGTAGACATGTGCTAATAATACTTGATGAAATAAAAATAGTTACACAAACGATTAAAAGTAACCATAAAATTTAACATAAGCCGATCCATGTTTAGTTATAACAATAAATTATATTAAAAATACGGAAAAGGGGCTATAAAAAACCAACTATAACCATATTACGCCAAGATTACTTACACGTTTTATTTTATTATTATTATTATTAAAAATAATAATAATAATAATTGTTATTATAATAGCTGATAAGAACAGAGCCTGTTATACGTAATACCGTTTGGGATAGATGAGGATGGTGGCGTAAGCAGGGGGGGGGGGCGTCAGCGGTCAACTTCGCTTAAACGGTCTCTGACAAATGAGTTAGTTCTCGTGAACGGAACCACCCATTTTATGGTTTGCCGACAGCCAAACACACCCGACTCACAGCTACATCTAAAAATATGATGTGAAACTCACACAACTTTCTCTTGCCAATGCAAATAATGAACAATATAATCTAACATTAGTATTAAAACATTAGAAATAAACAAAACAACTAACTTCAACAAACATAAACTTATTTTAATCTTGAGTGAAAGACGCAAAATGAAAATCTACCTCACTTTGGCTTAAAAATACGAAAAATCACTCTTTCACGATAAACAAAGCTTCGTAGAGAAAAATGCTCTACATAAAAGTTGTAGATCTTTTAATTTCCTATAAATTTAATTATACACTTTTGTTGTAAAATTTATACTAAGGCTGAAATCTTTAAAAAATTCATCTTTTTATACATTTTCGTGAAAGAAAAACAAAAAATCGATAATTACCGCTAAACTAAGCGTTATATAAACTGTTAGAAATTAACGTTGTAGGATTCTCTGCAACTTTTATTATATACTATACATTTTTGCGCTAAAATGCATATTTATGTCGCAATCTTAACAAAATAATTTTTTTACGAGAAAACAGCCTCTCCAAGAATTTCAGCAGTCATGGCGTATGTAGTAAATGAAATGCATACTAAGGCTGAAATCTAAAAAACATCGATTTTTTTTACACATTTTCGTGAGAAAAAAAACAGAAAACCGCTAAATACCGCTAAAATAAGCGTTATAAAAACATTTCTAAATAAAAGTTGTAGGATTTTAAATTCTCTACAACTTTTATTATATCTATTTTTGCGTTTAAATGCATATTAAAGCCACAACATTAAAAAAAAACATTTTTTTTTACGAGAAAACGAGCTTTCCAAGAATTTCAGCAGACATGGCGCCTACCCTATCTTGTAGAGTATAAAAAATGTAGTAAATGAGAAAAAAATCGCCAATTTTGAGAAAATCGCAAAAAGTGAAAATGTCACGAATAAACTACTATTTCTGGTTGACCGATTTTGATGAAAATGTTCGTGCGGGTCCTGGTAGTAGTACTTAAGTTTCAATTTCGTACAATGTTCCGTTCTTGAGATATTCTGTTCAGGCACACGCACACACACACACACACACATACGCGCGCGCGCACACACACACACGTACACACACACACACACACACACACACACACACACACACACACACACACACACACACACACACACACACACACACACACACACACACAGACACACACACACAGACCAATCGCTGAAAACATATTTTTTGTTATTGTTAATAATTAACAATATAACCTAATATTAGTTATAAAACTTTAAAAATAAACAAAAAAAAACTAATCTAAAAATACATAACCTTATTTTAATCATGAGTGAAAGACGCAAAATGATAATCAACCACAGTTTGGCTTAAAAATAGTACGGATAATCACTCTTTCACGCTAACTAGGCTCTGTAGAGAAAAATGTTTTAAATAAAAGTTGTAGATCTTTTAATTTCCTATAAATTTGATTATCCTTTTGGTCGTTAAATTTCATACTAAGGCTGAAATCTGGAAAAAATCATTTTTTTATACATTTTCGTGAAAGAAAAACAAAAAAAATCGCTAATTACTGCTAAACTAAGCGATATACAAAATATTCGAAATAAAAGTTGAAGGATTTTAAATTTTCTACAACTTTTATTATATACATTTTTGCGCTAAAATGCATATTTAAGTCGCAATCTTAAAAAAAGAAGTTTTTTAAGAAAACAGCCTCTCCAAGAATTTCAGCAGTCATGGCGTATGTAGTAAATGAGCCGATTTACAAAAAAATCGGCTCAAGTTACGAGCCGTTTTTGAGAAAAATCGCAAAAAAGTGAAAAATGACACGAATAAACTACTACTTTCGGTTGACCGATTTTGATGAAAATGTTTGGGTCGGGTCCTCTAGTGGTGTCTAACGTAAGTTTCAAGTTCGTACGATGTTCCGTTCTTGAAATATTTAATAAATACCGTGTAGATCCGATGAAAACTGGATTTCGAAAAATCGACATAAAACAGTAATTTCTTTCCTATATTTTAATTCAAATTGGTAAGAGAATTTAAAAATAAGTTAAAAAAAAGTTTAGGCTATTTATAATTTATTACCAGATCCCGAAAGAACTTGTATTAATCGTTATTATGTTAAAATTTTTAAACTAATTTTCATAATTTCGTAATAGTTTATTTGGGTATTTTAGTATAGAATAGCCATGTCTTTTCTACAAAAAAATGTGAAAATTATTTAAATTTTTTTTGTAGAACTCTATCTTTAAGGGTAAGGAGATTCTACGTTACAAATAATAGGGCTACATTGTATTTTGCGTTTTAGGTATATGATTTCTTTGGTGATATTAAAAACAAAGAGATTAAAATATTGATAAATTTTTTAAGCGTTCTCTATGTAACTTACACACAAAGAAGAACTAATGTCCAGTAGCTGTAATAAACAGATAACGTGATTACCCACCTAAGAAATTCCTGTAAAAGGAGTCACCGTCAACTGTTTTATTTTATGAAATCTTTTATAAAATTTGACTTTAAATAATTTTCTCTAACTTTAACTCCATTTTCTATTATCCTATAAAATTTTGTGTCTTCTTCTATCTAAACTAAAAATCTTTAACTTGAATCCTTTCTTTAAAATTCTCACGGTTTTCAGAAGGTAATTTTACAGAAATTAATTTGGTATAGTAAATATAATAAAAAACAAAGTATTAAATTTTTAGAAAATAAAAGCTTAACAGGAGCAAACCTAGTGTTATTTAAATTTTACGAGAAATAACAAATATAGGCCTACTAAAAAAATTCAATAAGAAAAATTAATAAAAAATTGTTGTGAAACACTCACATGACTTTCTCTTGCTAATTTAAATACTCAAATATATAACCATATTTAATCATGAGTAAATAAAGTAAAATGCTGAAATTCTTGGAGAGGCTGTTTTCTCGTAAAAAATTTTTTTTTTAAGATTGTGGCTTTTATATGCATTTAAGCGCAAAAATGTATGTAATGAAAGTTGTAGAGAATTTAAAATTCTACAACTTTTATTTAAACATTTTTTTGTATAACGCTTAGTTTAGCGATAATTAGCGATTTTCTGTTTTTTTTCTCCCGAAAACGTAAAAAATCGATTTTTTTTACGATTTCAGCCTTAGAATGCATTTTACGACAAAAGTGTATGTAATAAAATTTTTAGGAAATTAAAAGATCTACAACTTTTATTAGAGCATTTTTCTATACAGAGCCTAGTTTAGTGTGAAAGAGTGATTTTCCGTATTTTTAAGCTAAACTGAGGTTTATTTTCATTATGCGTCTTTCACTCATGATTAAAATAAGGTTAAGGTTTTTTAAGTTAGCTTTTTGTTTATTTCTAATGTTTTATTACTATTGTTAGGTTATATTGTTAATTATTAGCGTTGGCAAGAGAAAGTCGTGTGAGTGTTTCACACCAGATTTTTTTTTTCTCATTAAATGATTTCATTATTGTTTCGCAACCCCTCTATAATATCACCACAACCCTCAGGTTGAGAATCACTGTTCTAGGGTAAAAGACATTCTGTTCTTAAAACGACCGGAAACGGCACAAAATTTTACACAGCTCAAGGAGAATTAACTTACACTGCCGTATCTATACCGGTTGATTAGGCTACTAACTTCGTGTCACAAAACAAAATTTCCTTTTCTTAGAAGGACAATTATTAAAAAAGTGCTCTCGAACCTTTCCATAAAAAAATTGGTCCGTTATTAAGGGGAGTATGGAATGAAAAACTAAACAATATCGATTTTGGTTTTTTGTTAAAAATATAGTTTGAAATGTGCGCTTCAAAATGGCGTTAAAATCATGTTGCTATGCCAAATAGAAAATATTTTATTAATTTCTTGTGGTCTGTCTTTGTTTACACTTGTGTTTTTTTTTTAATTCATTTATTTAACGTCGCATCAACTACTAAGGTCATTAGCGACGACGTTGGGGTGTAACCATATACAATGGAGGATGAAATGATTTTTTGAACGTATGAAAATATGCCATGACTGAGTGGGATTCGAACCCAGGACCGTATGATGAGAGGCGAGCACGTTACCAACTGCGCCAATGCGGCCGGCACTTGTGTTTTTGTTTCTCAAACTTTAAACGCGAATATCTTCAAACGTCATTTTTAGAACTTTGTGTACCTTTCGCTCAGCTTCCACAAAAAGTACAAGGCTGAAATTTTTATGGAGTATGTTAATCGTCCAGTTCTATTGATTGAATATGCCGTTTTTACAAATATTGAAAATTATGGGAGAAACATTTTTTCGGTGATTTTTCGATGAAAAAAATTGTCTCTTTTTTAAAAAACGTGTGAAAATCAAAATTCTTACTTACTTTACTTTTACTTTTAGCGGGGTTCCTACAGATTGCTCCGCATCCCGCATTTCGATCTCCACAGCCTCCTGTCCCGCCAGTCATTTTCTCTTAAATTCCTTTTCTCCATGGCCCCTCGAACTCCCTCACTCCATCTCCCCGTGGGCCTTCCTCTTCTTCGTCTTCCCGCTGGACAGTATTCCCACACTCTCTTCGGCCATCTATCTGAATTCATTCGCTGAACGTGCCCATACCATGTTAACTGTCTGTCCTCAATTCCCTTCATAATTGTATTAGATCTTCCTACCCGTCTCCTAATATCCTCGTTTCTTACTCGATCTAATCTAGACAAACGACATGCTCTGCGGAAAAAATCCATTTCTAAAGCTTCCAATCGCTGTACATTCCTCTTACTCATTTGCCAACACTCCGCTCCATATGTTGCAATTGGCTCCACAACTGTACTGTAAAGCATCTTTTTTGTCTTCAGGCTAACTTTTGAAGACCACAACAGACCGTTCAGCTTTCGAATTGCTGCCCTTCCCTGACCGATACGACACCTTATATCCTCCTCACACCTGCCGTCCTCTGTGATAAGTGCTCCCAAGTATTTACATTTCGCAAAGTTCCTCACCAAAACTCCCTCCTCAACCAAATCCTCTCCCCTCTCCCCAACCACAACGTAAGCCGTTTTAGTCATATTAATCTTCATCCCCCACCTCAGATATTCCTCCTTCAGCCTCCTAAACATGTACAACATATCCTCCTCCTCATTTGTCAAAATTTTTACCATAATTAAATACTACACATTCTAATTATGTACCAAATAGTGGCCTTCCATACAAAACAAGAAAAAAAAAGTAGCTTTAGCTGTAGTGGTTGCTGAGAAAAAGGTACAAACATTAACATTGCTTAGGATAGGGATCCACACTCCCCTTAAAATAAGGTTGGAGAACACTGCTCTAAAGGTTTAAACCATCTTTTCGATTGATTACCTACATAACAACAATCTTTCTTAATCTATCATAGTTTGAAGGAATGGTGAATAGTATGAAAATTATTTAAATTTTATGTATATAAAATATAGCCTATGTATATAAATAAATATGCAACAACCAAAAAACTTTTTTAGGATGACAATTAAAAAATGAAATGAAAATGTGTTGTTTCTTAGTTGGTATAAGAATACCAACTTCGGGTCACAAAACAAAATTTTCCCTTCTTAGAAGGGAAATTATTATGGAAGGGCTTTCAAACCCTTCCATAACAAAAAATCTGGTGTGAAACACTCACACAACTTTCTCTTGCCAATGCAAATAATTAACAATAAACCTAACATTAGTAATAAAACATTAGAAATAAACATAACCTAATTTTAATCATGAGTGAAAGACGCAAAATGAAAATCAACCTCAGTTTGGCTTAGAAATACGGAAAATCACTCTTTCTCTCTAAACTAGGCTCTGTAGAGAAAAATGCTGTAAATAAAAGTTGTAGATCTTTTAATTTTCTAAAAATTTAATTATATACACTTTTGTCGTAAAATGCATACTAAGGCCGAAATGTTAAAAAAATTGTTTTTTCTCACGTTTTCGTGAGAAAAAAACTGAAAATCGCAAATTACCGCTAAACTAAGCGTTATACAAAAAAATGTTTATAATAAAAGTTGTAGGTTTTTAAATTTTCTACAACTTTTATTATATAACGTTTTGCGATAAAATGCATATTAAAGCCGCAATCTTAAAAAGAAAATGTTTTTACGTAAAAACAGCCTCACGCAGAATTTCAGCAAACATGGCGCCTACCCTATCTTGTAGAGAATAAAAAATTGAGTAAACCAGGCGATTTTAAAAAAAATCGTAGGACTAGTTTTTGAGAAAATCGCAAAAAAGTGAAAAATTATACGAATAAACTACTACTTCCGGTTGACCGATTTTGATGAAAATGTTCGTGTCGGGTCCAGTAGTGATATGTAACTTAAGTTTCAAGTTTCAAGTTCGTACGATGTTCCGTTCTTGAGATATTCTGTTCACACACACACACATACACACACACACACACACACACACACACACACACACACGCACAGACCAATCGCTAAAAACATGTTTTTTGGGTTCATGGGGTCTGAAAACGTATAGATCCGGTGAAAACTCGATTTCGAAAAATCGACATGAAAACAATACTTTCCTTCCTATATATTCATATAGGCAAGAGAAAGTAAAAAATTGGCCCGTTATTAAAAAAAGAAGGTTAAAGACCATTGCTCTAGAGGTTCCATCCATCTTTTCGACTGATGACCTAATTAACGACAATCTTTCTTAATCTATCATAGTTTGAAGGAATGGTGAATAGTATGAAAATTATTTAAATTTTATGTACGAAAAATATTTAACGACCAAAAAACTTTTTTAGGATGACAATTAAAAACTGAAATAAAAAAGTGAAATGAAAATGTGTTGTTTGTTAGTTGGTATAAGAAGGAGTTTATAATTAAGTAGAAATTGGAAAAGAATTGTCTACAGTTGATGTAATAAATGGGATATCTTTACAAAGAGGACACTGAAAAATGTTTGGACCCTTTCTTTTATAAATTGTTATCTCTTTTTCTTTCTTCTTTCTTCTTCTTCTTCTTCTTCTCGTTCACCGAGTGGAGCGGATTAATTAGCGTTCACAGTCCACAGTCAGTATACAAGTAGAGAAAAGAGAGGTGCATTCGGTTGACCAGAAGTCGATTGGTCACCAAACAACTGATAACTCCTGAAGGTGGTCTTACTAAAATAAACGAACTCATGTCACATTACTTTGTTATTCAAACGTTCCCACAACTAGACATACATAAATAAAAATATTGTTGTGAAATACTACATGATTTTCGTGTGTCCATGTAAATAATGACAAATAAAATCTGGTGTGAAACACTCACAAAACTTTCTCTTGCCAATGCTAATAATTAACAATATAACCTAACATTAGTAATAAAACATTAGAAATAAACAAAAAACTAACTTCAAAAAACATAATCTTATTTTAATCATGAGTGAAAGACGTAAAGTGAAAATCAACCTCACTTTAGCTTAAAAATACGGAAAATTACTCTTTCAAGCTAAACTAGGCTCTGTAGAGAAAAATGCTCTAATTAAAAGTTGTAGTTTTTTTAATTTCCTATAAATTTGATTACATACCTACTTACACTTTTGTCGTAAAATGCATAATAAGGCTGAAATCTTTAAAAAATCGATATTTTTCACGATTTCGTGACAAAAAAACATAAAATCGCTAATTACCGCTAAACTAAGTGTTATACAAAAAATGTTTGAAATTAAAGTTGTAGAATTTTAAATTCTCTACAACTTCCACTAGATAGGCTACATTTTTGCGCTTAAATGCATATTAAAGTCGCAATCTTAAAAAAAATGTTTTACGAGAAAACAGCGTTTCCAAGAATTTCAGCAGTTATAGCGTCTACCCTACCTTGTAGAGCGTAAAAAATGTAGTAAATGATGCGATTTTAAAAAAGATCGTAGGAGCCGTTTTTAAGAAAATCGCAAAAAAGTGAAAAATGACACGAATAAACTACTACTTCCGGTTGACCGATTTTGATAAAAATGTTCGTGTCGGGTCCGGTAGTGGTATGTAACTTAAGTTTCATATTTCAAGTTCGTATGACGTTCCGTTCTTGAGATATTCTGTCCACACACACACACACACAGACCAATCGCTAAAAACATGTTTTTTGGGTTCAGGGGGGTAGATCTGGTGAAAACTCGATTTCGAAAAATCGACATGAAAACAGTACTTCCTTCCTATAATATTCATATAGGCAAGAGAAAGTAGAAAAACGGATGGTTCCGTTGTTATTAAACCTGAAACTCGAACGCATTAAAAAATAAACGTACAGTAGTCTGTTCTTTGTTCTAACAAAAAGATTCTGGATAATAAAAATAAAAATATTTTTATCTTAATAGTAATTGATAAAAAAAGCTTTTGTATTGGTTAAATAGATTTTACACATTATGCACTTCAAAGTGAATTAATTTTGTTAAAAAAAGAAAAATTGATAAGAAAGAAATGATACTATTGTCTTTTTATAATAAAAATAGTAGGAGGGGCTTAAAAAATAATCAGACATTTTGATTGGTCGGTTTAATTAGTATATGAAATAGATAAATTAAACAAACATGTATATTACATTGTTGTTCTCATTGTATCTAACACTCGGTCTGTTTAGGTAGTACATTATAACAATAATAATATCAACCAATAGGAAACGTTTTTAGTCAGTTAATTGAAAATTTATGCATCGATGATTTTTTTGAATGCACCCGTACTTTAAACGTTCATTTTTTGTCCTTTGAAAAGTTTTTTGGGGTTGTAGTGGGGGTGGGAAGGGATGATATTCAAGGGTGAATTGATTGTGAAGCGTCAGAATTGTTGAGTACAACAACATGAATACTCCTAGTATCACATAAAACATAACCAACAATCTGATCCCACTTGTACACATCTATAGGGTGATTCAAAAAATATTTTATTAAATTCTATACCAATATAAAGACAAAGCGTGTTTCTTTTTGTGCAAGCTAATTTCCAAAACTACTGAACAGATTTTCATGAAATTTTGACAGCATATGCGTATTTATATTCACAGCAACATTTTCTTTTTAAATTTTCAAAAATGATAATCCCAAAGGGCCCTAATGAAGATTTTCATAAATGTATGTGTGTGCGTGCGCGCGCGCGCACACAGACACACACACACACACATTTTTTACAGATTTTCATCAAAAAATATCCCTTATTACCGCTAAACTAAGCGTTATACAAAAAAATGTTCGAAATAAAAGTTGTATGATTTAAAATTTTCTACAACTTTTATTATATAGGCTACATTTTTGCGCTAAAATGCATATTAAGGCAGCAATCTTAAAAAACAATTTTTTTTTCTACGAAAGCACAGCCTCCCCAATAATTTTAGTAGACATGGCACCTACCCTATCTTATAGAGCATAAAAAGTTTTATATATGATGCGTTTTTAAAAACAATCGTACGAGCCGTTTTTGAGAAAATCACAAAAAAGTGAAAAATGACACGAATAAACTACTACTTCCGGTTGACCGATTTTCATGAAAATGTTCGTGTACGGTTTGGTAGTAGTATCTAACTTAAGTTTCAAGTTCGTACATGTTTCGTTCTTGAGATATTTTATTCACACAAACACACACACACACACACACACACACGCACATGTTTTTTGGGTTTGTGGGTTCTGAAAACGTGTAGATCCGGTGAAAACTCGATTTCAAAAAATCGGCATGAAAACCATACTTTCCTTTCTATATATTCATATAGGCAAGAGAAAGTAAAAAATTTGGAATTAACCAAACTCTTAATAATTAGTCTAATGAAATTTATTACATTAAGAACTCATAATTTATTAATCATTCGTACAAACACCCACTGGGTTTATCTAGAGGTAAAGTTCTCGCCACGAGGCAGCTGATTTTTAGAGCCGAAGGTTCCTGGTTCGAATCATGGTAAAGGTATTTACTTTTATACGGATTTGAAACTAGACAGTACCTAGTTAAAGGTCTACTTTGATGATTAGGGTTCGATTGGCTGACCATTGATAAGAAACAGAACTATTTTTTGTAGCCCTGGAACTAGCAGATTGAGTGCAAATAATTTAACACTCAACCTGCCTGTTACGGGCATCTATATGTGTCAATCATTTACGAGGCTTATCTCTAAAGTAAAGACCGTTTTGTTGTAAAAAAAATAATTTAGAAAAATATGTAAAAACAAAGTGATACAGAATAAAATACGTAACTTACATTAATGCTCTGCGTAGTCGCCATATGAATTAAGACATTTGTCTCAGCGATTCACCAGCTTCAACGTACCCTCGTCATATTCTTCTGCCGCCAGTTCATTTAGCCACTGATTCACAGCATCTTCAAGTTCATCGTCACCTGCGAATTGCTTACCACCCAAAAATTCTTTCAATTTTCCAAATAAATGATAATCTGAAGGCGCTAAACCTGGACTGTACGGTGGGTGACCGAAAATTTCGCATCCAAATCTACTCAGTAAATCTTCTTTTTTTTTGGTTTAACGTCCGACTGTTCTGCAATTACTGCTAATGCAGACGGTGAAGGATGAAATGATGACTCAGTAAATTGAGCGTCTTACCTGCCACAAGTGGACCTGTATTCTCGTGCAAAAGTACGATGCCGTTTATAAGCCGTCCACGGCGCCGATTTTGAATGGCATGTCGTAACTTGCGTAGAGTTTTGCAGTAATATTCTGCATTTACAGTCGTTCCTAACGTCATTCAACAGTATGCCAAACCGATCCCAAAAGACCGTGGCCGTCAATTTCTTTCCAAACGGCAGTGGTTTGATCTTTGTCGATTTCGTTGGTGACTGAGGGTAACGCTATTCACATGACTGCCGTTTTCTTTCTGGTACGTAATAAAGAAAATCACGTTTCATCGCCAGTAACTATTAAATTAAGGAATTCATCACCATTTTCTTTGTAGCGCATCAGAAATTCCAACGCAGATCCCATTCGGATTTGATTGTGACGTTCCGATAACACGTACGGCATCCATTGCGCACAAACCTTTCGGAAGCTTCAATTGTTACGCACAATGTGACCAAACAGATCTTGAAACATCAGAGTAACTAAGGACCAATTCAGATATTGTCACGCGACGATTGTTTTTGATTTCTTCATCGACGTTTTTTAACAAGTCCTCGTTGGTTATTGAGGGTCTCCCCGAGCGTTTTTCATCATGCACATTAACTTTCGTATTTCTAAACTTTTCACACCATTTTCGAACGTTTCTTTCATTCATTACATTATCACCGTAGCTACACAACTGCCTATGAATTTCGACCGGTTTAACGTTTTGATGGTTTGAAAAACATAATATCACGCCACGTATTTCACAATCGGCGGCAAAATTAACTATCTGATTCTTTTAAAAACGCAATAACACCAAACATAAATAAAGATACAACAACGCGACAACTGACAAACAACAATGCAGTGTGTTGTATATTACGAAACTGGCCTTCTACAACACAGGTTAGCCAACCTCAAGGCGAGACATTTTCCAACGGTCTTTACTTTAGAGATGAACCTCGTAAATGACTGAAAAATTTAAGAACAGAAGAGGTAGAGGTGTAAAATACACTAATCAGAGTTATCTCCTCTGAGATTAATGAATTTGGTTATACAGCCAGACCATGTGTTAAATGAAGTGAAGGTGTCATTTGCAGGGTGGAAAGTAGATGGTTATCAGAGCGCTTGGCATGCTGATAAGCATACTTTTTTACTCAATGAGGAGGACAAATATAAACCACTTAACTCCTATTTTTACTTAGTAAAGCCTCTAAAGATTCAAAACAACCTTTCTGCTGATGTCCTAAACGGCGATATCTAATCTTGCAGAGCATAAAAAATGTAATAAATGAGGATGATTTAAAAAAAAATCGTTGGTGCCCTTTTTGAAAAAATCGCAAAAAAGTGAAATATTACACGAATAAACTAATACTTCCTTATGACCGATTTTGATGAAAATGTTCATGTTGGGTCCTTTAGTAGTACCTAACTTAAGTTTCAGAGCGCCCGGCATGCTGATAAGCGTACTTTTTCACTCAGTGAGGAAGGCCATAGTAAACCACCTCACTCCTCGTTTTACTTAGTAAAACCTCTAGAGGTTCAAACCAGCCTTTCGGCTGATAACCTAAACAACAACTATATATACACGATCTTCAGATATGCTGATTTCCATAATTAGTGGTAAACTAGTAGTAGTTTAAATTGTTGTAAATTGTAGTAATTGCAGTATCTAACTGGTGTTTTATTAAGGACGCAACCCTGATTATGAGAAGATAGAAGTAATACATCGGTAAATTTTCTGTCCCCCAATTGGTATGTTGGCAACAGTGTACTCAAGGCCAACTACCTTGGACAGGTAAAATATTCCAGTCAAGCATTAGTGTGGTGACAGCAGACGTTTCGTTATATTGTGTCAGCAATGGTTTTTTCTAAGGAAAAGACTGAGGCTTTTAACATAGGGTTGCGTTCTTAATAAAACACCCTACGGGTGTTCTATTAAGAACTATGTTAAAGCCACAATCTACGGCATATTTTTATTTTCCGTACTTTACAAATTATTAATTAATCTAAATTATTATTAAAACGAGTGTTTTATTAAGAACGCAACCCTATGTTAAAAGCCACAATCTTTTTCTTGGAAAAAACCATTGTTGACACAATATAACGAAACGACTGCTGTCACCACACTAATGCATGACTGGAACATTTTAACTGTCTTAGGTAGGTTTAACTGTCTTAGGCCTTGAGTACACTGTAGCCGATATACCGATTATGGGACAGAAAATTTACTGATATATTACTTCTATCTTCTTATAATCAGGGTTGCGTCCTTAATAAAACACCAGTTAGTAGTTTTAAATTAGTAGTAAACTTTTTTGATCACCCATTATCAGTGTAAACTAACTAGTGACTAGTGAGAAGCGAACATTGTGAGTTTGTCTTTACCAACTGTTATCATATTGTCTCCTCTTCTGTATCACATTGTATTTTATTGTATTGTATTGTATTTGTTTTTCTATCTTTCTTTCCCCTCTAGTGAACACATTTCGGATTCCACTGATTTTATTTTGTCTGCATTTAACAAACAAAAGTACCTTTAGTTACAAGCTATTATACTAATTCTAATAGTAATATATTTGTAACTGTTATCAATTTTACCTTTTCAATTAGACAACTTGTCATATACATACTTAGCTTCTATACTGGTGGAAGTGTACAAGAGGAATTTGCTGCGGATTTTATGTCCATATCGGCTGTCTCGTATCGGAGCTGTTAGCGAGAGAATGAATGAAAAATTGGGAGAGCAAGAAACAGGTTCGTAAACCTGGTGACAACGAGCTAGTGTTGACAAAGAGGAATGTTGGAATCGATTTCTCAGGAGTTGGCAGAGGAGATGGAACGAAGCTAGTGTTGTGGAGTGTACAAGGAGATTCATTCCGAATGTCGAGGTGTTGATAAGGAAAATATTTGGTGATACCATCTATGAGTTGTTGTTGTTGTTGTTTAGGTCATCAGCCAAAAGGCTGGTTTGAACCTTTAGAGGTTTTACTAAGTAAAACGAGGAGTGAGGTGGTTTACCATTGTCTTCCTCACTGAATGGAAAAGTATGCTTATCAGCATGCCGGGCCCTCTAAAAAGCACATATTTTCCACTCTGCAAATGACACCTTCACTTCATTCACCACAGGGTCTGGCTGTATAGTAAAATCCATTACTTTCAGAGGAGGTAACTCTGACTAGTGTCTTTAACACCTCTACCTCTTCTGTTCTTAAATGATTCAGTCATTTTATTGGCTGACCATGTGATAAGAAACAGAACTATTTATTTTAGCCCTGCAACGAACAGATTGAGTGTAAATAATTTGAAACTCCACCTGTTTATTACGGGCAGGATCCATGAATTAACGCAGTTATTAACAGGGCATGGTTGCTTTGGGGCATTTATTTGACGTCAAATAAATGGTGCTTTTCGGAGAGCCTGACATGCTGATAAGCGTACTTTTCTACTCAGTGAGTAAACCAACTCACTCCTCGTTTTACTTAGTAAAACCTCTAGAGGTTCAAACCATTCTTTCGGCTGATAACGTTTTCAAGAAAAACATAAAAAGTTTTACAAAAATTAATGAAGCTACAACTCTTAATTAAGGTTTTTTCTAAAGAACTTAGTTAAATGTCAATTAGTGATGTTTTTCATATTTTTCTTATAAAAATTGGTAAAAAATAGGGTTTTTGAATCCTTTATGTAAGTTAATACATTCTAGGGAAAACCTTTAATATAGCATTTAATTGAACTTATAAAACATTAGAAAACCTAAAATTATTATTTGTTATTGGTTAGGTCATCAGCCGAAAGGCTGGTTTGAACCTGTAGAGGTTTTACTAAGTAAAACGAGGAGTTTACCATTGCCTTTCTCACTGAATGGAAAAGTACCCTTATCACCATGCCGAGCACTCTGAAAAGCACATATTTTTCACTCTGTAAATGACAACTTCATTTCATTCACCACAGGGTCTGGCTGTATAATGAAATTCATTACTTTCAGAGGAGATAACTCTGATTAGTGCCTTTTGCACCTCTCTTTTGAGATTGCTTTTTACTTTCTCTTGCCTATATGAATATAGGCTTATAGGAAGGAAAGTATTGTTTTCATGTCGATTTTTCAAAATCGAGTTTTTACTGGATCTACACGTTTTCAGACCCCCTGAACCAAAAAACATGTTTTTGCGATTGGTCTGTGTGTGTGTGTGTGAACATAATATCTCAAGAACGGAACGTCGTACGGACTTGAAACCTGCAACTTAAGTTAGATACCACTAGAGGAACCAACACGAACATTTTCTTTAAAATTGGTCAACCGGAAGTAGTTGTTTGTTCGTGTAATTTTTCACTTTTTTACGATTTTCTCAAAGACGGCTCCTACGATTTTTTTTTAAAAATCGCCTCATTTACTTACTTTTTTATGCTCTACAAGATAGGGTAGGCGCCATGTCTACTGGAATTCTTGGTGAGGTTGTCGTAAAAAGTTTTCTTTTTAAGATTGCGACTTTAACATGCATTTTAGCGCAAAAATGTATATAAGACAAATTGTAGACAATTTAAAAACCTACAACTTAAAATTCATACATTTTTTTGTATAACGCTTAATTTAAGAGGTAATTAGCGATTTTCTGTTTTGTTCTCACGAAAACGTGTAAAAAATGATTTTTTAAGATTTCAGCCTTAATATGTATTTTAGGACAAAAGTGTTTAATCAAATTTGTAGGAAATTAAAAGATCTACAACTTTTATTTTAGCATTTTCTCCTTAGAGCCTAGTTTTAGCGTGGAAAGAGATTTTCCGTATTTTAAGCCAAGCTGAGGTTGATTTTCATTTTGCGTCTTTCACTTATGATTAAAATAAGGTTATGTTTATTGAGGTTAGTTTTTGTTTATTTCTAATGTCTTATTACTAATGTTAGGTTATATTGTTCATTATTTGCATTGGCAAGAGAAAATTGTGTTAGTTTTTCACACCAGATTTTATTTATTGTCATTAATTAATGATTAAACATAGCTTATGTGTTTCATTATTTACATTGAAATAAAAAAGTCGTGAGAGTATTACACACCAGATTTTTACATCAATAAATAATTATTTGAACTAAATTTATTATATTGTTGTGAGATTTGTGAAAAAATGCCAACGATTTACCGTAAAATTTATTATACATAAGATAGTTGAATTTCTTTTGTTTTTGTTACAAGTAAAAGGAATTTAGTTGCAGATGTTAAGAGGCTGCAGTTGAAGAATACCAGGAATGGTTGTTATGTTGGGTAAGATAGTCTGTCCTTGTTTTTTTCTCAACAGTTTAATACCATTTTATTTTCTATCTCTCTCTTACACATACACAGATACAGTGTTGTAATAGTACAAACAAAATAACAAATAAACAAACACGAGAAATAATGTTCTAAGTTATTTTGAAACCACGCCTCCACCAATCACAGTATTCCATTAATATATTGCGTGACTTTATCCACCAATCGTATGAATTCCCGCCGGCTAGTTTGTTGATATTAAGGTGGGAAATGAACCGGGTACCTTTACACTTAAAGTTACACGTCAACGAATACGGACTGATACTGCACGATCTGAAATACATCCATTTATTTTTATTTAATCTGCTTCAAGAAAGATTAAAACACTATGTTATAATACTTCAAGTACTTATAATCGTTATTCAACTCTCTCTCTCTCGTTCTTTCTCCTTCCCACACTCGTTTACTTTCTTAGTTTTATTTTTTAAAATATTCTTTACTTTCTAGTTCTATCTATAATGCACAATAATAATCTATTCCGATGTATTTAAAATGAATGTACTTTCGGTTATTCGAAACCCAGTAATCCGAAACCAGTACAAGGGGATGATCAAATGTAATGTAATTTTTTTTAATTAAAGGAAGAGTTCACCTTTAAATTATTTTACTTTGTGTTCGAAATTATTGAAAAATTATCCTGTTCCTAAAATATTTTTTTATCATATAATTTATTTGTAACTGTACAGTGAATTGAAAATGAATGTATTCTCGGCTATTCAAACCCAGTTATCCAAAACTTATGTAATAGTATAAGGGATGATCAAAAAGTAATATAATTTTTTATTTAAAGGGAGTGTTCACCTTTAAATTATTTCATTTTGTGTTCGAAATCAATGAAAAATTATCGTGTTCCTAAAATTTTTTTTATCATATAATTTATTTGTACTGTACAGTGAATTGATAATGAATGAACTTTCGGTTATTCGAAACCCAGTTATACGAAACAGTACAAGGGATGATCAGAATAATGTAATTTTTTTTATCAAAGGAAGATTTCACCTTTAAATTATTTCATTTTATGTTCGAAATTAATGAAAAATTATCCTGTTCCTAAAATATTTTTTACATATAATTTATTTGTAACTGTACAGTGAATGAAATGAATGTTATCTCTCGGTTATTCGAAACCTAGTTGTCTGAAACTTTTGTAACATTAGAAGGGATGATCAAAAAGTAATATAATTTTTTATTTAAAGGATAAGTTCACCTTTCAATTATTTCATTTCGTGTTCGAAATTATTGAAAAACAATCCTGTTCCAAAAATGTTGTTTTTAACATATGATTTATTTGTAACTGTGCAGTGAATTTAAAATTAATGTACTCTCGGTTATTCGAAATCCGGTTGTCCGAAACTTTTGTAGTATAAGGGATGTTCAAAAATATAATGTCATTTTTTAAGCCAAACTGAGGTTTATTTTTATTTTGCGTCTTTCACTCATGTTTAAAATTAGGTTATGTTTATTGAGGTTAGTTTTTTGTTTATTTCTAATGTTTTTTACTAATGTTAGATTATATTGTTCATTATTTGTATTGGTAAGAGAAAGTTGTGTCAGTGTTTCACACCAGATTTTTATTACATGGTCAGTTAATTATATGACTGAATCATTTAAGAACAGAAGAGAGGATGTAAAAAGGAACTATACTATTTTTCAAAGCTGATGAGCTCTGAACGTACGCATTGGTCTTACCCACTTCATAGCTAGCCAATGACTTGCCAGCAACGTTGCCAATTCTTGATCTCGTAGCTCTGTTATATATTTAGTCATCCATTTTTTGGTCTTTCAATAACAATTACAACTTATTGACATATTACAAAGTATTGCATGTTAACGTGCTCTATAATCGATGTGTTCAGTAAGAGATGCAAGACATAAGTGAACTACTGCTGCTCTTATACGCATGCGCGTATAATGTTTGTCAAGCTGATACATTCATACAATCTGCCAACGCTGGAAAACGTTCTAATTGGTCTAAACGCGTGGAACAGCACAGCTCATCAACTGTGAAATATATTATAGTCAGAGTTATCTCCTCTGAGCGTAATGAATTTTATTATACAGTCACCCTATGGTAAATGAAGTGAATGTGTCATTTGCAAGTTGGAAAGAAAATGCTTTTCAGAAGGCCTGGTATGCGGATCAGTGAGGAAGGCAATTGTAAATTACATCACTTCTCGTTTTACTTAGAGGTTCAAACCAGCCTTTCGGCTGATGAACTAAACAACATTCTGTATTGGTAGAACAGTAATCGAGCTATATTATCCGGTTTAACGGACACTTTAAATTATTAATGTTGAGTTGAACTATTTAATTATGAATAAATTTATGACGTCTTAACACATTCAGTGTTACAGACTCGCCTAGCGGGTCATGGGTAGGTGTTATCGCCAGGCTGCCATCTCACCTAGCGGATTCTGTTTTGTTATCATTTTAAGTAATTCCGGAGGGACACTGCTTGTCTGATATCAGTTTGTTGCTATTATATAGCCCTCATTAAGGGGTTTTCTTTGTAACCGTGCAGTTCGTTTTTAAATAGTTCAGTCGTATAATTGGCTGACTATGTGATAAGAAACAGAACTATTTTGTGTAGCCCTGAAACCAATAGATCGAGTACAATTAATTTAACACTCCATCTGCCCGTTATGGGAAAATATATCGTAATGATAATGATTTATGATATACGAGGTGTGGCTATTAAATAACGAGACTGACGTATGCGTCAACCGCCATTAACCAACAGCTGTTTAGTGTGAACCTTTCTCTTTAGTATGCAGCTAGTCTCGCTTCTGTAAATAACACCGTTTAGTCAGAGCCTACGTTCGCGTTATTGTTGTTTTTTGTTTTACCGGATAAAATGGTTAGTGTAATAGTAGAGCAACGAATAATTGTGAAATTTCACTTTAAACTTGGAAAAACTGCTACTGAAACTTATAATTTACTGAAAGAAGTGTATGACAGTGAATGGTTTATCACGGGCACGTGTTTTTGAATGGTTTAAGCGTTTTAAAGATGGCAGAGAAGACGTTGAAGATGATTCACGGCCAGGTCGCCCTTCAACGTCAAAAACGGATGAAAATGTCGAAAAAGTCGGTAATTTGATTCGGTCTGACCGTCGATTAAATATTCGCGCAATTGGTGCAACTGTAGGTATTGATAAAGAATGTGTAGTCTACGGCAAATTTTACATGACAATATTAACATTCGATAAATGTGTGCTAAAATGGTGCCTAAAATTCTAACGTTTGAACAACAAGAAGCTCGCAAAAATGTTTGTACTGACACTTTGTACGCGATTGAAAATGACCCAAATTTTTTGGAAACGATAAAAACATGTGATGAAACGTGGTTTTTTACTTATGATACGGAAACTAAGCGCCAATCCATGCACTGGAAGAGCCGAACTTCACCGAGAGCCAAAAAAGCTTGAATGAGCAAGTCAAAATTTAAAGCAATGATGATTGTTTTTTTTTATATCCATGGGATGGTGTACCTTCACTGGGTTCCTGAAGGTCAAATAATCAATCAATATTACTACTTTGAGGTACTTTACTTGAAACTACGTCAAAGAGTAAGGAAAAAAACGCCCCGAAATATGGTAGGACAAATCATGGGTTCTCCACCAGGACAATGTGGCAGCTCATTCCGCGTTATCTGTCAAGAGGTTCCTAGCCAAGTACAGCATGTCAGTGTTAGAACATCGACCTTATTCACCAGATCTTGCACCATGAGACTTCTACCTGTTCCCTAAGGTGAAATCTGCATTAAAAAGGACAAGATTTGAGTTTGAAAGCTATAAAAGAGAAAGCGGGACGTGTCCTGAAGGAGCTAACAGAAGATGACTTCCAGCACTGTTTCCAACAATGGAAAATTGGCATGGAGCGTTGTTGTGATAGAGAAGGAGTATACATTGAAGGTGACAATAAGTGATTATATAAAATAAAAGTAAAATTTTTTACAACGTCAGTCTTGTTATTTAATAGCCATACCTCGTATGTACAGTATTTCTCAACCGATGGGTCGTGACCCCCTGAGGGTCGCGAAATAACGGGGGTGGGGGAATTAAAAACAGTAATTGTCATAGTTATTTATTTAAAAAGGGACACAAAAATTGTACATTACTCTTTTACAATTCTTTTCAAATCAATTTATGTGAAATTTGGGCTTAATTGGAACTAACCAATTTTTGAATCTCTGGATTTATTTTTGTAACACATAAAACGATGTCATTTTCTAGTGACAAACGATTTTTACTTTCTTTTGCCTTTATGAATATATAGGAAGGAAAGTATTGTTTTTATGTCGTTTTTTCTAAATCGAGTTTTGCGAAAAACAGCATGAATTTAGTGCTGCTGAAGCATTGTTACTAAAACGAATGAGAGATTGCTGCCACAAAAATAATTTCAGTCTTAGTTCAAAAGAAAATTTTATATTTTTTTAATAATTACTGTATAGCATGAACGATCGAAAATATTTGATCGAAAAATTACGAGAATTTGAGTTTTTTAATAAAATCTTTGTTTATTCATCTCTATCAATTTTACCACCTTCAAAGTTATCCCTCTCAGATAACTCATAATACACTTTTGCTAGAGCTTTTTCCAATTTTTGAAGCATTTCTGGAACTCACTTTTTGGTATAGCTTTCAGTTCCTTTATTGCTTCTGGTTTCATGTCATCAATGGTCGCAAAACGTCGTCTTTTCATGGTACTCTTCAGCTTCGGAAATAGAAAAAAGTCGCCGGGGACCGTGTCCGGTGAATACAGTGGCTGAGGTAACATAATGGTGTTGTTGTTTGCCAAAAAATTACGGACAAGCAATGACGTGTGAGCGTGAGGATGATCGTGATGCAATTTCCACGAGCGATTTTGGCACAAATCTGACCATTTTCGGCAGATTACTTCTCGCAAACCATGCATAACTCCCAAGAATTATTCGATATTGACTCCTTGAAAATCTAACGGATTTTACCGTAGTTTATTTCGTTAATTTGCAATTATTTCAATTGCAATAAATTAGTGGCTTTTTTTTAAATCAAAGTTTATGTTGGCTGTTATTAACCGTTTAAACAGTTAGGTTATATTCCATTGTTGCAGTGCAGTGTATCAAATTACTGTATTTAGCGTATTTGATTATCAGAACCGATCTGGTCCCAATTAGTTTGAATAACTGACGCTCCACTGTATTTCAAACTTTGACCATCATCCTATAAAATCAATGTCGGGTTGAAAAACAGCCACCACTATCGGTTTCATAATCATAGACACCCGAGTTTGAACCCTTGCATCTCTAAAACTTTGAGTCAGATTTCAACAACTTTACATCAACATTCAGCTTATTTTATTCTGCGTTGACCAATAATAGTCTTATATTTTTTATGTTGTTTAAAAATTGCCGTGTCGAGGTTGGAAGACAAAAATACCCGGGTTTTTTTGCTACCGCAACAAATTTTGGAGGCGTGTAACTCGATAATAATTCAATCGAAAAGTGTGAAATTTCAACATAACATAGACTATATTCTTACAGCGTGTACGAAATTTCAAATCGTTATTTAAATTTTGATTTGTAAACAATATTTTGAACCCTTGCTATCTCGATGACCGCTCGATCATTTGTCACGGGGAAATTGAGAAGGTAACATGCAAAACGTGTTTTGTCACAAAAAATAAAAAATTGAGTTAGGGGCGCCATTGCATTCTCCTGCATGAAATACATTAATTATATTTAGCTGTGTTTTCAGTCAAATGAAATTTTGTCCAATGTTAAAAGCATATTGAAAATTACTGTTTTGTGCAGAACATGTTTTGTCCATCATCAAGATTCAGTCAAAAAGTGTTTTGTCCATCTGACCAATAAGAGCGCTTCAGTCTACCAATCAGCTGTGTGGAATGCATTCTCATTATTTCACACTTTTACCATTCTATAATAGTGTTGAGGTATCATCCACACATACAACCTTTTCTCAACAGTTGATTTCAAAGGCAAGACTTTGCTTAAATTGTTTAGTGAAAAAAAGTTATGTAGATTAATTATTGAAAAAGATGTTTGGTGATGGCTGGGTAACATCATCTGATCACCGCCTTAAATAGTATTCATCATTGATATTCGAAGAGCTGTCAGCAGAGTGTGAAGCACAGGTCATCTTCTGTGACTGTCTTGAAGAAGAAAGATGTGATCTTCGGATTTAAACTTTTGAATCATTATTACTTTTATTATGTTTATTATAAGACTTCGTATAATATGTTTAATAATTTTTTAATAGGTAGCCTACATTCAGTATATCATTTTTTAATATATTATACAAAATATTATCATAAAAAATCATTTTATAATATCATTTTTTTAGTGTATCATTTTTTTATATTTATTATTAATTACTTCCAATATGTCTTCTTTTAATTTTTATGAATTATAAGTAACTTTAAATTTTCAAACTGTCTTAAAATAATAAATAAGTCCATTACAAAAAAACTTTGTCTACATAAGTTAATTTCCACTCAAACCAAGTTATGTCCATTACTTTCATGCAGAACGTGTTTTGTCCAAATTTAAAATAATGTTTTTGAACACTTTTCCCATATCAATATTTTCAAAAATTGTTTATTTAGCGTTTTCTATCATCCTTTAAATGCCAGTAGCTAAACCCCGTATTAAATCTGCAGTAAAATCAAAACAACAGTTTTTTGGTCTTAGTGTAAAATTACATTATTGTGACAAAACACGGTTTGCATGTTACCTCCTCAATTATCGTTTTATTCAGCGTAAGAAACTTAGTACAGATATGTTAATAACATGAAATATTGATTGGCCAATGTAGTACATTTTTTTAAATTTTGTAAACTAGACTGGGTAATGCGGGGGTTAAGGGCTACTATCCATGTTTTACCAGTTTGTGTACGTGACATCCTGTCGGACTGTCTACCTGAATTGACAGACTGCATTGTCAATTCAGGTAGACAGATTCAGGCAACATGGATAGTGGCGTCCACCCCGCATTAACCATTCTATTTTTCAAAATATAAAAAATTCTACCACAACATTGGCCAATCAATATTTTATGTTATTAACATATCTGTACTAAGTTTTTTACGCTGAATAAAACGATAGTTTTCCCGTGCCTAACGATCGAGCGGTCACCGAGATAGCAAGGGTTCAGAGTATAGTTAATGAATCAAAATTTAAATAACGTACAAATTTGAAATTTCGTAGACGCTGTAAGAATATGATTGTGTATGTTGAGTTAAAATTTCACACGTTTCGGTCAAATAATTATCGAGTTACACACCTCTAAGCGCATGAAGTTTGTTGCGGTAGCAAAACAACCGGGTCTTTTTGTCTTCCAACCTCGATATGGCAATTTTTAAACAACATAAAAAATAGACTATTATTGGTCAACGCAGAATAAAATGAGCTAATTTTTGGTGTAAAATATATAAAAGTCCGACTCATACTTTTGAAGATGCAAGGGTTTAAACTCGAGCGCCTATGATTATGAAACCGATAGTAGTCTTTGATATCTTACTTAAGTTGGTTGTCCTTTCGCTAATTCATATAAATACATATAAAATTGAAGTTAAACTGAAGGTTTTTTGCCTTTAATTTAATACGGCACTGTACATTGAGCATCATAATTTTCGTATATGGTATTTAATTTAACTGGGGTGGAAAATCTTTATTTCAGAGAGGTATCCATTGGTACATTTTCTGTTTAGAACTACAGTTGTCCGTTATTTAGACCAAGAGGTCTCTAATCCATTTTCGCTTTAGACGTCGCATAGTTGAGAAGTTCCTTGTAGCTAGATCACGGGCTGGTTGCTTTGGATGGTCATCTAGAAGTTCGAGAAATTTACTTTACAGAGTGGCCCATATGTCGGTTCCCCAATATTTACGGAAATCGGAAGAAAGGTTAATGGAATAAGAAACCTGCAGATAAAAATTAAACAAATTTATTACATGAATTGTACATACATTGCCTATTACCTTGAAAATGTTGTAGCAGGTATTCAAACTATCCACCATGATTCTCTAAACACCTTATACAGCGACTCAAAACTGATTCACAAATTTTCAACCGCAACATTTTATCATCATTTACATAGTCAAATGCAATTTCAATTGAACTTTTTAGTTCGTGCAGGTTTTGTGGCTTGGAAGAATACACTAGTTTCTTTACAATGCCCCACAGTAAAAATTCACATGGCGTTAAGTCTGGCGAGCGCGCAGGCCATTGTACCACGACGACCAATCCATTCATCAACTTTGGAATTTAAAAACTCACGAACTTCGACACCGAAATGTGCTGGAGCGCCATCTTGTTGCTAGATGAGCGATTGGATATTGTAAACAGGTTTGTTTTTAAGTTCCGAAATTACAATTTCCTGCAGAATTTGTAAGTAATTTTCCGAGTTAACATTTCCCTCAAAAAAAAAAAGGACCTATCAGTGCATTACTCGAAATACTTCCCCATACTATAACACCTTGCACATTAAGATCTTTTTTAATTACAATATGAGGATTTTTATCCGACCAGTACACGCTGTTGTGCCTATGAGTACGTTCATTGAGTTTGAAACATGCCTCATCAGACCATAAAATTCATCGCAAAAAGTTTGGATCGGCATCTGCACGGATAGCGACTGTCTCACAGAATTCCAACCGCCTGTCACTATCGTTCTCATGAAGCGCATGGAGTAAAGATGGACGAAATGGCTTCAATTTTAATTCCTTCATCATCTTTTGCTCGCTAGTTCGTGATAATTTTAGTTCAGAAGATGCCTAACGAGTTGATTTACCAGGACTGGATACAAACGCTTGCAGATTATCGTCATTGCAAATTGATCGTGGACGACCACACTTCGGGGCATTTGATACGCTTCCTGTGTTTTTAAATTTCTTATTTAACTTTCGTAAATGCTGTCGAGTCGGTAACGACACACCTGGATATTTATTACTAAATTTTCCGGTATTTTAGTCAGTATTTTTATGATGCTTCCACAAAACTGAAGCATATAAACTCGTTGTTGAGTTGTAAACATTTTAAAAATACCGTTACGAAGGAAAAAAATAGTAACTACACGGAGACGTACCACAAACTAACCACTGCTACAGACAACTAATGGATGTTGTACGTGATGCAGCCAATATTACACTTACCAAAATATCAAAATAGGGTCCCATCTCATGAAGAAACCAACATATGGGCCATCAGGTCCCATGGAAGGATGAAATTAATATTAGTTCTTTTACTGTCAGAGTTTTAAAATCGTCGTGAAGGGTTTATTGCTTACATAAAAAGGAATGCCAAAAGCAGGTTTTAAGAATTTTGATTGAAAGACCTGGATCGACTTTAAAGCCTAGTTTAGCATTAAAGAGTAATTTTCCGTATTTTTAAGCCAAACTGAGGTTGATTTTCATTTTGCGTCATTTACTCATGATTAAAAGTAGGTTATGTTTTTGGATATTAGTTTTTTTGTTTATTTCTAATGTTTTATTACTAATTTAAGGTTGTACTGTTAATTATTTGCATTGGCAAGAGAAAGTTGCGTGAGTGTTTCACACAAGATGTTTTGTATAACGCTTAGTTTAGCGGTAATTAGCGATTTTCTGTTTTTTTTCACGAACGCGTGTAAATAATAAATCGACTTTTTAAAAATTTCAGCCTTAATATGCATTTTACGATAAAAGTGTATAATAAAATTTATAGAAAATTAAAAGATCTACAACTTTTATTAAAAGAATTTTTCTCTACAGAACTTAGTTTAGCCTGAAATAGTGATTTTCCGTATTTTTAAGCCAAACAGGTTGATTTTCATTTTGCGTCTTTCACTCATGATTAAAATTAGGTTATGTTTATTGACGTTAGGTTTTTTTATTTGTAATATTTTATTAGGCCTACTAAGCCTAATATTAGATTATACTGTTGAGTATTTGCATTGGCAAGAGAAAGTTATGTGAGTGTTTCACACCAGATTTTTTGTACAACGCTTAGTTTAGCGGTAATTAGTGGTTTTCTGTTATTTTTTACGAAAACGTGTAAAAAATTGATTTTTAAAGGTTTCAGCCTTAGTATGCATTTTACGACAAAATGTATATAATAAAATTTATAAAAAATTAAAAGATCTACAATTTTTATTCAGAGAATTTTACTCGACAGCTTAGTTTAGCGTGAAAGAGTGATTTTCCGTATTTTCAAGCCAAACAGGTTGATTTCCACTTTGCGTCTTTCACTCATGATTAAAATGAGGTTATGTTTATTGAGGTTAGTTTTTTGTTTATTTCTAATGTTTTATAACTATTTTTAGTTAATTATTTACATTGGCAAGAGAAAGTTGTGTGAGTGTTTCACACCAATTTTTTATAAAAATATTATATTAATATATGAACTAAACAATAAACAATAAGTAATTAAGTTTATATATTATAATAATCTAAAGTTATTTATTTACATAAGTGAGATACAAATCTATATAATAATAATAATAATAATAATAATGATAAAAAATATAATCAAAATGGGAGCAACTAAAAAAAAATAAAAAAAAAACATGTAATGCCTAATGGCACTTTAGTAAACACAAATTTTGTAGACAACAGTACTTAATTATAACAACTGATATAAAATAATGATAAGGAACCCTCCCCCCAGACACCCCGACCTCACCGACCCACACCTGGGATCTGCATACAATAGGTTAGTAACTGGGCAGTCGCCTATTTAAAACTCTCACCCGTTTTACAGGCAGCCTGCTTCTGCCTGTTGCCTTTAGATCCAGGAGGCACTGGTTTATATGAAACGTTGGATTGTATCATATCTTAGTTTTGCCATCTCTGGTGAAGCACCGACTCGACGTTCAGCTTCCGATCAAAAAACTGCATTTCATTTCATATTAGTATATTACTTACATACAAGTACAAATATATTCGCTCCTTTTTTATCCTCTTTGGATTAAATTCATCTGTTATTGTTCACCTTACAAATTACTACCTCTATGTTTTTTCTCTTTACATGTTAGTAATGTATTTCAATGGATTTTCACTTCTTCAATCAAAAAAATCTGATGTAAAACATTCACACGACTTTCTCCTCCGAATGTAAATAATTAAACATATTTATAACCTGTGTGTAATCATTAGTAAACAATGTAAAATGTAAACATAACTTTACTTTAATCATGAGTTTTTATTTTTACTTTCTCTTGCCTATATATGAATACATAGAAAGGAAAGTATTGTTTTTATTTCGATTTTTTCGAGATCGAGTTTTCACCTTCACGTTTTCAGTCCCCTGAACCCAAAAAACATGTTTTTAGCGATTGGTCTGTGTGTGTTTTTTTATGTTTTTTTAAATTATAAAACTTAGCTTAACAATTTGAACATGATAACAATTAATCTAGGTTCTTTTGGGTTCTGGTAATAATAAATTATATTAGATAAACTTTTTTAAACTTATTTTTACTTTCTCTTGCCTATATGAATATATAGGAAGGAAAGTATGTACGTTATTGTTTTCTTGTCGATTTTTCTTAATTGAGTCTTTACAGGATCTACGCGTTTTCAGACCCCTGAACCCAAAAAAAAACATGTTTTAAGCGATTGGTCTGACTGTATGTGAACATAATATCTCAAAAACGTAGCATCGTACGAACTTGAAACTTAAAACTTAAGTTAGATACTACTATCGGACCCGACACAAACATTTTTATCAAAATCGGTCAACTAGAAGTAGTAGTTTATTCGTTTCATTTTTTCACTTTTTTGCGATTTTTTCACAAACGGCTTTTACGATTTTTTTAAAAAATCGCCTCATTTACTACATTTTTATACGCTCTATAAGATAGGGTAGGCGCCATGTCTGCTGAAATTCTTGGAGAGGTTGTTTTCTCGTAAAAAATGTTTTTTTAAGATTGCGACTTTAATATTCATTTTAGCGCAAAATGTATATAATAAAAGTTGTAGAGAATTTAAAATCCTACAACTTTTATTTCAAACATTTTTTTTTGTATAACGCTTAGTTTACCGGTAATTAGCGATTTTACAGTGTACACTCAAAATTTAATACCGGGTGATTATAAATTGCGCGGAAATCTCTAAGGAGATGATTATAATAGCTAATGAAAGAAATAAGTTCATAACAATGCAGGCCGGAAAATGCTTCTTTACCGAGTTATGCCTGGCGAAAGATTTCGCCATGGTTCTGGGCAAAGATAGAAATAAAGCCAAACTGAAATTCTGAGAAAGTAAATTAAGGGAATATTTAAGCGGCTTCTCATGGGTTTTAACCTGGGAAACTTAAAAATATGAGTTCCAGAACTGTATCGTTTTTAGATTTTAAGATTACGTGAAGATAATAAAAAGTAGGATTATAGAATACACTTTTTTAAATTTAGCGTAAAATAACTTTGTTAAATGGCGATTAAACAAAAAAATAACGTTTTATTGAATTTAATTTCATCGATGTTATTTACATCATGTTTTTAGAATAAAATTCTCTACATTTTTTTTAAAACGTTTTGTGTATTTATTTGCAATTTAACAAAGTTATTTTACGCTAAATTTATAAAAGTGCATTTTAGAACCCTACTTTTTAATGTTTTCACGTAATTTTCTTAAAAACTAAAAGCGATACAGCTCTGGGACTTATTTTTATAAGTTACGTAGGATAAAAACCATAAGAAACCACTAAAATTTTCCTTCTCAGAATTTCAGTATAGCTTTATTTCACTCTTTTCCGAGTAACCATGGCAAAATATTTCGCCAGGCATAACTTGAAACAAAACATTTCCGGACGCACGAGGTGTGGCTATTAAATAACGAGACTGACGTTGTAAAAAAATTTTATTATTATATTATACATAATTACTTATTGTCACTTTTCAATATACACTCCTTCTCTATAACTACAACGCTCCATGTGAATTTTCCATTGTTGGAAACAGTGCTGGAAGTCATCTTCTGTCAGCTCCTTGAGGACACGTGCCGCTTTCTCTTTTACAGCTTCCGCAGACTCAAATCTTATCCATTTTAATGCAGATTTCACCTTAGGGAACAGGTAGAAGTCACGTGGTGAAAGATCTGGTGAATAAGGTGGATACTCTAACACTGACATGCTGTACTTGGCTAGGAACCTCTTGACAGATAACCCGGAATGAGCTGGCGCATTGCCTTGGTGGAGAACCCATGATTTGTCCTTCCACATTTCGGGGCGTTTTTCCTTACTCTTTGACGTAGTTTAGAAAGTACCTCAAAGTAGTAATATTGATTAATTGTTTGACCTTCAGGAACCCAGTGAAGGTACACAATCCCATGGATATGAAAAAAAAAAAAATCATTGCTTTAAATTTTGACTTGCTCATTCGGACTTTTTTTGGCTCTCGGTGAAGTTCGGCTCTTCCAGTGCATGGATTGGCGCTTTGTTTCCGTATCATAAGTAAAAAACCACGTTTCATCACATGTTATTATCTTCTACCTGTTCCCTAAGGTGAAAGATGATAAGATTTGAGTCTGTGGAAGCTGTAAAAGAGAAAGCGGCACGTGTCCTGAAGGAGCATACAGAAGATGACTTCCAGCACTGTTTCCAACAATGGAAAATTTGCATGAGCATTGTAGGGATAGAGAAGGAGTGTATATTGAAGGTGACAATAAGTGATTATGTATAAAATAAAAATAAATTTTTTTACAACATCAGTCTCGTTATTTAATAGCCACATCTCGTATACTTTTCACCCTATAAATGACACCTTCACTGCATTCACCACAGACTCTGTGTCTGTATAATGAAATACATTACTCTCAGAGAAAATTACTCTTAGTGTCTTAATCTCTAGTGTCTCAATTTCTTCTGTTCTTTAATGATTCGGTCATTTAATTGGGTGACCGTGTGATAAGAAACAGAACTATTTTTATAGCCCTGGAACTAACAGATCGACTGTAATTAATTCAATAATATTACTTAATGGGTATATAAATAAAATAAATCATTTTATTTCATATTAGCACACCGCAATGTTTTTTTCATTGAAATTAAGAATACTTCATAAAATATTTAGAATTTATTTGTAATGAATAAACGTTGATTTAAAATTTATTTATTTATTTTTAAATTTGATGAATGGGTGAAATTAGTATTGCTGGTAAAAGATTCGGTGGAGAATCTATGGTGTTTGCCGCGCATTTTTTTCCAACGACATTCCGTTTACTTGTGTTCTTATCATTTTATTTGATCGTAACGTCTCATCACCTGTCTTTGGTGTTCCCATCTTCGTCCAGTGCCTCCCTAATTTATTTTCTTTTTTCTCCAGACTTCTGTTTGTATGAATGTTTTACCTCCCAGGTTACAAATACGACCATATATAAATTCGTCACAGTGTCTCTTTAATTTCTTTTATTTTGTCGCATCGAACCACGTCCCTTGTTTAAGCGATGATAAAAATTAAGACCCCTTGTCGATATCTACTACCATTCCGATGTCGTGTCCAACGATTCTTTTTCTGTTTTATTTTTTTATTTCTTTCTTTTGTTTTTTGGTGGTATTTGTTGAACTGAATAAAACCACTACCTACCAAAACGAAATAATGCAGATAAGGTTGGGAATGAAGACAAAGCGTCTGGTGGTACGTTCAGCACCTCCGTTTTATGTTTACATGTCGTTTAACGATACGTGATTCCAATAATAAATTCCCTAATGTTATAAATCTTTTAAATTCTATTTAACTTTTAATCTATTTATTCAATATACAATTTGAAAACACCCTAAATTTCTTTCTAATTTTTATTTTTTCAGAATGGAAGTATTTTATTTTACGTTTTGTGTTGTACCTTTACTAATAACATTTTTCCAGGTTGGTTAGCTGAACAATTTTTACTTTCGCTTGCCTATATGAATACATAGAAAGGAAGTATTGTTTTAAAGTCGATTTTTCGAAATCGAGTTTTCACCGGATCTACACGTTTTCAGATCTCCTGAACCGACAAACGTATTTTAGCGATTGGTCTGTGTGTGTGTGTGTGTGTGTGTGTGCGTGCGCGCGCGCGCGCGCGTGTGTGTGTGTGTGTGTATGTGAACAGAATATCTCAAGAACGGAACATCGTACGAACTTGAAAGTTGAAACTTGAGTTAGATACTACTACCGAACCCAACGCGAACATTTTCATCAAAATCGGTTGACTGGAAGTAGTAGTTTATTCGTGTCATTTTTCGCTTTTCTGCGATTTTCTCAAAAACGACTCCTACGATTTTTTTTAGAACCCCCTCATTTACTAAATTTTTTATGCTCTACATGATAGGGTAGGCGCCATATCTGCTGAAATTTTTAAAAATTTTGTAACAATTGTTTGTTTAAGATTGCGACTTATATATGCATTTTAGCGCAAAAATGTATAATCGAAGTTGTAGAGAATTTAACATTATACAACTTTATTTCAACTTTTTTTGTATAACGCTTAGTTTAGCGGTAATTATTAGCGATTTTCTGTTTTTTTCTCACAAAAACGTGTAAAAAATCGATGTTTTTAAGATTTCGGCCTTAATATGCATTTTACGACAAAGGTGTACCTAATCAAATTTATAGGAAATTAAAAGATCTACAACTTTTATGTTAAGCATATTTCTGTACAGAGCCTAGTTTAGTGTGAGAGAGTGATTTTCTATATTTTTAGGCCAAACTGAGGTGATTTTTGATGTAACTATTGTATGTTTTTATGTTTGTAAGATGCTAACTCGTTAAAACCCTCTGATACGGAGGTATTATATTGTCGCCGACTGTCCCACCATTATCAGCGGCCTGCAGACTGTCCCAGAACTAGCCTGTCGGGAGGTGCACTAACGACGCGCAGCCAGCAGTGCCTCCCCTCCACCGTGAGGTGGACTCACCGGAGGGGTATTTAAGCGTCCACACTGAACCGCGAGTTGCACTCTCCATCCAGCTTCCGAACTCGGAAGATAAAGGGCCCAGCCGTGATAGGACGTACCATCCGTGGTCTACGCTACTGGTGGTGGACGCACATTTCTGCATCGGTCAGCTTTCGCCTACCTGGCCGCCGACGGAAGCCTCTGCGTGCCTGATGGCACCACGTTGAGACTACTATCGGTTTCATAATCATAGACACCCGAGTTTGAACCCTTGCATCTCCAAACCTATGAGTCAGATTTTAACATATCTTACATCAAAATTTAGTTCATTTTATTCTGCGTTGACCTATAATAGTCATATATTTTTAATATCGTTTATAAATTGCCATATCGAGGTTAGAAGACAAAAGGACCCGGTTTTTTTTGCTACCGCAAAAAATTTTGAGGACCGACCACAAAAACCTAAAAAGTCCTTCTTAGGACCTCTAACCAATTAAACGGCCCTTTTTAGGGCCACCAATTTCGCAAGCCACGTGTTGTCGGCTTCGGTCGGCGACAATATGTATTCTACAAAAATCAGTACTGAACAAACTGTTGAATAAAAATAACAAACACACAAAATTCTACGAAAGAAATGTACTTTTATTTCATTTAACTCTTGCGTAACAAACTTTTATGGTGTTATTTTTTATATTCGGGCCATTTTATATAATGTCCTAATGTAGGAAAAGTTAAAATAACGTTATTTACAATCGGTCGGCGATTATAAAGCCTAACCAAGTACTGGTCAATATAACACACTACGTTATTACATGTAGCCCTAACATAACGTGTAGAAAAGGAAGTAAGCTTTGAGCATGCTTCGGCTAGTTGTAACCTAGTTGCTGATAACATCAGCTATCACGCGATCTTTTTCCACCCTTTCCACCCTTACATACAAACTCCATCCCTTTTTTAACCTTAACTATTAATACTGGTTCCTAATATCATTAATATGGCTGACTTGTGGTAATGTGGTCAACGCAATTGGATTTTAATCCGGGGTCCCAGGTTTGATTCCCGGTCAGATTTTTTCATCTATCACTCTATACATTGTCTGCATTTGTAGCAATTGCAAAACAGTTGGATGGAAACAAAAAAATCCTTTTTATTTTTGATTGGTCGTTTTACTTAGTAAAGCTTTTAGAGGTTCAAACCCAGGACCGCTGAATAAGGGATTCTTTATTCAACAGCCCTGGTTCAAACCAGCCTTTCTGTTGATGACCTAAACAACATTGTTTAATAATGATTAGACGTAAATTTTACATGTTTTGTTATTTAACGTGGCAAGAGAAAGAAATGTGAGTGTTTTACAACAGTTTTTTTACTTTCTCTTGCCTCGTATATGAAAACATCAAGAAGGGAAGTATTGTTATCATGTTGATTTTTCGAAATCGAGTTTTTACCGGATAGAGTACACGTTTCAGTTTAAGAAGAAGAAGAAGAAGAAGAAGAAGAAGAAGAAGAAGAAGAAGAAGAAGAAGAAGAAGAAGAAGAAGAAGAAGAAGAAGAAGAAGAAAAGGAGGAGAGGAGGACGAGGAGGAGAAAGAGAAAGAGAATAACAAGAAGAAGAAGGAGGAGGAGGAGGAGGAGGAGGAGGAGGAGGAGAAGAAGAAGGAGAAAAAGAAGAAGGAGGAGAAGGAGCAGGAGGAGGAGAAGAAGAAGAAGAAGGAGAAAAAGGAGAAGGAGAAGAAGAAGAAGAAGAAGAAGAAGAAGAAGAAGAAGAAGAAGCGGAGTGGTTGTAATAAACATTTATATTGGTTATCGTACAGCCTGATAGATAATCAGTAAAAAAATTACATTGTCTAAACAGATTAATGTATTGGTATTTGTTAAATAGATGAGCAATTAGAATGCAGGCATATCGATGTAGGCCTACCTGCATAAGGCATTTACCTTTACTTTTATGGGTTACATTAAATAGATAACCATATCTTAATTCGTCATCTTATTCTGTTTTAGTACCCCAGGTAACAATCATATGTTCACTAACTACTTTTTTTAAATTTCATTCACATTTTTATTTTCTGGAATTGGTTATTTATTTTTCTATTAAGACAAATTGATCTTTGTTTTTTTCTTAATCTCCCCTTCCCCACCGACAGTGAATAGTTACAGCAGATCTTACTTAATTGGAACGTCAACAAAAAGAATCATCAGTAATTGGGTAAAGTAGATGACTTCTAGATGCACAATATGGGATATTAGAGCTATTTTAACAGGAAATGATGATCCTCTTTTATATTTTTATCTCTCTTTATGAATATTTCGAATTAATGAGTATTAAATTCTTTACAAGTTTTATTCGAAAAGTTTACATGTTTGTTCCCATTTAATAAAGTTAATTTTCTTCAAACCGTTAAGAATTTTTTGAGACTAAATTTGGTGTATTTGTCAGATATCTCAAAAACTACTCAAGTTAGATCTGGAACCTGTTTTATTTCATTTTTCAGCACATTTTACAAAAACTCTGTTTAGTTTTACAACTTATTAACGCTCTAAAACTTTCTGTAGGGCTTCATTTCTGCGGTGGAACTGAAACCCGGACGAAAATTTTCGCCAACTTTAACTCGTTAACGAAGCGATCCCGAACCTATGTATATTGTGAAATTTTTTCATTATTTTGATGAAACCCACCGGGTTGGTCTAGAGGTAAAGTCGTTACCAAAATCAGCTGTTTAACAGCTTATTTTCGGAGACGAAGGTTCCTGGTTCAAATCCTAGTATAGGTAGTTACTTTTATACGGATTTGAATGCTAGACGGTGGTTACCGGTGTACTTTGATGGTTGGTGTTCAATTAACCATACTCTCTCAGGAATGGTCGCCCTGTGTCTGTGCAAGACTACACCTCATTTACACGTCATACATATTATCCTCATCTCATTGGGTCATGGGGTTGCTTAGTGTTCTGAATTGAACAGATTGCAACGTACATACATTAGAAATTGAAAAAAAAAATTTTGATGAGAAGAACACTAACACCACACTTCACACACACACACACACACACACACACACACACACACACACACACACACACACACACACACACACACACACACACACACACACACACACACACACACACACACACACACACACACACACACACACACACACACACACACACACACACACACACACACACACACACACACACACACACACACACACACACACACACAGGCATACATACATTTGCACGCACGCACACATTGAAAATACGTATTTCCGGTGAAAACCTGATTTGGATAAAAACAGTACTTTTCGTTTCTATGACTACGTAGGGAAGAGAAAGTATTATATAATAAAACATTTAATAAGAATAACTGCGTACAAAAATCTATTAAAACATTAAAAATATTTTAACAAACATTTTGCAAAAAGTATATCTAATATTTAACTTTTACATGCAACAAGGAAAAGTAAAATTGCGAAAAATAAGAAAAGGAAACCTGTGGAATATTTTTTATAAGTTAACCGAACATAAAATGTTAATATAAATTAAGATAAGAAATGCATTACATTTGGCTACCTTGCCCATATAAAACGTTCTTAATAATAATAAAATATTAAAAAAGAAAACATTAACATTGCAATCTAGATTAAATATCTTAGAAAATGTAACAATTACAAACACCTACCCTATATAATGTTTTAAAAACCTTCACCGGGTGTCTAAAAAGTTGCGATACTTTTTCATAACATTTCATCTTCTCAAAATTGGGAAATCATAATGAAATTTAAAATACAGTAAAACCTCCTCAAAACGACCACGTACGGTCAATAAGTGGTCGGTTTGAGAGGTGGTCGTTTTGGAGAAGTGGAGGTCAGGACAATAATTAAAATAACTTCATTATTATGAAAAGTGTATGATTATTTACCTCAACAATATTGTTTACATAAAATTTTAACAAATATATTGTAGCAAAAACATCACTACTTACCAGTCAATCAAGCAACTGATGTAACTTTTTTATTAATAGATCGTGCATGATAATAGCCCACTACGCATAATGTAAACCTTGCTTAAAATAATAATTCTTGACGTAAGATACTGCAGTTTATCACATATAACTCAAACATTTTTAAAACTAAGAAAGCATTTTAAAATAAATTGTTATACAAATTAATTAAAGTAATTTTTTATTGTTGTTTGTTCAACAGCTTGTGGTTTTTTTGAAATTATTGTTTTTTCTATAATGTGGTCTCAGCTTCTTCCAGCAAATCTAGCAGTCGCGGCACTTTTTGTTTTCGAGTAATGTTTTTTAAACCACTGAGAGCTACTAAACTTTTTCCTATGGGTATTACAGAAACATCTTCAATTCCCTCTACTTCTTTCTCGCCCTCGAAGTCACTCTCGTTCGTGCTACTACCTTCCACCATGCTGTCGTTTTGGCACTTTTCAGTAACAGTTGTAAACAAACAATTTTCTCACTCATTATTTTTGTCACATGTTGGGATGGCTTCTTCACACTGAACTATGACTTCAAGATTCACTTATCGTCCAAAATGAACTAAATCCTTCTCTTCATTTTAAAAATCGACAGCTATTTTTAAGCCTGCCATTTCACTTTCGTTAGCCGGCGCCTGTATAGATTTTTGGAAACAGTTTTCAATAGTGACATCTCGAACGGATTCCCATGAACTCTTTATCCAGTTCAGTGCATGTAAACATTATTGTTCGTATTAATTCATCATTATTTTTGGCTTCGTCCATTCATATCAATATGTAGCGCATGGGTATTCTGTATTACATAAGTTTGTCCATCTACCTTTAATTTCTATTATATTATTAAATTAAAGTGGTCGCTTTTGTTCGTTTTTACCAGTCTCGGTCGGATTAGAGAGTGGTCGTTTAGCGGAGGTGAATTTTTATGGGGAAGAATAGTTAATATTTTGGTTCCCGAAAAAACTGGTCGGTTTGAGAGTTGGTCGCTTACAAGAGTTGATCGTTTGTGGAGGTTTTACTGTAATTAATTTTGATTTTCTTCTTCTTATATTTCTTCTCCTCATCCTCCTCCTCCTCCTCCTCCTCCTCCTCCTCCTGCTCCTCCTCCTCCTGCTCCTCCTCTTCCTTCTTCTTAAAACTACTTAAAACCCAATCCAGACCTACAAATTTTGTGTAGATTACAAATCCGAAAACTGTTTTTTGTTATCTCTTGTAGGTTCTGACACCGGGTGTGAAGGGCTGACAAAACAAAATGATGACAATTTTAAAAATCTTATGTGAAACACTTACACAACTTTCTCTTGCCAATGCAAATAATCAACAAGATTTCCTAACATTAGTAATAAAAGATTAGAAATAAACAAAAAAAATAACCTCAAAAAACATACCTTATTTTAATCATGAATGACAGACGCAAAATGAAAATCAACCTGTTTGACTTGAAAATACGGAAAATCACTTTTTCACGCTAAACTAGGTTCTGTAGAGAAAATGGTATTTATAAAAGTTGTAGATCTTTTAATTGCCTATAAATTTGATTACACACTTTTGTCGTATAATGCATACTAAGGGTGAAATCTTAAAAAAAATCGATTTTTTATAAGTTTTCGTGAGAAAAAAACAGAAAAACGCTAATTGCCGCTAAACTAAGCGTTATACAAAAAAGTTTGAAATAAGTTGTAGGATTTAAAATTCTCTACAAGTTTTGTTACGTACATATTTCCGCTAAAATGCATATTAAAGTCGTAATCTTAAAAAAAAACAATTTTTTTACAAGAAAACAACCTTCCCAAGAAAATCAGCAGACATGGTGCCTACCTACCCTATCTTGTAGAACATAAAAAATGTTTAAATGAAACGATTTTTAAAAATATCTTAGAAGCCGTTTTTGAGAAACTCGCAAAAAAGTGAAAAATGACATGAATAAATTATTACTTCCGGTTGACCGATTTTGATGAAAACGTTCGTGTCGGGTCCTCTAGTGGTATCTAACTTAAGTTTAAGTTTCAAGTTCGTACGATGTTCCGTTCTTGAGATGTTCTGTTCACACACACACACACACACACGCGCGCGCGCGCGCACACAAAAATGTGTAGATTCGGTGAAAACTCGATTTCAAAAAATCGACATGAAAACAATAATTTTCTTTCCTATATATTTATATAGGCAAGAGAAAGTAATTAACACCAATTAATTTAAGCAGAATTCTTGAATAGGCCTAGTGTAGAAAGTCGTATCAATCAGGTAATTTTTCAGATTTTATTAAAATGAATTCAAAGTTATCCATGTAGATATTATTTTTAAAGTGACGCATACATTTGTTGACACCCTGTACAATAGTATGATAATTCGTTATGTTTTTTAAAAGGGCATTAAAATGTAATTGTTAAAAAGGAAGAAAAAATTTACTGGTCAACTGAAACATAAGATAAAATGTTCCACCATATCCCCTTTCCTCCTTATACGTAATACAGCCTAACATGTTTCTGGGCTTAGTAATGGTGGAAAATAAAAAATATATTTTTTTAGCATAGAGTGAGGGAAACAAGGGTAAGATGGTGTAAAATGGAAGGGAATAAGGTTAAGGAGGGAGGGTGGGAGGTTGTTACATGAGTAGGTACACGGTGATCCATCATGTCGCGTGAACTGATAACGTTCAATGATAACAGACACGAGACTCGAGAGGTGAATTCATTTGTGCCTTTTCTGCCTTTTACTTTTTGTGCCTTGTGCCTTGTGCCTTACTCAAAGTTGCTACTTTTTTTTCAAATGTACCTACAGTTTTTATTTAAATTAACTGGCACACCATATCCGATTAAAATGACTCCCACAAAAAGTTTTAAGTTTTTTCATGTTCCAATACTGGTCACCCAAATTAATAATCTGGTGAGAAATGCTTACACGAATTTCTCACGCCAATGTGAATAATGTAATATATAACCTAATCATGAGTAAACAATATAAAATGAAAAACATAACCTATTTTTAATCATGAGTGAATGACGCTTAAAAATCAACTTGTGTTCGATTTAAAAGTACGGTAAATCACTAATTAACTCGAAAATAAACTGTAGAAAAAAATGGTTGAACTAAAGAGTTATATATTTTTACTTTCTCTTGCCTATATGAATATGTAGGAAGGAAAGTACTGTTTTCATGTCGATTTTTCGAAACCGAGTTTTCACCGGATCTACACGTTTTCAGATCCCCTGAACCCAAAAAACATGTTTTTAGCGATTTGCCTCTGTGTGTGTGTGTGTGTGTGTGTGTGTGTGCGCGCGCGCGTGTGAACAGAATATCTCGAGAACGTAACATCAAACGAACTTGAAACCTGAAACTTCAGTTAGATACCGGACCTGACACGAACATTTTCATCAAAATCGGTTGACCGGAAGTAGTAGTTTATTCGTGTCATTTTTGACTTTTTTGCGATTTTCTCAAAAACGGGTCCTACAATTTTTGTAAATCACCTGGTTTACTACAATATCTTATGCTCTACAAGATAGGGTAGGCACCATGTTTGCTAAAATTCTAAGGGAGGTTGTTTTCTCGTAAAATTATTTTTTTTTTAAGATTGCTACTTAAATATGTATTTTACCCCAAAAATTTATATTCAAAGTTGTAGAGAATTTAAGATCCTACAACTTTTATTTCAAACATTCTTTTGTGTAACGCTTGTGATATTCCGTATTTTTAAGCCAAACTGAGGTTGATTTTCATCTTGCGTCTTTCACTCATGATTTAAATTAGATTATGTTTATTGAGGTTAGTTTTTTGTTTATTACTAATGTTTTATGTTTTATGTTATAATGTTATAATGTTTTAATGTTTTATTACTAATGTTAGGTTTAACGTTAATTATTTGCATTGGCAGGAGAAAGTCGTGGGAGTGTTTCACATAAGATTTTTATTAGTGAATTTATTTATAACGAGATAGTTGTTGAATTTTTGATCACCTTGCTTTACTTATGTGTGTATCTGTGTGTGTTTTCTAGTATAGATATTGAAAAAAGAGGAGTTTTTTACACGAATAAAATATTACGAACAGAATCCAAGGGGCTGGAGGAGGGGGGTTACGAGTTAGGAAGCGATGTGAATATAAGAGACACCAGTCTACTAATACTAATGGCTGTTGATAAATGGACAAGTCCTGCTGAAGCCATTCATCAGACAACTCTCAACTAAAGGCGACATTCGTTTTGTGCCAGAGAGGAACAGATTCTCCTCTCCTTACCTCTCTCCACTCTTAATAAAATGAAACAAAAGAGAATAACTGGTACAGAAGAACAAGTATGGACAAACAACAGGAATGTCTGCCGTGTGAGACATTGCTGTTGTAAGTGCGACTTTAACTCCATCTCTTTCTGCTGATACGATCCACAATCCACAATCCAATATCTCACTAAATCCTTCACCCTAATACAGAGAAAATTTCTCTTAACTACCACTTCTATACAACGGCCAACTTTTTTTTTAAAGAGCGGTGATACATTCAAAAATTTCTTTCTTAAGTTTTGTCAAGTCCATGTGAAACATAAGCGATAATCAGTTAACGATACTCTTAATAAAAATCTGGTGTGAAAAACTCACACAACTTTCTCTTGCTAATGCCAATAATGAACAATATAACCTAAAATTAGTAATAAAACATTAGAAATAAATAAAAAACTAACTTCAAAAAATCATGAAGGTTCCTGGTTCAGATCCTAGTAAAGGTAGTTACTTTTATACGAATTTGAATGCTAGACAGTGGCTACCGGTGTACTTTGATCGTTGGGGTTCAATTAACCATACTCTCTCAGGAATGGTCCACCTGAGTCTGCACAAGACTACACCTCATTTACACGTCATACACATCATCCTCATCTCATTGGGTCATGGGGTTGCTTATTGTTCTCAATTGAACAAATTGCAACGTACACATTAATTTTTTTTTTTTTTTTTTTTTTTTTTTTTTTTTGGTTTAACGTCCGACTGTTGTGCAATTGCTGCTAATGCAGACGGTGAATGATGAAATGATATTTTGTAACGTATGAAAAAATGCCGTGCCTGAATGGGATTCGAACCCAAGACCGCATGATGAGAGGCGAGCACGTTACCAACTTCGCCAATGCGAACACATTAAGGATTAAAAAAAAAACATAACCTTATTTGAATCATGAGTGAAAGACGCAAAATAAAAACCAACCTGTTTGACTTAAAAATACGGAAAATTGCTATTTCACGCTAAACTAAGTTCTTTAGAGAAAAATTCTTTTAATAAAAGTTGTGATCTTTTAATTTCGTATAAATTTGATTATAATACACTTTTGTCGTGAAATGCTTACTAAAGCTGAAATCTTAAAAAATCGATATTTTTACGCGTTTTCGTGAGGAAAATAGAGAAAATCGCTCATTACCGTTTAATTAAGCGTTATAAAAAAAATGTTTAAAATAAAAGTTGTAGGATTTTAAATTCTCTACAACTTTTAATATAAACATTTTTGCGCTAAATTGCACATTAAATCGCAATCTTAAAAAAATAATTTTCTTACGAGAAAACAACCTTTCCAAGAACTTCAGCAGACATGGCGCCTACTCTTTCTTGTAGAGCATAAAAAATTAGTAAATGAGGCAATTTAAAAAAAATAGTAGGGCCGTTTTTGAGAAAATCACAAAAAAGTTAAAAATGACGCGAAAAAACTACTACTTCCGGTTGACCGGTTTTGATGAAATTGTTCGTGTCGTCCTCTAGTGGTACCTAACTTAAGTTTCAAGTTTCAAGTTCGTACGATGTTCCATTTTTGAGATATTCTGTTCACACACACACACACACACACCGCAATCGCTAAAATATGTTTTTTGGGTTCAGGGATCTGAAAACGTGTATAGATCTGGTGAAAACTCGATTTCGAAAAATCGACATGAAAATATTACTTTTTTTCCTATATATTCATATAGGCCAGAGAAAGTAAAAATATGTTTTGAAATACTTACAAAACTTTCTCGCAAATGTAAATAATGAAAAACATAACCTATGTTTAATCATGAGTGAATGACGCTAAACGAAAATTTACCTTTGTTCGATTTAAGAAACTTAACCCTTACAGTGTCAGTGTCCTAATATATTAGGATGTCAAAATTTTGACCAAAAAGTGCCAGCGTCCTAATACTGAAAACGGTATAAACCGAGAAAACTTTCAAAACTTACCGAAAACCGAACCAAATTCAGACAAATAATTACGGACTTTAAGGGCTTCCATGAAGAGCAAAAACAGAACACCGGAAGGACAGAAGAAAGGAGAAAAGCCTTCAGTAAGCGAGTGCTGAGAATATGGGTGCAAAATGAGCTTCTAGAAACATCTTAAGTTCTGTGCTTCACAAAAAGTATTGGGCAAGAGAAAGTGAAAAGTATATTTAAGAGTTTTCGCGGAAAACAAAAGCAGAAGACGAGTTGGATGGATGGATGGAAGAACGGAGAAAAGCATAGAGTATGGTAGGCAAAACAGAGCTTCCAGAAACGTCCCAAGTCACCTCACGTCGTCTAAAATTGGCCATATAAGAGGGAAAATAAAAAATATAGGGCCAAGAGAAAGTAAAAAGTGAATTTAAGGTCTTCCAAAAAGAGGAAAGCAGAAGACTGTTTGGATGGATGGATGGAAGAACGGAGAAAAGCAGAGAGAGTATGGTAAGCCAAAAAGAGCATCAAGAAACGCCTAAAATTGGCCCTATATGAGAGAAAAAAAACATATATAAGGCAAGAGAAAGTAAAAAGTGAAGTTAAGGGTTTCGACGAAAATATAAGCAGAAAACTGTTTGGATGGATGGATGGAAGAACGGAGAAAAGCATAGAGAGAGTATGGTATGCAATAAAAGAGCTTCCAGAAACGTCTAAAATTGGCCCTATATGAGAGAAAACAAAACATATAGGGCACGAGAAAGTAAAAAGTGAATTTAAGGTCTTCCAACAAGAGAAAAGCAGAAGATTGGTTGGATGGATCGACGGAAGAACGGAGAAAAGCAGAGAGAGTATTGTAAGCCAAAGAGAGCTTCAAGAAACGTCTAAAATTGGCCCTATACGAGGGGAGAACAAACAATATATAGGGCAAGAGAAAGTAAAAAGGAATTTAAGGGCTTCCACGAAAATATAAGTAGAAGACTGTTTGGATGGAAGCATAGAGAGAGAGAGGAAGCATATGTAAGAAGTGCTTGGAACGTCTAGTCACCTCATGTTGTCTAAAATCGACCTTATCCGAAGAAAAAAAAAACAAAAAAAATGTAGAACCAGACAAAGTAAAAAGTAAGTTTAAGGGCTTCCACGAAGAAGAAAAACAGAATACTGTTTGAATTGATGGATAGAAGAAAGGAGAAAAGCGTACAGAGAGAATGGTATGCAAAAAAAGCTTCCGAAACTATACAAAAACAATAGACATGTTAGTAGGGAATAGAAAACTTGAAGATACGTTGATAGTAGATTATATTAATAATTTTCACGATAAAGATGAGGAAACGATAGAAGATCGTTGAATCTAATTACATAAAAATAAATGAAAAAATGAACACCAACACGAATAAATAACGATTGAGAAGCAAATAAGAATAATAATAAAAATAATAAGAGGAGTTGAAGATAGGCAATATAATGAAGGAGGCAGTGGCGTTAATGAAAATATAAATGAGTTAAAAGAGAGTTGTGTTAGACACGTTGTACAACTACAACACATGTACCTGAATTTTAGATAAGATACCCTCTTGCCTCTCACCTCTCGCCTAAACAACATCTAAGCGACCAACCAGTTAAAACAAAGTCAAAGTAAAAGAAGAATAAGAATAAGAAAACCGAGTGGCTTGTAGTTTGTATTCTTGTTACGAATAAACAAGAAAAACTAAAACAAAAACAGGACAGGACACTACAGTATATAAGTTACAGAGTGTTAGAAAAGTGTACCAACTCACTTACTAAATAGGTAGCTGTACTTTTACTTGTGGGCCTATCTTTTAAAAGAATTTCAATTGTCATTAGGGTTATGATATTAATAGGTACAATTATAGTGCTTACAGAACAGTGCCAAAGTTTTACTTTACACGAGGTATTTTACTTCTCCTTCTCCTCCCCCTTCTTATTTTCCACCTCCTCCTCCTTCATCTTCTACTTCTTCTCCTCATCCTCCACTACCACCACCACCTCCTCGTCCTTATCTTTCTCCTTCTCCATTTTCTTCTTTTTGTTCTCCTCCTCCGCCGGCTACTTTGTCTCTTCGCCTTCTTCTCCTCCTTTTACTTCTCCTCCTTCTTCTTCTCCCCTTTTACTTCTCCTCCTTCTGCTCTTCCACTTCCTCCTTCTCCATTTTCTCTTTTTCTCCCCCTCCTTCTACTTTTCTTCCTCCTGGTCTTCCTCTTTCTCCTTCTCCATTTTATCTTTTTTCTCCTCCTCCTTCTTCTCCTCCTCTATTTTCTCCTTTTTCCCTCCTCCTCCACTTTCATGGGTTGGCGTAGTGGTTAGTGCAACTGGCTTCTATGCCGGGGTCCCGGGTTCGATTTCCGGTTAGGTCTGGCAGTTTTTCATCACTCATTTTCATATAATCATCATTCTCCACCATCTGAATTAGCAGAAATTGCAAAACAGTCTGACGTAAAACAAACAAAAAGTCCTCACTATCCCCATTTTTTCTTTACCTCCTTCTTCTTCTGATTCAGGAGAATGAGAAGGAGACCTTCCATATGAGGAGGAAGGCCTCCATCTTCTTATGCGCTTCTCACAGCCTTTTCAAGAATTTCAGCAGAAATGGCGCCTACCCTATCTTGTAAAGCAGAAAAAATGTAGTAAATGAGGCGATTTTTAAAAAAATTGTAGGAGTTTTTGACAAATTCGCAAGAAGTTAAAAATGACACGAATGAACTACTATTTTCGGTTGACCAATTTTGATGAAAATGTTCGTGTATTTTGTTCGCATACACACACACACACACACACACACACACACAAGCCAATTGCTAAAAATATGTTTTTTGCGTTCAGGGGATCTGAAAACGTATAGATCCGGTAAAAACTCGATTTTGAAAAATCGACATAAAAACAGTAATTTCCTTCCTTTGTATTCATATAGGCAAGAAAAAGGAAAAAAGAAAACATTTCTAGGAACAAGAAAACAGCAAAAGAACAGATCAACTACCTAGTTAAAATAACAAACGGAATAAATGGAAAACAGATTTTCCCTTAAAAAAATAAAAAATGACCTACATAAAAACAAACCTGCATCACTTGAAGATAAAAACACGGAAAATTGGTAGGTTCAAGTACCTCGGGGAGACATTACATTCTCAGCTTGGAGAACTGCATCAAACCACTCGGGAGACTGATGAAAAAAAATGTTTTCATAATATTTAATTTTGGCAACAGAATGTTGTACATGTCTTTAAAAACAATTATAAATAGAATTATATTATTTTTCAGCGATGATGAGCTTTTAACGTAAGCATTGCTCCCTACCCATTTCATAGCTAGCCAACGACTTGCCAGCAACGTTGTCAATATTTGCTCTCGTAGCTCTGTTATATATTTGTCAACTAAATTTTTACTTTCTCTTGCCTATATGAATATATAGGAAGGAAAGTATTGTTTTCATGTCGATTTTTAGAAATCGAGTTTTCACCGGATCTATACGTTTTCAGACCCCCTGAACCCAAAAAACATGTTTTTAGCGATTGGTCTGTGTGTGTGTCTGTGTGTGTGTGTGTGTGTGTGTGTGTGTGTGTGCGCGCGCGCGCGCGCGCGCGCGTGTGTGTGTGTGTGTGTGTGTGTGTGTGTGTGTGAACAGAATATCTCAAGAACGGAACATTGTACGAACTTGAAACTTGAAACTTAAGTTGCATATCACTACCGGACCCGACACGAACATTTTCATCAAAATCGGTCAACCGGAAGTAGTAGTTTATTCGTATAATTTTTCACTTTTTTGCGATTTTCTCAAAAACTAGTCCTACGATTTTTTTAAAAATCGCCTGGTTTACTACATTTTTTATGCTCTACAATATAGGGTAGACGCCATGTTTGCTGAAATTCTGCGTGAGGCTGTTTTTACGTAAAAACATTTTCTTTTTAAGATTGCGGATTTTATATGCATTTTAGCGCAAAACGTTATATAATAAAAGTTGTGGAGAATGTAAAATTCTTCAACTTTTATTTCAAACATTTTTTTGTATAACGCTTAGTTTAGCGGTAATTTGCGATTTTCTGTTTTTTTTCTCACGAAAACGTGAGAAAAATCGATTTTTTTAACATTTCGGTCTTAGTATGCATTTTACGACAAAAGTGTATATAATTAAATTTATAGAAAATTAAAAGATCTACAACTTTTGTTTAGAGCATTTTTCTCTACAGAGCCTAGTTTAGCGTGAAAGCGTGATTTTCCGTATTTTTAAGCCAAACTGAGTTCGATTGTCATTTTGCGTCATTCACTCATGATTAAAATAAGGTTATGTTTTTGAGGTTAGTTTTTGTTTATTTCTAATATTTTATTAATAATGTTAGGTTTATTATTAATTATTTGCATTGGCAAGAGAAAGTTGTGTGAGTGTTTCACACCAGATTTTTGGTGTTTCAATAACAGTTATAACCTATGAACATAAAACCAACTGATTATATTATAAATTATTTCATGTTAACGTGCTCTATAATCGACGTATTCAGTACGAGATGCAAGATACGAGTGAACTACTGTGGCTCTTATACGCATGCGCGCGTAATAATTGTCAGGCTGATACATTTGTACAATCCGACAACATTGGCAAACGTTCCGATTGGTCCAAACCAGTGATTCCCAAACTTATTTTCCTACGCCTTCTTCTGTCAAGAAGAAAACTTGAGGTGGTTTACCATTGCCTTCTTAAGTGAGTGGAAAAGTATGCTTATCAGCATGTCAGGCCCTTTAAAAAGCATCTACTTTCTACACTGCAAATGACACTTTCACTTCATGTACCACAGGGTCTAGCTGTATAATGAAATTCATTACTGTCAGAGAAGATAATTCTGACTAGTGTCTTTTATACCTCTACCTCTTCTGTTCTTATGAATATTGAACCAGCTGATTATATTATAAAGTATTGCGTGTTAACGGGCTCTATAATCGACTTGTTCAGTACGAGATGCAAGATACCAGTGAACTACTGTGGCTCTTATACGCATGCGCGCGTAATAATTGTCAGGCTGATACATTTGTTCAATATAAGGGTAAGCGCACTGGAAACGCTGGTCGCAATTCGCTCGCTAGTCGCTGGTCGCAGGTGGTGATTCACGCTGGCGAGCGCGCGTAGTGGGAACATGTAACTACGCACTTAACCTTCATTTAGTTGTCGGTATTTAACAGGAGTTCCAATAGCAGCAATAATGAATTATTTCTAATGGAAAACGTTTCCACGAAATTAAAGCGATACCGTTTGTGACATTTATAAGAACAGAAAATCATCATCTTTTTCTGAAATTAAAAAAAGATACAGACAGGTTTTTTAAAATACGAATGACTCTGGAAACGTTTAATTTTATATTGTCAAAAGTAGAACTTCTTTTACAAAAACAATGGTGCAACTTTTACAAGCAACCAATATTACCGAAAGAAAGAATTGTGGTTACTTTGAAATACGTATTTTGAACATTTTGACTACCGATATTTAATATTAAAAGCATTGTTTGGCCAGTAATAATTTTTTTAAAGTTATTTTTATAAATCTATGTTAAAAATTAATTAACAAGTTGTTATTATTCATGAATACGTATTATACGACGCCAAATACATTTAGCAACCTGCCAGCAAGCAGCAGGCAGGTTTATGCAAAACAAACCATCAAATGAGTGTCATCAATTTCGGACAACGGTGTGCTACCAGGTTTTGCTTCAGACTTGGGCACAGTGCAAAGTAAACTCTTGCTAAACTTCAGCAGGCCTACGGATATAGTTTTTTGTCAAAAGCCAGGTTTTGCTGTGGTTTAAGGCATTTTCAGAAGGGAGAGAGTCGTTTGAAGATGAACCACGAAGCGGGAGACCTTCATCTTCAGGAACCGATGAAAATGTCGACAGAATCCGGAATCTTGTGCGTTCAGATCGTCGGTTGACAGTCAGAATGATCGGAGAAGAGTTAAATTTGACTCACACCACGGTTCATCAGATTTTGAATAGTGAATTGGATATGAAAAAAATCTGCGCAAAAATTGTTTCAAAAAACCTTTCCTCTCCTTGTCACACAGCAATGTCAATCATCGAGTTTTTGGCCAGTAAAAACATTCCTGTGACTCCTCAGCCTCCTTATTCGCCTGACTTGAGTCCTTATGATTTTTCTCTTCCCGAACTTGAAAAATCACCTCAAGGGAATTCATTTTGGGACAGTCAAAAATATTCAAACGGCTGTAACCGACCAGCTGAAGGCTATTCCAGTATCGGAGTTCCAGCACTGCTATGAGGAGTGGAAGAACCGTCTCCAGCGATGCGTGGCTTCAGAAGGAAGTTATTTTGAGTGTGACAATATAAAATTGTATTTTTTTGTCTTTTATGACCACAATCTAAGCTTGATCACAATCTTTAGCTTGATGTTCTGCCAGTATGCCTTCATTCGGGCTGATCTCGCTTGCCGAACTTCCTCTGAAACGACCGGTTTCTTCCTGCTTGGGTTTGTTCTTCCATCTGATTTTGTAAATCTACTTTCCTTATTTCTTAAGATTTTTAATATTTTTGTTTTGTTTTCTAAATCATCGAAAGTTAATCCGAGTTCGATCATGTCTTCATTGACATTTCGGATCCATGCTCCTAATGTTACTATTGGAAAGAGTTTTCTAATCATCTTGTTTAAAATTCTGTCTTTAGGTGTTCTGATAAGATGTCCAAGAAAATATATCCTTTTCTTCTATATTGTATCTGTTATATAATTACAATTATTGTAATTATATATGAATATAAAAAAAAAATTAAAAAATCAGTCTCATTACTCAGTTTACAGACCTCGTATATTGGGGTACACTTTGAAATAGGGGCACACCTTCCTTAGAAAACGCCCCCTGTTAGGGAACCATTGGTTTAAACGCATGAAACACCAGAATTCATCATTATAGTATTGAAAAGCATTATAGTGATTGCTGAGTATTCTTTTGGAGTAGGTAGTCTTATATGAAATGTAAAAAGGTGAAACTTTTTAGTCAACTTGTAGTGTACACCATGTATAGTATATAGGATAGTATAGGTATCATCAAGTGGTTAGTGGCCAATAATACTTGTATAAATGTATAAGCCCCCGGAAGAATGTAGGCCAGAAGACAAGAACCGAGGCCCAAGGCCCAACGTCAGTGATTTAACACCACACAATACAACCCCAATAAATATCACCTTAACGACAAAACGCTCCTTCCATTCTCATCCACTTACTAACTTAAAACAAACTAACAAAAAAAAATCCACAATTCTACAAAATTCTCTTTTTCTCTTTATTGTACCATGAGAACTTCGTGTCGGTTTTAAAAAACCTAACATATCTTGTCTCAACATTTTATTTTATTATGTTTACGTTTTATTATCATCTATTGTCTTAAACATGAACTAGTAGTTACATCTCTTAACCCTTTTGTGGATGGAATTAGTTTCATGTCACAAATGCATTTAATTATGGGTTGGGAAAATTTTTTGTAAGAAAAATGTATTTCCCTAGATAGAAAACTGTTTTTAACAGGTTCAACGCTACACCTAATCAACGTGATTTTACCAGATACGCTATTGAGAGATGAATATGTCTCTCACTAGTTCTTATCAAATTTGCTTTTGAGAGGTGAATTTGTCTCTCAGTACTTCAAACATAAAGACAGTCAAGACTTAATTATTCACTGCCAATAACACTTTCCAGTTTATAATATTAAAAAAATTCTGTAGTTTCCGGAAATCGTCTTAGCATTTTCGTAGCACTTTTTATAAAAAGTTATAAGGATTCAAAACATTTTCTGCGAATTTCAGTTGTTTCTGTTTTGTGCAAAATATTTTTTTTTGAAATCCTGTGTGAGTTTGGCCACTGAGAGATAAATGTGTCTCTCAAAGCACTCAACCTGTTAAACATTTAGAATCCACACGTTAGTGAAGCAGGAAGACAGTTATTCTGACGTCAAGTTGATCAATGCTGGCATTCCACAAGGGAGCGTATTGGGTCCTGTTTTGTATACGCTATACACCAGTGATCTGCCGGTAAGTGAAGAAGCAATTATTAGTACGTTTGCTGACGATACAGCCATACTGGCGTCAGGCAATTCGGTAGAGGATTCGACCGAGAAATTACAGTGAGCTGTAACTACAGTTAGTATGTAGACCAAGAAATGGAAGATCAAACTTAATGAAAATAAATCAGTGCACATAAATTTTATCAACAAAAGACTAAGGTATATTCCCATTACTATTAATGGCAATCTAGTACCGTTTGCCAACACGGCAAATTATCTTGGGATGACCCTAGACGCAAAGCTGAGGTGGAAGGAACATGTTAAGAAGAAAAAGGAAGAACTACAAATCAAATATAGAAAGATGTATTGGCTGCTCGGTAGGACCTCTGAACTGTCAATCTTCAATAAATTGCTTCTTTACAAGCAAGTGCTAAAACCGGTATGGATATATGGCCTACAGATCTATGGTTGTACCAAAACAAGCAACTTAAAAATTATTCAAAGGTTTCAAAACAGAGTGCTTACGAACATTGTAATCGCTCCGTGGTATGCCCGCAACAGCGACATCCATCGTGACTTACAAGTGAACACAGTAGCAGAAGAAGTGTGTAAGTGTGCCAAAAAACATGACGATCGTCTTCATGATCACGTCACCATTGAAGCAATTTAACTGTTGGATAACAGTGTAATAGTTAGGCGTCTGAAAAGGACCAAGCCTGTAGATCTAGTGTGTTAAAAAGACTATTAAAAATATTGTTAAACAATAAATTACATTTAAGTCATGTAAATAATATAAGTTTCTAAAACTAATGTTTAGCTATAAATATTATTATTAAGTTACTTTTAAGGCATATTTATTTATATTGTATATTATATATTTATTTATATTTGCATAAGTTATTAAATTAATGTTTAAATTAACAATAGGATTAAGATACAGATTTAAGAAATTAATATGTGCATACACTGTGTAAGTGACATTAGAAAATAAGTGCTAGCACCAGTGGGTGACCGCATGGTTATACAACGGGGGAGGGAAATAATATCGCTACAGAAAAACTGTTCGTTAGTTTTAAGTAACTAGTAGATTTTTTTTATCCTTTATTTTGAATCTTTAACTGTACTATACAGAGCAACCAAAAGATGAGAAAACATCGATATTAAATTACAGACAAGAACAGACAGGAAATAAAATTTCAACATTCAGCAATGTTAAATTTGGAATAACTATAAACATAAATAATATACAAAAGTATGAAAAGAAAAAAAAACAAAAAAGTTCATTTTGTCACAGAAAAGTTAATATCAAGAGTAATAAAACATTTAAAACAAAACAAAAATTACAAATTACAAATTGTAGTAGATTTAAAATAAAAAAAGAATCCACGCAAATTTCATCGACCGTTCATAAGAAAAGAGATTTTATCTTCCCTAAGCAAAATTTTCAGGAGAATTTTGTTTTGTCACCCCAAACTGTAACTGCAACGTTTGCCAATACCACAGCAATATTAGCCAGCGAAGCCAGGTGTGAAGACGTAACACTTAATCTTCAAAATCACATAAACACTGTACAACATTGGTGTAGGCTACTGTAGACATACCATATTTCTGATACAAATTTTTTCATTGAAAAATATGTAAAATGAGGTTATTTTGAATTGTTTTTTCGGTTACAAACAACGGAATACATTGATTATTTATAAATGTGCATAAAATTAAATAATTTGTGGTAAAAATTTGAAAGCTGTATCTTTAATGGTTTTTGAGAAATAGGAATATGACGATGACAAATTAGACATTGGAAGGATAAGGCCTTTCCGACTCCCCATAAATTTTATGTAAGAAGCACTCTTAACATCCCTTTTGACTTGGGTGAAGATAAACTCCCTTTTCCCTACGGACGATCACAAATATAGTAAATGAAGCGATTTTTAAAGAAATCATACCAACAGTTTTTGAGAAAATGGCATGAATAAACTACTTACTACTTCCGATTGACCGATTGTGATGAAAATGTTTGTCGGGTCTCTTAGTATTACCAAAATTAAGTTCTATTAACCCTTTAACTACTGAGTTGTTACATGAAATAAAGCTTGCACAGACTGCTGGGTATTTTCATGACATTTCATACCGTGATGACTACATGGTTTGTCTTGATTTTTCATGTTTTTTGTAACTTTTAATTTTATGTATTTGTTACAAAATAAGTTCTAATTTAAAATCTACAATAATGTAAGAAAAATATTTTAGTACATCTATCGGCCAAAGGCTGTTGACAGTGACAGAATTGTGCTCATACTTAACGTCAATTCCTGCAAAGTTCTTTGTTATTATCCTCTTTAACACTCTTCTTCACCAGATTCTATAGTCATCAAATATTCACTTATTTCTTTCGTCTATGTACATTTTAGAAAAAATTCAGAACAAAGAGAAAAAAACACCTTCTTTTTGTGTAATTATATAGTTTGGTAAAGAAATGTTCTCCAATTCGTTTTTTCCAATTTCAGTTGGTCAAAGTTTAATATAATTATAGAGTACTAACTCATTTTAAAGCCAATAGAATGGGGAACATAGTATTTCTTCTGGAAAGTTCGAACATGAGTTTGTATGCCAGTTGACTCTAGCCTTGGCATGTAAGTGTCGTCGCATATACAAGACAACAGTCCTCAAAGGGTTAAGGGATGTTCCTTGAGAGAGCAGATTCGTAGCAGTGAAATAAGGAGAGAATTGGGTAGACAGGAATCGCTGATTGGAAAAGTGTCCAAGTACAGAGACAGATGGACGAACCACGTCGAGAGAATGCCGCCAGACAGGATTACGGTGAGGGCGGTAAACTATCAACCGGAAAGAAAGACGAGGCCTGGGGAGACCCAGAAAGAGATGACATGAAGCTGGAACAGGCGTTACGCCTAATCCGTAATAGGTAGAAGAAGAAGAAGAAGAAGTTCTAAGTTTTAATTTTGTACGCTATTCCGTTCTTGAGATATACGAGGTGTGGCACAACAACATAACAAGACTGACGTTGTAAAAATTTTAATTTTAATTTTATACATAATCACTTATTGTCACCTTCAATATACATTCCTTCTCTATCCCTGCAACACTCCATGCGAATTTTCCATTGTTGGAAACAGTGCTGGAAGTCATATTCTGTAAGCTCCTTCAGGACACGTGCCGCTTGCTTATTTACAGCTTCCACAGACTCAAATCTTGTCCCTTTTAATGCAGATTTCACCTTAGGGAACAGGTAGAGGATAATAACATGTGATGAAACGTGGTTTTTTACTTATGATCCGGAAACGAAGCGCCAATCCATGCACTGGAAGAGCCGAACTTCACCGAGAGCCAAAAAAGCTCGAATGAACAAGTCAAAATTTAAAGCAATGACGATTGCTTTGTTTATATCCATGGGATTGTGTACCTTCACTGGATTCCTGAGGTTAAAACATTAATCAATATTACTATCTGTACTTTCTAAACTACGTCAAAGAGTAAGGAAAAAACGCCCCGAAATGTGGAAGGACAAATCATGGGTTCTCCACCAACACAATGCGCCAGCTCATTCCGGGCTATCTGTCAAGAGTTTTCAAGACATGTTAGTTATAACACCTGAAATACATATAAGGATCACACAATATATCACTACTATCAAGAAAGAAATTCTTGTACGCTATAAAAAGTTTCACCAATCAAGTAACTTTTCAGATTTTTTTAAAAGGAATGCATATTACCACAACATTTTAAAAATTGGGGTAATTTATTCATGAATTTTCTCCCTGCATAAGTAGGTTTTTGTTCAAACAATTTTGTGAAGTGATTGGCCACATAATAATCATTTCTGTTTCTCGTGTTATGATTGTGACATTGAAATTCTGCATAAAATTATTTTGCCTAACATACATAATCACGTCTAAAATGTAGAGAGAGGGAACTGTAAGCAATTTAAGCTTCTTAAATAGTGGCCTGAATGAGGTTAGCTGGTTAGCTCCCACCATACACCTAATAGCTTTCTTTTGAATTTTAAAAACCTTATTCATATTACCCATGCTAGAATTACCCCATACTAAGACACCATAACGAATTTGAGACAGGATGAGGCCATGCTAAGTGCCATTAGCAATTTTTTATCATTTAATCTGGCAATTTGTTTTAGTATAAATACCCCAGATGATATTTTACGACAAACTTGATTAGTATAGAAATCCCAAGACAAAAATCCAATGAACAATTCTGTTCCTGGAAAGCAAAAATTATTACTTTATTTTGAATTGCAAAATGAAAGGAGAAAACAAATCTAACCGACTTTAATGACTTAATTCTGACTGCCTTTAGCTTTAGCTACCGTAACTTTTCTTTTCTGCCAGTAGTGTCTCTTGTTTCCCCGACCGTATCCCAATCCATCCGGGACCATTCCCTAAATCCTCTTTCTTGGAAACTTCTGTCTGGGATAACCAATTCAACAACTGTCTCTCTGCACTTAGTTTTATTTGCTGCAATCAAATCCCTTTTCACCTCACTGTAACATTTTAGTGTTTTGTTCTTCTTCTTGGTTAGTCTATCGGCCGAAATCCCGGGCAAATCCCCAAGAATTTCAGACTTCTCCTAATGCCAGATTTCATTGTTCCAGGCAAATGCCTGTAGACTTGTTCATTGGATTTTTGTCTTGGGATTTCTATACTAATCAAGTTTGTCGTAAAATATCATCTGGGGTATTTGCACTAAAACAAATTGCCAGATTAAATGATAAAAAATTGCTAATGGCACTTAGCATGGCCTCATCCTGTCTCATATTCGTTATGGTGTCTTAGTATGGGGTAATTCTAGCATGGGTAATATGAATAAGGTTTTTAAAATTCAAAAGAAAGCTATTAGGTGTATGGTGGGAGCTAACCAGCTAACCTCATGCAGGCCACTATTTAAGAAGCTTAAATTGCTTACAGTTCCCTCTCTCTACATTTTAGACGTGATTATGTATGTTAGGCAAAATAATTTTATGCAGAATTTCAATGTCACAATCATAACACGAGAAACAGAAATGATCACTTCACAAAATTGTTTGAACAAAAACCTACTTATGCAGGGAGAAAATTCATGAATAAATTACCCCAATTTTTAAAATGTTGTGATAATATGCATTCCTTTTAAAAAAATCTGAAAAATTACTTGATCGGTGAAACTTTTTATAGCGTACAAGAATTTCTTTCTTGATAGTAGTGATACATTGTGTGATACTTATGTGTATTTCAGGTGTTATAACTAACATGTCCTATACTCCTCCTGGAGTCTCTAGGACGCAAAAAAAGAAAAAAAGTAAAAAATGATTTGAGTCTGTATTGTCTTACTTGATCCGGTTGAAGGATTTTCCTGATTAGTTTCCGTTTCATCTTCCCCAAATTTCTGGCCGAGAAAAATTGCAGGCATTCTGAGGAATACAGAATTTCAGGTCGGATAAAACTGTTGTATAATACCTAATCTTTGTATTAAAAGATAGACATTTCATGTTAGAAGTAGATATAGGTGACTTCCGTTTTACGTAACCTGTTACCCATTTTTTTCTTATCGCTTACAACGGATTTTATTATCTTGTTCAGGTATTTACCTATTTTGTGTTTTTTCAGGTACAATCTGTTGTGTCCTTTCTTTGTTGACTGTATTTCGTTTTTTTCATAAGATATCTGTAGCTCGATCTTGTCGGAGCAGTATTTTAACAGCAGGATTTTTCGTTACTTAAAGTGTTTTATTAGAAAAAACAAAAGTTTAAAAATGATTTGAATATTAGAAAGTAATGCATTTTTTCACGAAAGCAATACTTTTTAAGTTGTTCAATAAATATAATGGAGTGGTGATAAAATAAAAGGAAAGAACGAGCTGTAGAAGAGAAGAATTTGAAAGATAAGGAACGGAGTAAACGCGAGGCAGCCTCGGGTGTTAGTTGGTGAAGAGCCCCATCTGTCCGATGGGTTTTACTATTTGTATTGAGCTGGGAGTTCAGTTGACTTTTTTATCAAGATCCTCCGCACCAATACTAACGGCTAAATCATCCAAAGATTCGTGACTCACTTTGGGCCGTTAATTTGTTGCTCTAGCCAACATTGATCAGGTGGTCCGAAATTCTTTTAGTTTTCTTTTTATTTTATCTTTTCTCTTCTTGAACTAGATTTAATAAGGCTATCTATTACCCTATTGGTCGGAATAACTCCGCCTGTGATCCGTATTCGAATATTATCCGCCATGATAAATTTATTACAAAAACAATCACCTGGTTATCAAGTACTATATAAGATTATTTAAAATTATTAAAATCGCGAAAGCAAAACAGAATTTGCTGTCGGACCTCTAAAATTCAAATCTAAAGGGACCAATAATTAGTTCGATTTATAGAGGTGAAATATTAAAACTCAAAAACTTAGGCCTACTTCAAAATTCATGTTTTAATAACATTCATATTATTCCATAAAACAGTAAATTACACAAGTCGATCCGATAAAATGGTGTGCCCTTTATTGTCGAAAAAAATAAAAACCTGGTGTGAAACACTCACAAATTGCTCCTGCCTATACAAATAATGAACAATATAACCTAACATTAGTAATAAAACAATAGAAATAAACAAAAAACTAACCTCAAAAACATAACGATGAGTGAAAGACGCAAAATAAAAAAAACCTCCTTCTGGCTTAAAAAAACGAAAATGAGCTTTTACGCTAAACTAGGCTCTGTAGAGAAAAATGCTTCCAATAAAAGTTGTAGATCTTTAATTTCCTATAAATTTGATTATAGACTACACTTTTGTCGTAAAATGCATACCAAAGCTGAAATCTTAAAAAATCGATTTTTTACACGTTTTCGTGAGAAAAAAAAACAGAAAATCACTAAATTACCGCTAAACTAAGCGTTAAAAAAATAGTTTTAAATACAAGTTGTTGGTTTTTAAATTCTGTACAACTTTTATTATACCTACATGTTTGCGCTAAAGTGCATATTAAAGTCACAATCTTACAAAAACAATTTTTTTTACGAGTTAACAGCCTCTCCAAGAATTTCAGCAGACATGGCGCCTACCCTATCTTGTAGAGCATAAAAAATTTTAGTAAATGAGGCGAGTTTTAAAAAAATCGTAAGAGCCGTTTTTGAGAAAATCGCAAAAAAGTGAAAAATGATACGAATAAACTACTGATTCCGGTTGACCGATTTTGATGAAAATTTTCGGGTCGGGTCCAGTAGTAGTATCTCACTTAAGTTTCAAGTTTCAAGTTCTCCCGATGTTCCGTTCATGAGATATTTTGTTCACAATCACACAGACCAATAGCTAAAAACATGTTTTTTTGGGTTCAGGGGGTCTGAAAACGTATAAGATCCGATGAAAACTCGATTTCGAAAAATCGACATGAAAATACGAGGTGTGGCTATTAAATAACGAGACTGACGTTATAAAAAAATTTATTTTAATTTTATACATAATTACTTATTGCCATCTTCAATATACACTCCTTCTCTATCCCTACAACGCTCCATGCGAATTTTCCATTTTTGGAAACAGTGCTGGAAGTCATCTTCTGTTAGCACCTTCAGGACACGTGCCGCTCAAAAATGTTTGAAATGAAGCTCGCAAAAATGTTTGTACTGACACTTTGTACGCGATTGAAAATGATCCAAATTTTTTGGAAACGATAATAACATGTGATGAAACGTGGTTTTTCACTTATGATCCGGAAACGAACCGCCAATCCATGCTCTGGAAAAGCCGAACTTCATCGATAGCCAAAAAGCTCGAATGAGCAAGTCAAAATTTAAAGCAATAATGATTTTTTTTTTATATCCACGGGATGTGTGTTTGGATGTGTGTGGATGAAGTGTACCTTCACTGGGTTCCTGAAGGTCAAACATTATTAACGCCTCGAAATGTGGAAGGACAAATCATGGGTTCTCCACCAAGACAATGCGCCAGCTCATTCCGCGTTATCTGTCAAGAGGTTTCTAACCAAGTACAGCATCTCAGTGTTAGAACATCCACCTTATTCACCAGATCTTGCACCACGTGACTTCTACCTGTAAGTAGTACTGTAAGTAAGTACGTCTATCGGAGTGAAATTGGGGCGCGTCGCTTCTTTAAAAATCGGGACAATCATGACAGATTCGGGACGGTTGGATACGCTGGTAACAATAACGTTTTGTATAATAAATTTAACCAAAGTAAAATGGCCCTGAAAAACAATAGCTGTTCTATAGAAATTAAAAAAAAACGAAGTTGGTTAATTAATAAGCTAGAAATGCTATGTGTGAATTATTTAACTTTCGGTGTTTCTATTAACAGTTGTTATCCTCTTTGCAAAGGAAGCGACGAAATGATTCCTCTTCGACTTCTTTAAAAAAAATCATCAATATTCAAAAACAGTTTGAAATGCGCCGGACGTTTTATAAACACTGTCTTTGTTAATGATTATTCTTTTGAGTTCATTAATTAAATGACAGGAATTTCAAATATTTCTCATCTATTTACAAAAGATCATCCGGTCTTTTGTCCGCGCGCCATAATCATTTAAAAATATGTAGCTATTATATTAGTATTTATTTTTCCATTCTTTTATTTCATTATATTTCTTGGAAAATACTTTATAAGAACCGTCGTGTCAGAACGCGATTGAAGTGTGCAGGTATTCATAATACTTACAATTTCGTCTTCTTTTTCTTCTTTGAGAGTGTGTCTTAAACCACCTTCTTCATCGGTAGGTCTTTTAAATTCTTTAAAAACAAATCAAAAAACTTTTTATCATAAATATCCCTCCCATTATTATAATTTTTTCCTTTAATGGTTAATCTACAACTATATAAAAAAAATCTAGTGTGAAACACTCACACGATTTTCTCTTGCCAATGTATATAATGAAAACTTTTTTTTAATCCCTAATGAGTGTGTACGTTGCAATCGTTTAATTCAGAACTACAATCAACCCCATGACCCAATGAGATGAGGATGACGTGTAAATGAAGTGTAGTATTGTACAGTCCCAGGCCGACCATTCGTGATAGAATACGAGGTGTCACTATTAAAAACGCGATTGACGTAAAAAATTTAATTTTATTTCATACATAATCACTTATTGTCACCTTCAATATACACTCCTTCTCTATCCCTACAACGCTCCATGCGAATTTTCTATTGTTGGAAACAGTGCTGGAAGTCATCTTCTGTCAGCTCCTTCAGGACACGTGCCGCTTTCTCTTTTACAGCTTCCACAGTCTCAAATCTTGTCCCTTTTAATGCAGATTTCACCTTACGGAACAAGTAGAAGTCACATGGTGCAAGATCTGGTGAATAAGGTGTATTTTCTAACACTGAGATGCTGTGCTTGGCTAGGAACCTCTTGACAGATAACGCGGAATGAGCTGGCGCATTGTCTAGGTGGAGAACCCATGATTAGTCCTTCCATATTTCGGGGCGTTTTTCCTTACTCTTTGACGTAGTTTAGAAAGTACCTCAAGGTAGTAATATTGATTAATTGTTTGACCTTCAGGAACTCAGTGAAGGTACACAATCCCATAGATATAAAAAAAACCATCATCATTGCTTTAAATTTCGACTAGCTCATTCGAGCTTTTTTGGCTCTCGGTGAAGTTCGGTTCTTTCAGTGCATGATTGGCGCTTCGTTTCCGAATCATAAGTAAAAAACCATGTTTCATCACACGTTATTATCTTCTACCTGTTACCTAAGGTGAAATCTCCATTAAAAGGGACAAGATTTGAGTCTGTGGAAGCTGTAAAAGAGAAAGCGGCACGTGTCTTGAAGGAGCTGACACAAGATGACTTCTAGCACTGTTTCCAACAATGGAAAATTCGCATGGAGCGTTGTAGGGATAGAGAAGGAATTGTATATTGAAGGTGACAATAAGTGATTATGTATAAAATTAAAATTAAATTTTTTACAACGTCAGTCTCGTTATTTAATAGTCACACCTTGTATGTTTAATCGAACAATAATGAAAAATGTAATCTTTTTTATCCTTTACTACTAATAAAAGATTACTTCATTAATATTATTAATAAGAACAAAAGAAAATTTTTGTGCAGCAACAAGAGTGGTTTATAAGAGATGGGGAATTTGAATAAAAGGCAACGAAAACATACAGGAAGTTCGGGAATTCTGTTATTTCGGGAGTAAAATAACAAAAGATGGTAGAAGCACAAGTGATATCAAAAGTAGGATTGCTCAAGCTAGAAAAGCCTTTAAATTTAAAAACGGCTTACTGGCTACAAACATTCATTTACAGATTAGGAAATTTTTTTTAAAGTACTATGTTTGGAGTGTAGCATAATACGGGAGCGAAACATGGGTGATAGGGGCTGTAGAATGGAAGAGGGTAAAAGATTTTTAAATGCGATGTTACAGGAAAATTTTAAATATTAGGAGTGTGGACAAAATAAGTAATTTAGAGTTTCTTAGACGAATGGAAGAAAAAATATGTATATAGAAACATCTTAATAGAAGAAGGGATGGCTTGTAGGGCATATCCAAAGGCATCCAGGTATTTGGTCTATCAATATTGTTGTTTAGGTGATCAGCCGAAAGGCTGATTTGAACCTGTAGAGGTTTTACTAAGTCTAACGAGGAGTGAGGTGGTTTACAAATGCCTTCCTCACTTGATGGAAATGTACGCTTATCAGCATGCCGGGCCCTCTGAAAAGCACATATTTTCCACTCTGCAAATGACATCTTTACGTCATTCACAGCAGGGTCTGGCTGTATAATGAAATTCATTACTTTTAGAGGAGATAACTCTGATTAGTGTCTTTTACACCTCTACCTCTTCTGATCTTAAGTGATTCAGTCTGATGGTATATATCAATAATGGAGGGTAATATTGAGGGAGTGAATTGTAGAGAGAGACAAAGGTTAGAATGTTAAAAACAAATTACAGAAGACACAGGGGAGTTACAGGTATGTACATAATGAAACGACTTATGCAAGATAGAACAGCTTAGAGAATTACATCAAACCAGTCGAGAGACTGGTGACAAAAAAAACTACTTATAAATTTGTAACTATAAATTTCTTCTGCTCATAACAGACAGGTGGAGTGTTAAATTATGTATTTATTTGCACTTGATATACTAATTCCAGGGCTACAGAAAATAGTTCTATTTCTTATCATATGGTCAGTCAATTATATGACTGAAGTATTTTTAAGAACAGAAGAATTAGAGGTGTAAAAGACACTAGGAGTTATTGCCTCTGAGAGTAATGAATTTCATCATTGTACAGCCAGATCCTGTGGTCAATGAAGTGAAAATATCATTTATAGGGTGGAAAGTAAATTATTTTTAGAGGGCATGTTTATAAGCATATTTTGCATTCAGTAAGGAAGACAATGGTAAATCACCTCACTCTTCGTTTTACTTAGTAAAACCTTTAGAGGTGCCTTTCAGCCTTTCGGTTATTGACATAAACATCATTGTTTACTCATGATTAAACATCGTTTTTATTTTTCGTAATTTACGTTGGGCAAGAGAAAGTCGTTTGAGTGTTTCGCACATGATTTTTTTCAATTTTCTGCAATATTATTACGTTAGAATTTTGTATATAAACATTTTTAGTTATAATATAACATAATATATTATTTTATGTGACAATAAAAATTTATTTATTTATTTATTAAAAATACACAACCATCCCTTCAGGTAAGGGTCGAAAATTTTGTAATAAAAAGGACAGTAGAGGGCGCCTCATATATTACTAAATCAACAGTTTTACAACCCCCCCCATTTCACAGAATGAAAAACGATGCTACCTTTAGTTCATTTTTTTTTTAACCAGGAAATGTTCACTATATCACTAAAGTTACATCTCCTGTGACAATAGAATTAAAAAAATATTTTTTTGTTTACTTTTTTTTGACTATCTCATTCAAAACTAACCACAGGTTTTTGTTGTCTTTGCGAATATCCAAGCAATAAAATAAACCCTTAAAAAATGTCTCCTATTATATAACATAATAATAAAATATATTCTATTCAGTCTTATAAAAGACAAAAGCACTTTAAAGTCGTTAACGATGTCTCGTATTTTTATAATTCTGGGAAATTTTGGTTATATTTCTTTCTACTTTTTATATGTTTTACAAAAAATAATTTTGTTTGTTAATTAGACTATAAATTAAAATTGTGTTGTGAAACACTCACACACTTTCTGTTGCCAATGTAAATAATTTAAAATATAACCTATGTTTAATTTTATAGGTGAACAATGTAAAATTAAAAACATAACCTAATTGTAATTATTCCTTCATGAGACGATACGTTTCACGGTTAATGGCAATTTTTTAAAAGACGTACGTTTAACTTACTAACTAAGCTCGGTAGAGAAATTTTATATTATTATCTTACAATTATTATTATTTTAACAGCCTCTTCAAAATTTCAGAAGACATGGTGCCTACCCTATCTTGAAGAGCATAAAAAATATAGTAATAGAGGCGATGTTAAAAAAAATCGTAGGCGTTTTGAGAAAATTTCGAAAAAGTGAAAAATGGCACGAATATACTACTACTTCCGGTTAACCGATTTTGATGAAAATGTTCGTGTCGAGCTTGATAGTAGTATCTAACTTAAGTTTCAAGTTTCAATTACGTAAGAGGTTCCGTTCTTGAGATATTTTGTTCCCACACACACACACACGTACACACACGCGCACACACACAGACCAAAATGTCATTTTAGCGAAAAAATTTATACAATAAAAGTTGTAGAGAATTTAAAATCCTACAACTTTTATTTAAACGTTTTTTGTATAACGCTTAGTTTAGCGGTAATTAGCGATTTTCTTGTTTTTTTCACGGAAGTGTAAAAAAAATCGATCTCCTTAAGATTTCAGCCTTAATATGCATTTTACGACAAAAGTATATAAATCAAATTTATAGGAAATTAAAAGATCTAAAACTTTTATTTAAAACATTTTTCTCCAGTTTAGCGTGAAAGAGTGATTTTCCGTATTTTTAAGCCAAACAGGTTGATTTTCATTTTGCGTCTTTCACTCATGATTAAAATTAGGTTAGGCCTATGTTTTTTGAGGTTAGTTTTTTGTCTATTTCTAATGTTTTTTACTGATATTAAGTTATAATGGTCATCATTTGCATTAACAAGAGAAAATCGTGTGTGTTTCACACCAGATTTCTTTTCATTGGCATACCAAATAATTTTCCATTGTATTCTTAATTTTATGAGCTAGATGAGTAAATATTTCAAAATTTTGGCCAATTTTACATAAAGTCGATAAAATATTGTTTAAAAATTCAGAATTAAAAAAAACAAAGTATTATTAATATATTTTGTAAAACAATTCAATGAAAAAAAGGTTTTTTGTTTGCTATCTTTATCTACAGTAGGCCTAAGTACAGGGTGTTTTATTAAGAACGCACCCTACGTTAAAAGCCACAATCTACGGCATATTTTTATTTTCCGTACTATACAAATTTTTATTTAATCTAAATTATTATTTTACAAATGAATAGCAAATTGCAATGAATTTAACCCTTATTTTTACAGTAGATGTTCGAAGTGATTTCCTGCAACTTCAATACAGATACGAATTCGTTTAATGACATTTGCAGCAACTTTTCTTAAAGTCTGTTCACTAATGCCTGAAATCACACTTGTAATGTTAGTTTTTAATTCATCGATCGTATGAGGGTTGTTTTTGTAAACTTCACTTTTTAAAGAACCCCATAGGAAAAAGTCTGCTGGTGTAAGATCTGGGGATCTCGGATGCCACAAATCTTTTGATACTAAGCGGTGATTAAAAAATTCCCGTAGCATTGCTAGCGTTTCATTTACAGTATGATATGTAGTGTTGTCCTGTTAAAACCAACAATTTCGGTCGTCCAAATTCAACAATTAAATGAACTTTTGTTGGATTAAATCACTAGAAACTACGCTGTCTACAGAAGTGTCAAAAAATAACAGCCCTATGATAAGGCGGCGGGAAATTGCACACCAAACACCAATTTTACGTGAGTGCAATGCTTTTTCATGGAAAACATGAGGATTTGTTGCACTCCATACTCTACAGTTCTGACTATTCACATAGCCATCTAAATGAAACCAAGCCTCATCACTAAAATAAAAATGATCCAACAATTGAATACCATTTTCTTCAACCAAAGATCGAAACCACCGACAATATTGTAATCGTTTCTGATGGTCTGTAGCTTTCAGTTCATGAGTTACGCCAACGCGATAAGGCTGCAAATGTATATTTTTCGTAGCTCTGAAAACAGTAGTTAATGTTAGCCCAGCTTGCAATGATAATCTTCTAAGTAATTTTTTAGGTGATTGAGTCAAACGATTTTTCAAATCTTCGAGAACTTCCGCGGTTTAACTTTGTTGGCTGGCGAGGTTATTTTTCATTGAGTACACTCTCAGTTCTACGGAATTTATTTATCAAACGCAATATTGACGATTTATTCGGAACGGCAGAACGAGGAAATTTCAACTGAAACTTATCTTGCACACATTTGTAAGATTTACTCGCTATGTAGCTAAACGCTACGATAAACACGCGTTCTTCCTTGGAAAAAACCATTGCTGACACAATATAACGAAATGACTGCTGTCACCACACTAATGCTTGAGTGGAACATTTTAACTGTCTTAGGTAGTTGGCCTTGAGTACACTGTTGCGAACATACCGATTGGGGGACAGAAAATTTACCGATGTATTACTTCTATCTTCTTATAATCAGGGTTGCGTCCTTAATAAAACACCCGTTAGTAACTGAGAAAATGGTACCAGAAAATTACTAAATTAACATGCATGGAATACAACGTCTGTACCGCCTTAAGTAAATCTAATTTTAAAAATTTTAGTTTATTCTGTTCAACTATTATTCTGCTGAAATTTTATTTGAATAACAGAAACAAGAAAATACAGATATCTTTTATTTACATAAAAGCATTTATTTGGATTGATTAGTCGATGAATATTTTACAATCAGTCTATTAAATCGTATCGAAGATATATATAAGGCGAAAAAGTAATAATCTATATATATAATGTATCGTTTAACAATTCGATTGGGTTACAAAAAATATATATATAAATATAATATTAATAGTATAATCAGAGTTAAAATCTTCACGCTTCCATTTGGAGTTTTGATTAACAAGCAAGCTTACTCTATAATTAGCTCTTAGCTAACAACATATAATACCTTCAGGTATTTAGGTATTAACCTATTCAGGTATAACCTAAAATATAAAATCAAACGCTTAACGATTACTTAAAAAACGAGCCAACAAAATAAAAAAAAAACAGCGACCTATAGTAATTAAATGCTTATAAACATAAAGATTTATCTTTAATAATATAAAACATTGTGTCTGTGTTCACACGCTACGCTTCGCTAGCTTTACTTTTAACCGAGCAATTACAAACTGACAACTTGTATACATACGTACATATAATAAAAATAGTTGATTAAATACAGATAGAAAGGAATATTGGATGTAAACTAAATACCTGTAGCATTAAACGAGTACTACAAAAATCAACTATTGGTCTATGTGAAAGTCAAATTCATTTACTCACCAAGTCAATCATCACGAATTCTCCTCTACCACAACGACTTAGCAATTGGTATCTCGTATGTAAGATTCTTTTGGGCAGAAAATGTTCAGAGAAAAAATTATGTAAGTTTGCTCCCTCGTATAAAGTCAATTTTAGAACACGGGAAGTTTTTGCAGCCCACATTTACAGTACTTACTCACTGCAGGTTTTCTCCTTTCTGTCCACCCGGTGTTCCGTTTTTGCTCTTCATAGAAACTTTTAAAATCCGTAATTAGTTGTCTGAATTTGAACGTACGAGGTGTGGCTATTAAATAACGTGACTGACGTTGTAAAATTGGAAACAGTGCTAGAAGCCATCTTCTGTCAGCTCCTTCAGGACACGTGCCGCTTTCTCTTTTACAGCTTCCACACTCAAATATTGTCCCTTTTAATGCAGATTTCACCTTAGGGAACAGGTAGAAGTCACATGGTGCAAGATCTGGTGAATGAGGTGGATGTTCTGACACTGAGATGCTGTGCTTGGCTAGGAACCTCTTGACAAATAACGCAGAATGAGCTGGCGCATTGCCTTGGTGGAGAACCCATGATTTGTCCTTCCACATTTCAGGGTGTTTTTTCCTTACTCTTTGACGTAGTTTAGAAAGTACCTCAAGGTAGTAATATTGATTAATTGTTTGACCTTCATGAACCCGTGAAGGTACACAATCCCATGGATATAAAAAAACTATCATTGCTTTAAATTTTGACTAGCTCATTCGAGCTTTTTTGGCTCTCGGTGAAGTTCGGCTCTTCCAGTGCATGATTCGCGCTTTGTTTCAAATAATAAGTAAAAAACCACGTTTTATCACATGTTATTATCTTCTACCTGTTCCCTAAGGTGAAATTTGCATTAAAAGGGACAGATTTGAGTCTGTGGAAGCTGTAAAAGAGAAAGCGGCACGTGTCATGAAGGAGCTGACAGAAGATGACTTCCAGCACGGTTTCCAACACTGGAAAATTAGCATGGAGCGTTGTAGGGATAGAGAAAGAGTGTATATTGAAGGTGACAATAAGTGATTATGTATAAAATGAAAATAACATTTTTACAACGTCAGTCTCGTTATTTAATAGCCACACCTTGTATTCCCGTTGCCTTAAACAAACTATAGGGCTATGTAAAAGCCAAATCCATTTACACAAAATCAATCATCATGAATTCTCCACTACGACAACAACTTACGAATTGGAATCTTGTAAGTAAGATTTTTTTTGGGGAGTAAATGTTCACAGAAATAAAATTATATTTATTTAGTAACTGATTGTGCCCATAACAGGCAGGTGGAGTGTTAAATTATTTGCACTCGAACTGTTAATTCCAAGGCTACAAAAATAGTTGTGTTTCTTATCCCATTCTGGGCCAATAACATGACTGAAGCATTTAAAAACAAAAGAGAAAGTGGTGTAAAAGATACTTTTAGGGAATTTTACTATACAGCCAGACGGTGTGGTGAATAAAGTGAAAATGTTATTTGCAGGGTGGAAAGTAGATGCTTTTCAGAGGGCGTGACATGCTGATACTTTTCCACTCAGTGAGGAAGGCAATTGTAAACAACCTCACTCCTTGTTTTACTTAGTAAAGCCTCTAGAGGTTCAAACCAGCCTTTCGGCTAATGACCTAAACAACAAGAACAAAGTAACTGGCGCAGTGAGTACGTCTAAAGGTAGCTGACTCGTCGCCGCAAGTCAGTTATTTAACACCTGTTTTTCGGAGAGGAAGGCTCCTGGTTCAAATCCTAATAAATATAGTTACTTTTATACGGAATTAAATACTAGGCTATAAATAGACGGTGGTTACTGGTGTGCTTTGGTGGTCCTCTTCTTCCATCTCCTCCTCCCCACCTCCATCTGCTCCTCCTCCTCCTTCTCCACCACCTCCTTCTCTACCTCCTCCTCCTCCACCACCACCTCCTATTCCTCAACCTGCTTCTTCTCCACCTCCTCTTTCCCTACCTCCTCCTCCTCCTCCTTCCCTACCTTCTCCTCCACCACCTCCTATTTTTCCACCTCCTCCTCTCCCACCTCCTACTTCTCCACCTCCGCCTCCTTCTTTACGGATTAGTTCATTTACTACATTTACTTACATGTATAGGCTTACATTTATGTAGTAAAATTTAACGAAGGTGGTATTGTAAAAGTTTAAATGCATATACTCTCAACAAAAAATTCTTTATCAAAAATATTTAATCATGATTTACATCATTTCTGCGACGAAATTTTTTATTTTGTATCAAGATGTTTAGAATTAAGTGCAAAATTTAGAAATTGTATATTCAAATTTTTTAAAAAATCGACAATAGGTCTCTTTTTGGATTCCTTTTCACAAATTCACTAAGAGTAATGTAAAAAAATCTGGTATGAAACACCACACAACTTTCTCTTGCCAATGAAAATAATCAACAGTATATCTAACATTAGTAATAAAACATTAAAATTAAACAAAAATCTGACCTCAACAAACATAACTTTACTTTAATCATGAATGAAATACGCAAAATGAAAATCAACCTCAGTTTGGCTTAAAAAATACGGAAAAATCACTCTTTCACGCTAAACTAGGCTCTGTAGAGAAAAATGTTGGAAATAAAAGTTGTAGATCTTTTAATTTCAAATAAATTTGATTATGCACACTTTTGTCGTAAAATGCTACTAAGCAATTGTCGTAAATGATACTAAGGCTGAAATCTTAAAACAATTATTTTTTACGCATTTTCGATAAAATAAACCAGAAAATCGCTAATTACCGTTACATTAAGCGTTGTACAACAAAATGTTCAAAATAAAAGTTGTAGAATTTTAAATTCTCTACAACTTTTATTAAACCATTTTTTTCGCTAAAATGCATAATAAAGTCGCAATCTTAAAAAAACAATTTTTTTACGAGAGAACAGGTATTCCAAGAATTTCAGCAGTCATGGCACCTACCCTATCTTGTAAAGCATAAAAAATTTAGTAAAAAGGCGATTTTTAAAAAAATCGTAGGATTTTTTGAGAAAATCGCAAAAAGTGCAGAATTACACAAATAAACTACTACCTCCGGTTGACCGATTTTGATGAAAATTTTCGTGTCGAATAGTAGAATGTAACTTAAGTTTTAAGTATCCAGTTCGTACGATGTTCCGTTCTTATGATATTTTGTTCACACATACACACACACACACACACACACACACACACACACACACACACACACACACACACACACACACACACTCACACACACACACATAGACCAATCACTAAAAACATATTTTTTTGGATCCAGAGGGCCTGAAGACGTGTATATCCGGTGGAAACTCGAATTTGAAGAATCAATATGAAAACGATACTTCCTTTCGATACTTCCTTCCTTTCGATATAGTTTCATATAGGCAAGAGAAAGTAAAACCACACGGGGAATAAGCTACCGAAGTTTTTGCGGTTCGTCGTAAAGCATTTGGTGTATAAAGTTGAGAAGGAATACATATTATAAATATATTTTTTCTGATGAAGATGATAATAGTAGGAATAAATATTTTGACAAATGTTTTAGTGTGTGTAGATGTTATGGTACGTTATACATCATACGCCTATCGAGGAGACACAACATGGATGACTAAGTCTCTATTTTATAATTTAATACGTGTGTGGCATTTTACCGTGTTTTGATTGATGGAGAATTGTGTCCAGTAAAACTCCTTTTAACTTATATCTACATAATACAAATATAGAATGTTCAAAAAGTTCATGCACCATTCTTTATTTTTAGATCCGATTCCATCCCTCAAGATTGGCTACAACTCTACAAAAATTGTAGAGGTCTCTCTAGATCGCTCTCTCTCATGAACTAACCTCAAAAAAGTTTGTGTTTTCATGTTTATTCTGTCTTTAATAATACCTATACCTAATATACGCCCATAACAGGCAGGTTGAGTGTTAAATTATTTGCACTTGATCTGCTAGTTTTAGGGCTACAAAAAATAGTCCAGTTTTTTATCACATGGTTAGCCAATCATATGACTGAAGCATTTAAGAACAGAAGAGAGGTACAGGTGTAAAAGACACTAGTCACAGTTATCTCCTCTAATAGTAATGAATTTCATCATTATACAGCCAGACCCATGGTGAATGAATGGAAGGTATCAATTAGTAAACAAAAATATGTCCGGTACGCTGAAATCGCCCCTTCGGTGTACTCTCGTATCGATGGGGCATGACAACAAACGGACTTTAGGTCGCCAAGATAACTCTTGGTGGTTGTTTTAATCTAAAAAATATATACAGGTCTATGAAAAGCGTTTCGATATGTTTCTAGGTGATAAATTTTAAGTAAATTTTTAAAATTTCGTATTTGGAAAGAGTTAGTTAGTAAAAATATGTCTGGTACGCTCGTACCGCCCCTACGGTGTATTCGCGTATCGGTGGGGTATGACAACAAAAACAATTACCTAGAAACATATATCAAATCACCTTTAATAGACCACTGTTTGTTTAGGTCAGCAGCCAAAAAGCTGGTTTGAACCTGAAAAGGTTTTACTAAGTAAAACGAGGAGTGAGGTGGTTTACCATTGCCTTCCTCACTGAGTGAAAAAGTATGCTTATCAGCATGCCGGGCCCTCTGAAAAGCACATATTTTCGGTCTGCAAATGACACCTTCACTTCATTCACCACAGGGTCTGGCTATATAATGAAATTCATTACTTTCAGAGGAGATAACTCTGATTAGTGTCTTTTACACCTCTACCTCTTCTGTTCTTAAAGTATTCAGTCATTACTATAAATTTACCACTATAAATTTTTTAAGATTAAAATTGTTATAAGATTGATTGTTGTTCTAATCTTAAAAAATATATAGGTCTATAAAAGCGTTTTGATATAATATGTATAAAAATAAGCACAATGGAAATTAGTGACGGTAATGTAACAACGAGAAAGAGAATGAAAACAGCAAAAAATTCAGAACTTGACGAAGCAGTGTGCATTTGGTTCGCACAATGACGTACTCAAGGTCTACCTTTAAAGGGGCCCGTTAATTGTTGAGGTAGCTCTTCGAATAAATGAACAGTTAAATGGCGATACAGATTTTAAAGCCAGCCATTGTTGGCTAAATAGATTTAAAGAAAGGCATGGAATTCGTCAGCTTGCAATTGAGGGCGAATATTTGAGCGCTGACAGTCAGGTTATATCTGATCATTTTATTACATTTAGTTAAAAAATCAAAAAAAATCTTAATTTAAGTCGTGCGCAAGTGTATAACTACGACGAAGCGGGATTGTCTTTCAAAGCGCTTCCTAAGAAAACTTTAGCTTCTTCTGTGAGCTCTGCGGCTGGACACAAAGTAAGAAAAGAACAGATCTCTATTTTTGTTTGTTCTAAAGCAAGTGGTTGTCATCGACTTTCTCTAGCTGTCATTGGCAAGTCAAAAAACCCGAGAGCGTTTAAAAATATAAATTGTGACTTTTTACCGATGAAATATTTTTCGAAACGGAGTGCTTGGATGACGCAAGACATTTTTAGTCAGTGGTTTTACGACTGTGTTGTGCCTGATGCCCAGCGACATCTTAAAGAAGAAAGTTTACCTGAAAAAGCATTACTTATAGTGGAAAACGCTCCTTGTCATCCGGTAGACAAACTGGAAGCACTGGATGGCAATAAAATCGCCATATTTCTTCCAGCAAACACAAGCTGTTTATTCCAGCCTATGGACCAAGGAGTCATAATATCTATTAAGCGACGTTATAAAAAGCTACTAATTCAAAATTTATTTTTTTGCGAAAATGAAGAACAGGTAGAAGATTTTCGGAAACGGTACACCATAAAGGATGCGATATATAATATTGCTGACGCCTGGCAAGATATCCCGGAAAAACATTGAAATTGACCTAAAATAAACTGTGGCCCGACCAGATATCAGAAACTGAAGAAGAAAATGCAGACAAAAATTGCAAATTGAAAGAAATTAGTGACAGCATTCCTGGTTTAAAAGATGTTACAAATGAAGAGATGGGTAAAATCAGACTACACAGATTTAGGCTACGAAAGATTAAATGAAGAAGAAATTGTCAATCATATTAAAAATAGAGAAAATTTAACAGAAGGAACCGAAGATGAAGAATGCGATGATAATCAAGTCAATAAAATGAGCTGCAAGAAAGTCGTGGAGATGCTGACAAAATGCATTTACTGGTACTCCGACCAAAAAGACGCACAGGTGGCGAAGTTAATTGCTATGCGACACGTTCATCAATTCACATTAGACAAAGAAAGTTACGTTAAAGTGTAAAAACAAATCACAGATTTCTTTAAAAAATGAAAGTGAAGTTTCTGTAAAATGAAATGTAAATATAAATAGAGTTGTATGAGTAGTGATTTTTGTTTCATTACATACATTATGTACGTAATTTCGATAAAAAATTGTGTTACTGAATGGTAAGTCTATCTTATTTAAGTATTATCTCAACACATATTGTACTTATACATATTGTACTTGTTGTGTGTACTGTACTTTAAAAAAATCTGGTGTGAAACACTCACACAACTTTCTCTTGCCAATGCAAATAATTAATAATAAACCTAACATTATTAATAAAATATTAGAAATAAACAAAAACTAACCTCAAAAACATAACCTTATTTTAATCATGAGTGAATGACGCAAAATGACAATCGAACTCAGTTTGGCTTAAAAATACGGAAAATCACGCTTTCACGCTAAACTAGGCTCTGTAGAGAAAAATGCTCTAAACAAAAGTTGTAGATCTTTTAATTTTCTATAAATTTAATTATATACACTTTTGTCGTTGTAACATCTGTTTCTAGATTGTTACGTTTTTGTACGGTTTTTAGCGTTCGCTTGTTGTCTCTTTTGGTTGCCGATAATTCGTAGTTCACTTTGTCAACGCTTACTGTGGTGATGTTAATTAACTCACCGTCCGGTGGTGCGATCTACCGCTTTTCCTTCTAACTGCGTTTTGCCATCTCATCGACGTCGCCATTTGCAAGTTAGTACAGTCTGTTTGGTATTTTCATTGTGTGCGGTTCGTTCGCAATGTAATTGTAAATTTTATTTTTAAAATAAAATAAAATTAAACATTTTATATTTTGTAACTTTTGAAAAAGTTAATTCTACTTGCCCATAAATATGGTAAGTTTTTGATTTTTATTTTAGCATTCCGAAGTCTGGAAATTTATCACGAGTTGCATAAATTTTATATCTTATACTAACGAATCTATGTTGCAGTTGTTCTTGCAATTTTATTACTACTAATTTCGATTATGGTTTATGTAAAACTAAATTTCGACTTATGTTAAATTTATTGTAACAGATATAACGTTTTGTAATTTGGTAAATTGTATTTTACTTCGAAAAGTAATAGCTTATTTTAACTGTTTTGAATTTTTTTTTAAACTTCCTTATTGTTAATTAATTGCAACTCGTATTAAGTTTCTACTTTTAAATTCAGATCTTTGTAATTTTGTTCATTTATATTGCTTAATTTGTGCGTTTGTGCTTTACTTGCGATCGACGTTTTTTTTACTTAATTTTATCACTGGCTCGATCTTTTGTTCAGGGTTCCAATCCTGGGATGGTAATAGCCGTCCAGTGTTTCGTACAATTTCTATAACCACTACATGGGGGTTTGACTCCCAAGAAGGACGAATGGTCACCTGGTCAACATCTTTTAATTTACTTTCAATGTTTCCTGAAATTCTCTGTCACGGAGTTACATGAAATACACTTTGGATGAAAATAACATCTGTAGATCTTCTACCGGTTATCGCACACGTCAGTAATACTGGAAAAATAAAAGTAAACTACAATCGGGTATGTTTTGTCATTTTATTATCATGTGAGGAGTATCCATCTATATTCAAGTGTTTTGGCGAGGTAACCGATACATTTTTTTTTGGGGAGAAGATCATGCCTCAACTAATATCCATCCTGTTAAGTTCTTGTTCTGGACAGGAAAATTAGTGCAGTTAAAGTGATCTACGTGGACTATTTTCCTAATTACTAAAACTTTGGCAAAACATAATGCAATCAGGAACATTGATTAATAAAATTTAACTATTCTTTCCACAAAACTTTTCTTAAAATTTATTATTTTTTTTATTTACATTCTATAAATTAATTTTTGGATTTAATTCAAGTATTTCTAATATTTAAAATTTTAAAAAAGGTTTATGATTTAACTTCTGTTTAATTAATTAATATATTTGTAAAAGAATGTATAGTATAACTTAAATTTGTTTCTGCATATTTGTACTTTTACATATATTTATGTGTGTATACAAATGTTGTATACTTATGGAATTTAAGGCAAAAGTAACTATATTTTTTTGAATAGGAAGCTGCTAGCATGCTAAACTTGAAAAATACAAGTTTAATTCAGTAATATTTTGGCCACTTCGATATTCTGTATTATCAAATGAGCATATCTTTAAATATTTTTAATTTTTTTACTTGGTATAAACTATTATTTGCCTCATACCTTTTTGGATCTGTCATTATTTTAGATTTTGTGTGCTATTTAAGACTGGGTAACTTTGTATGAATTATTGATATTTGCTCCATATTCTATTTTTATAAAATTAAATTGTTTTACTGCATACTTTTCGAGATTTATTTCATTTTGTGCAACGATTTACCTGAGTGTTTGTTTTTTTTAGCTTCCTTTTTTTTTATGTTTTGTTAACACCCTCGCCGACCTATCGCTTTGGTTGCCGTATTTGTTATCGGCAGCGATAGGGGTGTTTACATCGTAAAATGCATACTAAGACCGAAATGTTTAAAAAAATCGATTTTTCTCACGTTTTCGTGAGAAAAAAGACAGAAAATCGCAAATTACCGCTAAACTAAGCGTTATGCAAAAAAATGTTTGAAATAAAAGTTGTAGAATTTTACATTTTCTACAACTTTTATTATATAACGTTGTGCGCTAAAATGCATATTAAAGCCGCAATCTTAAAAAGAAAATGTTTTTACGTAAAAACAGCCTCACGCAGAATTTCAGCAAACATGGCGCCTAACCTATATTGTAGAGCATAAAAAATGTAGTAAACCAGGCGATTTTAAGAAAAATCGTAGGACTAGTTTTTGAGAAAATCGCAAAAAAGTGAAAAATTATACGAATAAACTACTACTTCCGGTTGACCTATTTTGATGAAAATGTTCGTGTCGGGTCCGGTAGTGATATGTAACTTAAGTTTCAAGTTTCAAGTTCGTACGATGTTCCGTTCTTGAGATATTCTGTTCACACACATACGCACACACACACACACACACACACACACACACACACACACACACACACACACACACACACACACACACACACTCACACACACACACACGCACACGCACACACACACGCACACGCACACACACACACGCACACACACACACACACGCACACACACACACACACACACACACACACACACACACACACACACACACACACACACACAGACACACACACAGACCAATCGCTAAAAACATGTTTTTTGGGTTCAGGGGGTCTGAAAACGTATAGATCCGGTGAAAACTCGATTTCGAAAAATCGACATGAAAACAATACTTTCCTTCCTATATATTCATATAGGCAAGAGAAAGTAAAAATCTGGTGTGAAACACTCACACAACTTTCTTTTGCCAATGCAAATAATTAACAATATAACCTAACATTAGTAATTTAACTTCAGAAATAAACAAAAAACTAACTTCAATAAACATAAACTAATTTTAATCATGAGTGAAAGACGCAAAACGAAAATTAACCTCAGTTTGGCTTAAAAATACGGAAAATCACTCTTTCACACTAAACTAGGCTCTGTAGAGAAAAATGCTCTAAATATAAATTGCAGATCTTTTAATTTTCTATAAATTTAATTACAAACTTTTTTGTCGTAAAATGCACGCTAAGGCTGAAATCTTAAAGATCGATTTGTTTACCCGTTTACGTGAGAAAAAAACCAGAAAATCGCTAACTTAAGCATTATACAAAAAAATGTTTAAATAAAAATTGTAGGGTTGTAAATTCTCTACAACTTTTATTATATACATTTTTGCGCATGCATATTAAAGCAGCAGTTAAAAACAAAACAATTTTTTTACGAGAAAACTGCCTTCCCAAGGTTTTAGCAGAAATAGCGCCTACCTTATCTTGTAGAAAATAAAAAAATTTATTAGTAAATGAGGCGATTTTTAAAAATTCGTAAGAGCCGTTTTTGAGAAAATCGCAAAACGTGAAAATTACACGAATAAACTACCACTTCCGGTTGACCGATTTTGATGAAAATGTTTGTGTCGGGTCTTATAGTGGTACCTAACTTATGTTTCAAGTTTCAAGTTCGCACGATGCTCCGTTCTTGAGATATTCTGTTCACACACACAGATACACAAACACACACAGTTCAATCGCTAAAAACATGTTTTTTTGGTTCATGGGGACTGAAAACGTGTAGATCTAGTAAAAACTCAATTTCGAAAAATCGATATGAAAACAATACTTTCCTTCCTATATGTTAATATAAGCAAGAGAAAGTAAAAATACTACTGATATAAACGTTCAGTAGAATATTTTAGTTTAGCCTGAACAATTTTCAGTCCTTTATGACACATTTAGTAATGGAGGAGATAACGGTTACACAACTATATTATCAGCTATTCGATAATCCGTCGTTTCGTTAATTCGTCACCCCTTCGGTCCCGAAGGTGACGAATTATCGGGGTTCTACTGTATTTAACTTAAGTTTCAAGTCTCAATTTCGTACGATGTTTCGTTCTTGAGATATTCTGTTCACACACACACACACACGCGCGCGCGCGCACAGACCAATCGCTAAAAACATGTTTTTTGGGTTCAGGGGTCTTAAAACGTGTAGATCCGGTGAAAAGTCGATTTCGAAAAATCGACATAAAACAATACTTTCCTTCCTATATATTCATACAGGCAAGAGAAAGTAATAAATATATTAGTTGTAAATGAAAAAATGTTATAATAGAAATAAAATTTCGTGGAAAAATTTATGAATCACCGTAAATTTGGATATACAAATATTTTTGGGCCACCCAGTGTGAAATGTGTGGTAGGAACGGTGAAATGTGAATTATTGTAGTTGTGGCGCCACCTATGATGCAAAGGTGAACTAACTTCCGTATTAAAAACACTCCTGATATTAATGATGGGTCACATGGGTTCTGCCCCCCATTGAGTCCACACACTTGCATAAAAACCATGACCATAGACAACAAAAAATATTCTCCCATTATAACCAATTTCTTTACTAAATAAATATTACATCAGTTTGAAAAGGTAACCCCAAATAGACTATACTGAGAAACAGGGCACCAGAGAAACATAGACAAATTCTTCCCATCATTGGTTTGGTATAGAAATAAAGTAGCAAAAATATGTGACACCTCTTGCCTACCTGTTCTTCAAACCCAAAATGTTAACCTGCTCTAATTTATTGCTTGTACAGTCAGGTGGAACACACAAACGAAATTATCTACAGTGGAGCGTCAGTTATCCGAACTAATTGGGACCAGAACGGTTCTGATAATCAAATAGTTCGGGTAATTAAATACGCTAAATACAGTAATCTCATAAATTGTACTGCAATAATGCAATATAACCTAAATGTTTAACAGGTTAATTAAGGCCAACATAAACTTTAATTTAAAGAAAGCACTAATTTATGGCATTTGTAGAATAAAATCAATAAGATAATAAAAAAAAAAAAAAAAATCTGGTGTGAAATACTCACACGACTTTCTCTTGGCAATGCAAATAATGAACAGTATAACCTAATATTAGTTAAAAACATTAGAAATAAACAAAAAACTAATCTCAAAAAACATAACCTAACTTTAATCATGAGTGAAAGATGCAAAATTAAAATTAACCACAGTTTGGCTTGAAAATACGGAAAATCACTCTTTCACGCTAAACTAGGCTCTGTAGAGAAAATTGCTATAAACAGAAGTTGTAGATCTTTTAAATTTCCTGTAAATTTTATTATACACTCTTTTGTCGTAAAATGCATACTAAGGCCGCAATCTTAAAAAAATCAATTTTTACGCGTATTCGTGAGAAAAAAACCAGAAAATCGCTAATTACCGCTTATCTAAGCGTTATACAAAAAAAATTCGAATAAACGTTATAGGGTTTTAAATTCTCTGCAACTTTTATTGTGTACATTTAGTGCGGTAAAATGCATAGGTAGCGTATTAAAGTCGCAATCTTAAAAAAAAATTTACGAGAAAACAACCTTCCCAACAATTTCAGCAGATATGGCGTCTACCCTATCTAGTAGAACATAAAAATGTAGTAAATGAGGCGATTTTTAAAAAACACCTTAGGAGATGTTTTTGAGAAAAAAGTGAAAAATGACACAAATAAACTACTACTTCCGGTTGACCGATTTTGATGAAAATGTTCGTGTCGGGTTCAGTAGTAGTATCTAACTTAAATTTCTACACTCAAGTTGTTCACACACACAAACACAGACCAATCGCTAAAAACATGTTTTTTGGGTTCATGGGGTCTGAAAACGTGTAGATCCGGTGAAAACTTGATTACAAAAAATCGACATGAAAGCAATACTTTCCTACCTATATATTCATTCAGGCAAGAGAAAGTAAAAATTTCTTAAAACACAATGTTTGGAGTGTAGCATTATACGGGAGTGAATTTTGGGTTAGTAGGGGCTGTAGAAAGAAAGAGAATAAAAGCTTTTGAAATGTGGTGTTATAGGAAAATTTTAAAGATTAGGTTGGTGGACAAAATAATAGTAATTTAGAGGTTCTTAGATGAGTGGATGAAAAAAGGTATATGAAAACATCTTACTAGAAGAAAGGATATGCTAGTGCGACATATCTTAAGATATCCTAACATCTATCAATAATGGAGGGTAATATTGAAAGAGTGAATTGTAGGAGGAGGCAAAGGTTAGGGTATATTTAAAACAAATCACAAAAAATTCAGGGTGTTCCAGGGTATGTATAGTTACTTTAGTCATGAGTTTGCAACGAGGGGTAAAGAGAAAAAAGCATCAGTGCGCATGCCTGACTGTTTTAATTTCAGTACAGCTAACACAACAACTTATACTATACCCAGAGCATATACAATATATCCTGGAACATTTCGTAGGTTAACTGTACGAATATAACTGTTAGTTACTGTAAACAGAAATGTTAGTTTCTCGAAACGTGGTCAGACTATCATAGTGCTGAACGAAATCTAATATGCAGTGTAATAAAATGCTGTGAAGTTAAAGCTAAACAAAAATGCCTAACAAAAATGCTTAACAAAAGCCATGAGCGAGTGGATAACTACTGTGATGTTTCTCTTTCAACAATATGAAAAATAAAGAAGGAAATTAGATGTGAAGAAGTTATTCTTCAACAGTTGTGTTGACACCTGGTAAATAAAGGAAACGGTTAGGTGAGACTGATAGTGAAGACGGTGATAACGATAGTAAAGAAGGCGATTCATTCGTAGAAAATTTTGTTCTAATGGAATAAGGTAGCTGGTTATTACAGTAAATCAATCATTTTTAGTCATGTAATTAAGCTATAAGCAATATTACAGGTCACATTTATTTTTCTTATAAGGTTTATGAAGAAAACATTTTCTCGGAATAAACCACAGCTTACAAAATGTATGTAGAAACTGGTAGTGAAATGTACGAGTAGTGTCTCAATGTTGAGGTTGGCAGCACTGTGAAATTTTCACTTAACTTCCTCACAGCCAATCTATACGCAAAAGGGAATCTCGCGATTTCAGTATCTATAGATATGAAATGACTTGCGCAAGATTTTACAGCTTAGAGAACTGTATCAAACCAGTCGAGAGACTGATAATAAAAAATAATGTTTTCGAAATGACATCCAGTCACAAAAAGGTTTCTTGAAAACTTTATCGGTTTCTAAACTTAATGGACACCCATTAACCTAGTAAATGTCACCAACTGAACTAAAGAGACGGTCTGATAATTTTTAAAAGATTGTGAGCAACGTAATATTATAAAATGTATAATTAGATTTATAGAAAAAATTAAAACGAATACAAATCTCTTCTGCCATTTTGATTTGGAAGTATTTCAACATCAGATTACAATTTTGATCTTATCAATAACATTCCTACACATGTCCAAAATTACTTCCTAAACGTTTTTTCAAAACTTTTATATGAGTAATAATCTAAAATTAAAGATTTAAATAAATCCAGTGTCACAACTATTTTCTCACAAATTTTAGAGTTGTATAAAAATTAGGTAATAGATTGTTGATGTTGATAAAAATCGGTAAATATTAACAAAATTATTTATTTTTCTAATAATTTTCAATCAGTTTTAAAAATAATAAACAATCAGTAAGAATTACCAAATGACTATTGGAGATTCCATTATCCCGAATACCTCTCATTATAACAATCATTAATTCCTTTTTTACTTTCTCTTGTCTATATGAATATATATAGAAAGGAAAGTATTGTTTTCATGTCGAATTTTCGAAATCGAGTTTTCACCGGATCTATAAGTTTTCAGACCCCCTGAACCCAAACAAACATGTTTTTAGCTATTGGTCTGTATGTGTGTGTGTGAACAAAATACCTCATGAACGGAAGATCGTACGAACTTGAAACTTGAAACTTAAGTTAGGTACCACTAAGGTACCACTAGAGGACCCGACACGAACATTTTCATAAAAATCGGTCTACCGAAAGTTGTAGTTTATTCGTGTCATTTTTCACGTTTTTGTGATTTTCACAAAAACGTATCCTACAACTTTTTCAAAAATCGCCTGATTTACTATATTTTTTATGCTCTACAACATAGCGTTGGCGCCATGTCTGCTGAAATTCTTGGAGAGGCTGTTTTCTCGTAAAAAATTGTTTTTTTAAGATTGCTACTTTAATATGCATCTTAGCTCAAAAATGTACTATAGGCCTATAATAAAAGTTGTAGAGAATTTAAAATCCTACAACTTCTATTTCAAAATTTTTTTTTGTATAACGCTTAGTTATGCGATAATTAGCAATTATCTGTTTATTTTTTCACGAAAATGTGTTATAAAGCGATTCTTTAAGATTTCAGCCTTACGACATAAGCGTGGTAATCAAATTTATAGGAAATTAAAAGATCTACAACTTTTATTTAGAGAATTTTTCTCTACAGAGCCTAGTTTAACGTGAAATAATGATTTTCCGTATTTTTAAGCCAAACAGGTTGATTTTCATTTTGCGTCTTTCTCTCATGATTAAAATTAGGTTATTTTTATTGAGGTGTTTTTTTTATTCAATTGTAATGTTTGTTTATTTTTTTCATTGGTAAGAGAAAGTCGTGTGAGTGTTTCACACCAGATTTTTAGTTAATGTCATTCACTCATGATTAAAATTAGGTTATGTTTTTAATTTTGCGTTGTTTGCTTATGATTAAAATTTTGTTATTTACATTGAGAAAAGACAGTTGCGTGAGTGTTTCAAATCAGATTTTTTTGTGAGAATAATAGTTTTGTTTACCATCATTTAATTAAAATAGAGAGAAGAGTTTTTTGATGAGTGGGAGAGTTTGGGGGGAAGCGCAGAGGAATTTGTGGAATGTTTCAACATAGGTAGGCTTGCAACAAAATTGTCTACGATTTACTTACAAAAAAATAGTAATTTTTTATGTTTGTGGTACAAACGATGGGATCTATTAAAAGGGTCTAGTGTTTTAAACTAGAGAAAAGATTTTATTCTTTGTTGTAACACGGAATGACATGAACAACTGACTTCTTTAAGTATTTCCAACATTAGCCAACTGAAGAAACCAAAGGCAAACTATTTTATCGCTTGATAATCTTTCTTATCAACGTAACTTATCTACAAAGAGTCAAAAAGTCGGGGCCAATTAAACCTAAGATCTTTGTGCTTGTTTTATTTCTGTTATTTCTATTATTCAGATTGTACACTCAAACTAAATAATAATGATAATAATAATAAAAGCCCGCGCGCGGCTTATTGCTGTGCGTGGCAATGAGGGGTTAATTATATATTGCCTCAGAAAAATTGCAATAAAGTTTTGGTTTTTTACCTTCTCTTCCCATGTTGTTGTTTATGTCATCAGCTGAATTGAACTTCTAGAGGCTTAACTAAGTAAAACAATTAGCTAGGTGGTTTATAATTGCCTTCCTTACTAAATGGAAAAGTATGTTTATCAGCATGCCAGGCTTCTAAAAAGTATCTACTTTCCATCCTGTAATTGACATCTTCACATCATTTACCACAAAGTCTGACTGTATAATGAAATTCATTACTCTCAGAAGAGATAACTCTGAATAGTGTCTACTAGCACTAGTCAGTCACGTGACCTATTCACCTATACAGGAGCTAGTAAGCATCGTCCACACCGAGCTAGTTTACTAGCGCTAGTCAATCACTTGACCTTTGATCCCCTACTAGCGCTAGTAAATAACGTTCACACCAAGCTAATTTACTAGCACTAGTTAGTCACGTGACCTTTTCTCTCCTACTGGGGCTAATAAGCAACGTTAACACCGAGCTAGTTTACTAGCGCAAGTCGATCACGTGACCTATTATCTACTACTTGGGCTAGTAAGCAACGTTCAAACCCAGCTATTTCACTAGGGCTAATCAACCATGTGACCTCTTCTCCCCTACTGGGGCTAATAAGCAACGTTCACACCGAGCTAGTTTACTAACACTAGTCAGTCACGTGACCTTTTCTCCCCTACTAGCGCTAGTAAGCAACGTCCACACCCAGCTAGTTTACTAGGGCTAGTCAACCACGTGACTTCTTCTTCCCTACTGGGGCTAATAAGGAACGGTCACACCGAGCTAGTTTACTAGCGCTAGTCAACTACGTGACCTCTGCTCCCCTACTAGCTCCAGTACGCTACGTTCACACAGAACTAGTTTACTAGCGCTAGTCAATCACGTGACTTTTTCTCCCCTACTAGTGCTAGTAAAATCAAACTTGTCACTAGCGCACTAGTGAATTACTAATGCTTTAACTAAACTAGATGCTAGTTGTTCGTTCTCATTACGTTATTATTTTGCTCGTTGCAAGTCAACTAGCTTTCTATCAACTAGCAGCTAGTACTAGCGTCGTGTTATAGACCTTAAATGCGACTAAATTAAAAAAAACCGGTGTCTATCTAATGAACTAATTTATATCGTAATTGCAATCAGGAGGTAATAATTTATTAAATAATTAAGGTAAATATTTTATGGAGAAAGAAAAATATATAATATGAGTTAGAGGTGTAATTTAGGGGATGAAGAGTTAACCGACGGACGAATAGAAAGGGAATTTCTATTTGGAAAGCACTTGTCAATGTCAAAATATAATGTGTAGCTTTTAAACAGAAGCCGTGCCGTCATTCTGTTTCAAATGTTAACCTATCAAATGAAGAATTGGTCAGTCATTTATTTTCTTCCTTTTTGATAAAACAGTCCGTAGTAATTATGAAATTGAGGATGGATCATTTTATTCATCTCTACTAAAATACCGCCTACGGTATGAATTAATAATATTGGACATAGGTATATTTTTACTTATAATGCCTGTATGAATATATAAGGAAGGAAAGTATTGTTTTCATGTCGATTTTTCGGAATCGAGTTTTCACCGGTTATACATACGAGATGTGGCTATTAATTAACGAGACTGATGTTGTAAAAAAAAATTATTTCAATTTTATACATAATCACTTATTGTCACCTTCAATATACACTCCTTCTCTATCCCTACAACGCTCCATGCCAATTTTCCATTGTTGGAAACAGTGCTGGAAGTCATCTTCTGTCAGCTCCTTCAGGACACGTGCCGCTCAAAAATTTTTGAAATGAAGCTCGAAAATATGTTTGTACTAACACTTTGTACGCGATAGAAAATGACCTAAACTTTTTGGAAACGATAATAACTTTTGATGAAACGTGGTTTTTTACTTATGATCCGGAAACGAAGCGCCAATCTATGCACTAAAAGAGCCGAACTTCACCGAGAGCCAGAAAAGCTCGAATGAGCATATCAAAATTTAAAGCAATTAAGATTGTTTTTCTGATATCCATGGTATTGTGTACCTTCACTGGGTTCCTGAAAGTCAAACAATTAATCAATATTACTACTTTGAGGTACTTTCTAAACTACGTCAAACAGTAAGGGAAAAAAGCCTCGAAATGTGGAAGGACAAATCATGGGTTCTCCACCAGGACAATGCGCCAGCTCATTCCGCGTTATCTGTCGAGAGGTTCCTAGCCAAGCACAACATCTCAGTGTTACAACATCCACCTTATTCACCAGATCTTGCACCATGTGACTTCTACCTGTTCCCTAAGGTGAAATCTGCATTAAAAGGGACAAGATTTGAATCTGTGGAAGCTGTAAAAGAGAAAGCGGCACGTGTCCTGAAGGAGCTGACAGAAGATGACTTCCAGCACTGTTTCCAACAATGGAAAATTCGCATGGAGCGTTGTAGGGATAGAGAAGTAGTGTATAATGAAGGTGACAATAAGTGATAATGTATTTAATATTAAAATAATTTTTTTTAGAACGTCAGTCTCGTTATTTAATAGCCACACCTTGTATATACAGTTCATATAATAAATTTGTTTTATTTTTCTATAGGTTTCTTATTCCATTAACTTTTCTTCCGATTTCCATAAATATTGGGAAACCGACATATGGGCTACCCTGTATGTATTAAGTTTTTTCAATCTTAAATCGGATAACGCATTCTATTCCACCTTTGTAGTTTTGAAAACCAAATGGTCAATTAATAATCAAAAATGTAAAAAAGAACACGTAGAAATCTGCTTAGATGACGCCCCTCCTGTATCATAGACTTTTCCTCAGTTAAATTGTTGTATACCAACGACACAGAAAACACCTGTGAATTAATTTTCAGTTTTTAAGTAGGTGTTTAAAGCGTTTATGTAATATATTTTTTTCTTTTTCTATTTAAAACGAGTTTGTTTCCAGTAAAGTCCATCAATTTGGTTTAGTGATTTAATTCTTTGTTCTGGTTTTTTAAAACACTAGTTTGGTCGCATGTAAAACAACTACTCGTAGAAAAAAAAGATACATTTGTTGACAGATTTATTTATCTGTGTTTATTCTTAATTTATTTATCCAAAAAATCCACATTGAGTGGTACACCCATTAATTTTTGTATAAATAAAAATAATTAACATAATAGTAAACAAAATAAATTTAATTGTAAAACTTTGTTTAACGAAAACCGCTATTTAGTGACTATTCCTGTTTACGGCCAATTTAAAAAAAAAAAACATTTTATTTTGAATAAGCCCCATGTTCAGATTGTTTAGAAAAAAATGCACTAAATAAATAAAATAAATAAACAAATTAATTTTGAATCCTGAATCCTGGTTGAGAGGGCCAAGAAGCCCTATGATGGCGACATCGTGTTAAGGAACACCTGGTCGCTCGGGGAACAATATAACAGAATATTTGCAACCTCAAGAAATTTAGGGGGAATTTTATTGTTTAAATAGGAAATAGGATTCTGGTTCGTGGGACATTGGAACTGGGACTTGAAAGGAGGTAATTCATTTTTAGAAGTTATCTGTGGGAAATTTAAAGTAAGGGACAAGTGGGTTTAAGAGCGGCTCTTTCATTTTATTTTATATTTCAGTGGCCTTTTTCAGTTTTGTGGGAGTCCTATTATCTTGGTGAGGGGAAGGCATGCATTTTACTGAACGTGGACTAAAGGTATAATTTAAGGTAGGGGTTTGTTTATGATTTCAGGGGAGACGGAAAGGGTAGAGTTTGGCATAATCACCGGCCTTTTTATTTTCTGAGTGTTTACTAATTTAAAATGGCGGCTCTTTTCACCGTAGTGGAGTGATTATGCATAGGAACATGGGGACAACTACCAACTGGGGGGAGTGAGTCATACAAGTAGAAGGGGCATGGGCAAATAAAAGGAATACAGGGCGGAATAAAAATGTGGCAACTCTAAATTTTGTTAAGTGGGTCATACTGGAATTTAGATAAAGTCGTGGAATGGTAATGGCATAGAGACTTCAGGTGGATGTGGGCGTCGGTACAAGTCCTGAATGATCTGGGGTCCGTCAGTTTTCCCAGCGTCGTGTAGCCGTTTCGAGGTATTGTAAATAAAGTCCTCCATAGAAGGGAAGAGAAGGTGTTCGTATATGATGCGATTGGATATAAGATAGTGGAACTGTGTGATGCACCGGAGGACTTTGTTCTGGTACGCTGAAGTACGTCTTTTGTTGGACTTGGAGAGAAAGGGCCACCATACCGGTGACCCGTACAAAAGGAAAGGACGTAGGATAGAGGAGTACATCATAAGTTTCAGTTTTGAGGAGTATGCAGGAGAGAGGAACAAAGGGATGAGTAAAGCGAACAAGGCCCTACCCTTGCTAAGCTTGCTGTCAATGTGCTGTCGAAGTGTCAGTCGTTTATCTAGGTCAACCCCTAGATATCTCACGCTGTTCTGCCATGGGAGGAGTTCCCCTTCCAATCGTAGAGGCGGAGGAACATTGCGTTTTAGTGTAAAGTGGATTGCTTCGCATTTTGTGGGGTTAAGTGATAGTCTCCAGACACGACACCAGCTAGTGATGTCTAGAAGCTGAGTTTGAAGCGCGCGGCAATTGAGGCGGAGGCATCTGCCGTGACGGTACAGAATAGCATCATCGGCAAACAGTCCGAATTGGATTGAATCACGGACAGGAAAATCGAAGGTGTACATAAGATAGAGGATGGGCCCAAGGACCGAGCCCTGAGGTACACCCGCGGACGAAGGGGTGAGTGGGGACATGGCCATGTGGAACTGAGGAATAGTGACAGAGGCTTGGAATTGTCTTCCAGTAAGATAGGAATGGAGTAATCGGACAGTTGAGGGGGGAAAAAATTGTGCCAGTTTGTAAAGGAGGCCCATATGCCAGACGCGGTCAAATGCAGCCCGAAAATCAAGCAGCACAGCCGTCGTGTCACAGTAAGAATTTCTGGCATCCACAAGTGCCGTGACGATGCGGAGGAGTTGGGTAGTTGTGGAGTGTCCTTGACGAAAACCAAATTGCTCGGGGGGAAGAACAGATTCAACAACAGGACGCAGGCGCGGGAGAAGAAGCCTTTCGAATAATTTGGACAGGATCGGCAAAAGGGAAATTGGTCTATAACTTTCGGGATCAGTCGGACGTTTGTGGGGTTTCAGAATAGTAATGACTTTGGAAACCTTCCACGAAGAGGGAAAATGTTGCAGCGCCAACACTGCATTGAAAATTGCCAAAAGATGAAGCTTTAGATCTGGCGGGGAATTCAGGATGGCATATCCAGAGACATTATCAGGACCAGGGGCCTTACGCGGATTAATCGAGGAAATTACAGAGGTGACATCATCCTCCGTGAAGGGCTGTAAGTTACAGGGGGTAGGGTCAGAGAGCGTTGAGTTGACTTCATCATGAATGAGTTCATCCTGGTCATGATGAACGGGCGGAGGGGCAACAAAATGTCGTTCAAAATGCGAAGCGAATTAATTTTACTGAACAGACATTAGCTTAGAGTGGTTTAGGGAAGACTGTATGACGGTTTTGACGGAAAATTTTGATTTTCGGTTTTTTATGTTTTTTAATAGTTTAGACCTAGATCTACCACAAAAACATTAAATTACGAAAAAAAATTATTTAAATGAAAAAAATTAAATTTTTATCAGGTTTACCCTTAAAATTAACATGTCGCCAATAACAAATATTTCTCATATTTTTATATTGTTTGTTTTAGTGGGAAAAGAATTTTAGTTTTTTTAAATATCTGCTTCACTATTTTTAATATTCTCCACTGATAGTGCAGCTTTCTAACCAACTGTTGATGTAAAATTAAACTTTTTTTTTTTTTTTTAATTCATTTATTTAACGTCGCATCAACTACAACGGTCATTAGCGACGACGTTGGGGTGTAACTATTGTTCAATGGAGGATGAAATGATTTTTTGTAACGTATGAAAATATGCCATGCCTGAGTGGGATTCGAACCCAGGACCGCATGATGAGAGGCGAGCACGTTACCAACTGCGCCAATGCGCCAAAATTAAACTTGTTTGTGTACATTTTGTTTTTATTTGTGCATTTTACCGTAAATTTAGATTTTTAACACTCAGGTACGTTTTTCTCAGAAAGCATTTAACCTACCAGGCTGAAATGTTTACCAGTTAATTATCATGTGCATGCACATTCACCGACATTGTTTTTACTTCCTTAGTTGCTTAAAAAATTAGTAATATGCAAAAAACGTAGAAAAAAATTGTAAAAATTTTATGTTATTCGTTATGTTTTTAAAAACTTTATGGTCAAACAGATTATTGAAAAAATATCAGTAGCTCAAACCACCGTACAACTATAAGTATGTAAAGTTTCGTTTTCCTTTCTTTCACCAATTCTATGAAAAATGAACCTAAAAATAGTAAATTTAACATGGAGGGATACAAAGTACAGTAACCCCTTAAGGAAAACTTTGCGAAAAAACATTGACCAGGACAGCCGAATATTATGCTCAGACTAATTGACTATAGTCGATCTACTGTAAGAGTAATCCGCGCGAGGCAAGCGCCTTTAAGTTGTAAACGAAAGTTTTATACTAGTTGGCACATATCTACTTTAAATAATAAGAATAGTTCACAAAATATTTCTGATAAATCGAAAATTCCTCCACCAATTTATTTTAAATCGGATGTACAATTCTTACCGTTCTGTAATTTACTAAAAAGTTTAGTCGGTGAGAATTTTAAGTGTACTTCTACAACCGCCGGAATCACGATTTACCCTAAGAATGCGGAAACCTACCGGATTTTAGTTAAATATTTTAAGGATAATAATGCTGACTTCCACACTTTTCAACTACGTGATGATAAACCCTTCCGCTTTGTTATTCGTGGGCTTCATGCAACGATTGACGTTACTGAACTAGCGCTTGAACTGGGCGCTAAAGGGCACGTGGTACGTTCCATAGCAAACGCCAAGTCAAGAAATAAAGTTCCCCTGCCTCTTTCTTTGTTGAATTAGAGGTTAAATCGAATAATCAAGAGGTTTTTAAGTTGGACTCATTACTTTTTTCAAAAATTAAGGTAGAATCACCACGACCAAAAAGAAACATGGCACAGTGTTCTCGGTGCCAGCAATATTTTAATTCATCATATTTATTTTTTGGGATGAATATTAAATTAAAAATTGTGTAAATAAGAATGTTTTTACTACTTTAATTTACTTTAATTACTTTAATTACTACTTTAATTTACTTTCATATGTTTAGTTTTAAAAATGTTAAGAATTATTTTTCATTTTTTTATACTATAAAAATAATTTTTCATTTAATCATAAAATTAATTACTGTCAAAAGAAATACTATTTGATATGTTTAAAAAATCATTAAAACAAAAAATATATGATTTGGGTGTAGTCAGTTTATTGTTACAATCAACACTCATATATGTGTTACAACCTTCCCCTGGTGCGGGGTTGGTTGTAAAACAGTACACGGAACAAGTTTGGTGTATTTCCTTTCCTATAAAAAATCTACGCATTATTTTTAATTGATAGTAATGGTACCTTCGAGAAAAATGATAAAACAAAGCAATACGTATTAAAAAAATTTGTTATATTGAATTAAAAAATTAAAAACCTTGGTTGTGTTACAACCATCCCCGGTCACCCCTACATATGACTCCTACTCTATCTTTTAGAGCATAAAAATGTAATAAATGAGGTGATTTAAAAGAAAATCGTAGGATCTGTTTTTTGAGAAAATTGCAAAAAAGTGAAAACTACACGAATAAACTACTACTTCCGGTCAACCGATTTTGATGAAAATCTTCGTGTCGGGTCCTCTAGTGATCTCAAACTTAAGTTTCAACTTTGTACAATGTTCCGTTCTTGAAATATTTTGTTCACACAGACCAATCGCTAAGAACATGTTTTTTTGGTTTCAGGGGGTCTTAAATCGTGTATATCCAGTGAAAAATTGAATTCGAAAAACCGACGTAAAACAATACTTTCTTTCCAATATATTCATATAGACGAGAGAAAGTAAAAACAACAGGTAAATGTTGGTTAAAAAGTAATTTACACTACATCTGTTTGTGGGAGTAACAGTTTTTTGTTGGGAAAATCTATGTAACCCGGAAATGTTTTATAAATATAGACTATTAGACAGGATATGATATTTTTTGTGAATATTTAATAAAAGTTAATATAATCAAATCACGTACTCTAAAGATTAAGAAGGCTTTTATAGTAATAAAGAAAAATTAAATTTCCGGGTGTAGATCGATGGGAGGGAGAAGTTTTGTAATTAAAATATTAATTTACATGAAGCCATATGGAGAACATATTGATAGATCTGTTTCATATTATTTTTTTAATCCATAAAAGAAGCAAATGAGACAAAGTTTTATAATGTTTTTCTAGCAACTCATTTATCCGAGGTTTCAGGTTAATTGAGGAAAAATTATACCAATAGTCGACATAATCACCTTGTTAAAAGTTAAATTCAATTTTATTCTTATTTTTACTTTCTCTTGCCTACATGAATATATTTAGGAAGGAAAGTATTGTTTTCATGTAAATTTTAAGAAATCGAGATTTCGCCGGATCTACACGTTTTCAGACCCCCAAACCCACAAAAACATGTTTTTAGCGATTGGTCTGTATGTGTGTGTGTGTGTGAAGAAAATATATCAAGAATGGAACATCTTAAAAACTTGAAACTTAAGTTAGATAGGCCCTACTACTACCGAACCCGACAAGAACATTTTCATCAAAATCGGTCAACCAGTAGTAGTCGTTTATTCGTATCATTTTTTACTTTTTTGCAATTTTCGCAAAAATTAATTCTACGATTTAAAAAAAAAACGCCTTATTTACTCATTTTTAATGATGTACAAGATAGGGTAGGCGCTACGTCTGCTGAAATTTTTGGGGAGGCTGTTCTCTCGTAAAAAATATTTTTTTATGATTGCGGCTTTAACATGCATTTGCAAATATATAAATATAGATAATAGTTGTAGAGAATTTAAAATCCTACAAATTTTATTCCAAACCTTTTTTGTATAACGCTTAGTTTAGCGGTAATTAGCAATTTTATGTTTTTCACAAGAAAGTGTAAAAAATAAATTTTTTCAAGATTTCAGCCTTAGTATGCATTTTACGACAAAAGTGTATATAATCAAATTTATAGGAAATTAAAAGATCTACAATTTTAATTAGAGCATTTTTTTCTATAGAGCCTAGTTAAGCGTGAAAAATTGATTTTCCGAATTATTAAGCCAAATTAAGTTTGGTTTTCATTTTGCATCATTCACTCATGATTAAAATAAGGTTATGTTTTTTGAGGTTAGTTTTTTGATTATTTCTAAAGTTAGGTTATATTTTTCATTATTTGTCTTGGCAAGAGAAAGTCGTGTGAGTGTTTCACACCTGATTTTTTTTTTATTATTGTTGTATTCTTTATGGGTATTGGGTATAAGATATTTAAATGCAGTATTGATTCGGCAATATAATTGCTGATAAAGAAAATATTGTATATAACTCTTTACTTACGGCAGGATGGGGAGGAGGTTCAGAGGGTGGGAGGGGGTGTAGCCCCGGAGTAGAGGGCAGGTGCAAATGGTGCGAATGGGTTAATGCTGATGGTAAGTTCTTTTACAAAACTTCAATAATTATATGGTGGAAGACTTTAAAAAAGAATAATCCTTTGGCCTCTAGCTCCACTAAATGCGTGAGAACTCGATAAAAAGGGTATCCGTACTAACACACACACACATATACTTACACACTAACATCTCAAGTATTTAATGTTATAAAATATTATTATTCGACAACCTCACCTATGATTAATCGGCTTTTGTTTTTAAACATTTTAATCTTCTCTGCTAATAAATTTTAAAAATATTGTACTCACATTTTTTTTGCTAATCTTCAAATAGTACTTTATATATTTCAAATAAATAATTAATTCTTTTTATTGATTTCCCCGATTTTCAAGGTTTTCTCGGTTACATTAATTTTGCTTCATATTAATTATTATTATAAGTTTTCTTATATGAAATGTCAGAAAGGAGTGTATTGTTTTCATGTCAAATTTTCACCGGAAAGACACATTTTTACTTTCTCTTGCCTATATGAATATATAGGAAGGAAAGTATTGTTTTCATGTCGATTTTTCGAAATCGAGTTTTCACCGGATCTATACGTTTTCAGACCCCCTGAACCCAAAAAACATGTTTTTAGCGATTGGTCTGTGTGTGTGTCTGTGTGTGTGTGTGTGTGTGTGTCTGTGTGTGAACAGAATATCTCAAGAACGGAACATCGTACGAACTTGAAACTTGAAACTTAAGTTACATACCACTACCGGACGCGACACGAACATTTTCATCAAAATCGGTCAACCGGAAGTAGTTTATTCGTATAATTTTTCAGTTTTTTGCGATTTTCTCAAAAACTGGTCCTACGATTTTTTTAAAAATCGCCTATTTTACTCAATTTTTTATTCTCTACAGGATAGGGTAGGCGCCATGTTTGCTGAAATTCTCGGTGAGGCTGTTTTCACGTAAAAACGTTGTTTTTTTAAGATTACGGCTTTAATATAAATTTTAGCGCAAAAACTTATATAATAAAAGTTGTAGAGAATTTAAAAACCTACAACTTCTGTTTCAAACATTTTTTTGTATAACGCTTAGTTTAGCGGTAATTTGCGATTTTCTGTTTTTTTTTTCTCACGAAAATGTGAGAAAAATCGATTTTTTTAACATTTCGGTCTTAGTATGCATTTTACGACAAAAGTGTATATAATTAAATTTATAGAAAATTAAAAGATCTACAACTTTTGTCTAGAGCATTTTTCTCTACAGAGCCTAGTTTAGCGTGAAAGCGTGATTTTCCGTATTTTTAAGCCAAACTGAGTTCGATTGTCATTTTGCGTCATTTACTCATGATTAAAATAAGGTTATGTTTTTGAGGTTAGTTTTTGTTCATTTCTAATGTTTTAATACTAATGTTAGGTTTATTGTTAATTATTTGCATTGGCAAGAGAAAGTTGTGTGAGTGTTTCACACCAGATTTTTTCAGATTACATGAACGCTAACAGGTGTAAAAGACACTAAGGTACGTTAAATGAAAGAAGAAGCCTGTGTTTGCAACCGAGTATCTCATATAGTAACTTTAAAAATTTTTTTTTTTAATTCTTAATATACGAGGTGTGGCTATTAAGTAACGAGACTGACGTATAAAAAAAATATATTTTTATTTTATACATCACCAGATCTTGCACTATGTGACTTCTGCTTGTTCCCTAAGGTGAAATCTGCATTAAAATGGACAAGATTTGAGTCTATGGAAGCTGTAAAAAAGAAAGCAGAACGTGTCCTGAAGGAGCTGACAGAAGATGACTTCCAGCACTGTTTCCAACAATGGAAAATTCGCATGGAGCGTTGTAGGGATAGAGAAGGAGTGTATATTGAAGGTGACAATAAATGATTATGTATAAAATAAAAATAAAATTTTTTACACCGTCAGTCTCGCTGTTTAATAGCCACACCTCGTATTTGTTCTTTCTCAACCCTTTATAGGTCTGTGGTAGGTATACTTACCACTGGCAATAAGGTCGATTTTTTGAGGTTCAACCCTATTGGCATTTTATGATTTTATAGATGTTCTCTGGTAATAAGGCTATCCGCATATTGAAATTAGCGCGCAGCGACCATTTGCTTTGTGAGTTACACGAGTGTGGTAAGAATTCATACCAGCGTACGCTACCATGTTGTTTTGTTGTTACTTTTATAAAGTGCTTAAAAAACTCCGGTGTTTTACTGGAAAACAAGCATTCATGCTAATATAAAGATAAGATAAGTTATTGGACACATTTTTCTGTTATATAGGGCTACAAGTTGTTTTAATAAGCATTCTTACCACTAAATACTATGTAATTCCCATTTCAATTAAAATTCCTTGGTAACTATACTTACCAGGGTTTGACATAAAAAAAATAATCTTACTGTTCTGGCATTAGAAGTACATTATTCAAGTCTCTATAAAACAAAATTTAATATTTTACAACGTGTATATTTTCCCCGTAGCACTGCCCTATAAAGGGTTAAAATTTTGATTCAACTCCAAACCATTGAAATGAGTAATGCGAAATGTGACATGAGATTCCAAAATAAGAGAAGCAAGATTCTACCGATATGATAATGCGTTATTTTTGTTCAGATGATGGTCCTTTTATCTACATCAGTAGATGCTTATCAAATTTTGTAACAGTCTGCGAACAGATTGGTGCCAATTTACTTATAAATTCTTGGTACAAAAGCTCTCTTTATTAAGCGCTGTATTTAAAACTATCTTTTAGTATGTGCGTGGCATACGTTGATAGACCTCTTTATCTTCTTTACCGACCGCCAACGTAAATATTTTGGTGTCTTGCCAAAAAAAAAAAAAAAATATTGTGGGAAACACTTACGCAACTTTCTCTTGCTAATGTAAATACATAACAATATAACTACTATAATCGTTAGTAAAATTACAATAATGTAAAATTATACCTACTATCCGTTTTATAATCATAGACACCCGAATTCGAACCCTTGCATCTCCAAAACTTTGAGTCGGATTTTAACATACTTTACATCAAAATTTAGCTCATTTTAATCTGCGTTGATCTATAATAAACCTATATTTTTAATGTTGTTTAAAAATTGCCATATTGAGGTTGGAAGACAAGAAAACCCGGTTTTTTGCTACCGCAAAAAATTTCATGCGTATAGAGGCGTGTAACTCGATAATTATTTGACTGAAAAGTTTGAAATTTTAAAACAATATAGACAATTGTATTATTACAGCGTATACGAAATTTCAAATTCGTACATTTAAATTTTGATTTATTATCAATATTCTGAACCCTTGCTATCTCGGTAACCGCTCGATCAGTTACCGAGGTAGCAAGGGTTCAGAATATTGATAATAAATCAAAATTTAAATGTACGAATTTGAAATTTCGTATACGCTGTAATAATACAATTGTCTATATTGTTTTAAAATTTCAAACTTTTCGGTCAAATAATTATCGAGTTACACGCTTCTAAACGCATGAAATTTGTTGCGGTAGCAGAAAAACCGGGTCTTTTTGTTTTCCGACCTTAATATGGCAATTTTTAAACAACATTAAAAATATAAGACTATTATTGGTCAACGTACAATAAAATGAAATAAATTTTAATGTAAAGTATGTCGAAATCCTACTCAAATTTTTGGAGATGCAAGGGTTCAAACTCGGGTGTCTATGATTATGAAACCGATAGTAGATCTGTTTTTTAAAATACTTATTTGAAATCGGAATTTTATATTTTTAAGTTTAATTTTGTTAAGTACCTAATTATCGAGTTTGCTATTTATTTAGCTACTAATTTTTGTTTAGACTAGATTGTTTTGTATTATCTTTGTAAAATTAGAATGAAATTATTATTATTAGAAATGTGGCTGTACCGATATACGAGGTGTGGTTATTAAATAACGAGACTGACGTTGTAAAAAAATTAATTTTAATTTTATACATAATCACTAGTTGTCGCCTTTAATATACACTCATTCTCTATTCCTACAACGCTCCATACATATTTTCCATTGTTGGAAACAAAGCTGGAAGTTATCTTCTGTCAGCTCCTTCAGGACACGTGCCGCTTTCTCTTATACAGCTTCCACAGACTCAAATATTGTCCCTTTTAATGCAGATTTCACCTTAGGGAACAGGTAGAAGTCACATGGTGCAAGATCTGGTGAATGAGGTGGATGTTCTGACACTGAGATGCTGTGCTTGGCTAGGAACCTCTTGACAAATAACGCAGAATGAGCTGGCGCATTGTCTCGGTGGAGAACCCATGATTTGTCCTTCCACATTTCAGGGAGTTTTTTCCTTACTCTTAGACGTAGTATAGAAAGTACCTCAAGGTATTTCACAAGGTATTTCACAAATATTGACTAATTGTTTGACGTTTAGGAACCCAGTGAAGGTACACAATCACTTGGATATAAAAAAAAACAATAATCATTGCTTTAAATTTTAACTTGCTCATTCGAGTTTTTTTTACTCTCGGTGAAGTTCGGCTCTTCCAGTGCATGGATTGGCGCTTCGTTTCCGGACCATAAGTAAAAAACCACGTTTCATCACGTGTTTTTATCTTCTACCTGTTCCCTAAGGTGAAGTCTGCAATAAAAGGGACAAATTTTGAGTCTGTGGAAGCTGTAAAAGAGAAAGTGGCACGTGTCCTAAAGGAGCTAACAGAAGATGACTCCCAGCACTGTTTTCAATAATGGAAAATTCGCATGGAGCGTTGTAGTGATCGAGAAGGAGTGTACATTGAAGGTGACTTAAGTAATTGTGTATAAAATTAAAATACAATTTTTTACATCGTCAGTCTCGTTATTTATTAGCCACACCTCGTATTATCTATTAAAAAATCCTAACAGTTATTCTATTTTATTTGATACGAATCTTGACAGACATCTTAGGCCATTGTCAATTGTGCGTATCTGAAAGAATACAACAAGGTTATTTTATTATCATTTGTCACTATCTTTAGTTTGTTTTATATAATTTGATTGTTTTTAATGTTGGTGAAATGGTAATAATGCAATTGTAATTTTATTGTCTTAATAAACATACTTTATGCCTATAACGGACAGGTGGAGTGTTAAATTAATTGCACTCGATCTGTTGGTTCCAGAGCTACAAAAAATAGTTCTCCTTCTTATCACATAGTCAGCCAATTTGGAGACTAAACTATCTAAGAACAGAAAAGGTAGAGGTGTAAAAGACATTAGTCAGATTTATCTCCTCTGAGAGTAATGAATTTCATTATACAGCCAGATCCTGTGGTAAATGAAGTAAAGGTGTCATTTGCAGGGTGGAAAGTGGATGCTTTTCGGAGGGCCTGGCATGCTTATAAGGTTACTCTTTCAATTCAGTGAGGAAGGGAATAGTAAACCACCTCACTCCTCGTTTTTACTTAGTAAAACATCTAGAGGTTCAAACCAGCCGTTCGGCTGTTGACCTAAACAACAAACGTACTTTGTTATTTTTATTAAAAATAACAAAGAGTGAATAATGAAAATCAACCTCTGTAGAACTTCAAAATTCGGATAATCCCTAATTGACGCTAAACTAAGCTCCGTAAAAGAATTTTTTGAAATAGAGGTTGTAAAAATTTTTATTTCCTATATAGTACTAACTTTTGTCATTAGAAAAAAATGCTAGCCCCAGTGGGTGATATACGTAGGAGGAGAGGATAATATCGCTAAAGAAAAACTGTTAGTTTCAAGTAACTGGTTGCAGTAAATCTACAATAAAAAAAATAGTACTAACTTAAGTTATAAACACTTTTGTCGTAAAATGCATACTTTATTTTTTTTTATTATTTTTTTTATTTCTATGTGTACGTTGCAATCTGTTCAATTTTGAACAATAAGCAACCCCATGACCCAATGAGATGAGGATGATTATGTATGACGTCTAAATGAGGTGTAGTCTTGTACAGACTCAGGCCGACCATTCCTGAGAGAGTATGGTTAATTGAAACCCAACCATCAAAGTACACCGGTAACCACTGTCTACTATTCAAATCCGTATAAAAGTACCTACCTTTACGAGGATTTGAACCAGGAACCTTTGTCTCCGAAAATCAGCTGTTAAACAGCTCACTAGCGGCGACGACGTTACCCCTAGACCAACCCGGTGGGTCAAAATGCATACTAAGGCTACAGTTTAAAATTATTTTTTTTTTTAATCGTTTTTAACGAAAATCACAGAAAATCACTAATTGCCGCTAAAATAAGCATTGTAAAAAACATTTTTGAATTAAAATTTGTAGTTTCTTTAATCGTCTACAATAACAATTTATAGTACACTTTTGCTCTAGAACGCATAATTAAGGCTGCAATCTAAAAAAAAATTACCACGAGAAAACAGCCCCTCCAAAAAATATAGAAACTGCTGTTATAAAACTTTTGATTTGGAGCCTATCTATGAATACAACATCTAAAAATTTATATATTCCGTAATATATAATTAATTAATAGTATTATTATATATCTTCACAATATTTATAGAATTAGTCAAAAAATATAAAAAATAAAGAATGTGTAATAATTATTATAAATTCTAAAAGAACGATAAAAACAATTTAATTAATTGTGTGTGAGTTGTTGTATAAATTATGTAACAGAAGTAGCCTAGGTAGTTAATTAGGATATTTTTACAAAACATAAAAAAATTATTCATTTATATTTTAATACAATGCAATATTATAAATATTCAACAGCGTTATACTTTTAGTGTAACTGTGTTTTGTATAATAGGGTGATTAAAAAGAATGTACCTTCTTCTTCTTCTTATTCTTCCTCTCCTTCTCCTTCTTCACCTTCACCTTCTTTTTTCTTCTTTTTCTTCTTCTCCTTCTTCTCCTCCTCCTCCTCCTCCTTCTTCTTCCAATGTAAATAATTAACAAATTAACCTAACATTAGTAATAAAACATTAGAAATAAACAAAAAAATTAGGTAACCTCAATAAACATAAGTTAATTTTAATAAAGTAAAGTAAAGTAAAGTTTTTGACTTTACTATTCCAAATTTTCGACTTTTGTTGGAAACCTCCCTAGACCCTTGGAGTTGATCAAATTTTGTCTTTTTAAAATAATTAAAATGGTGTTTTTTTTCTTTATTCGTTAAGGAGGAAAAATATTATTTTATTATGAATAAAAGTTTGTAATTTTACATAACGTATTTCTTCTCAATAATTTTTATTATTTCATAAAGAAATCACGTTTTATTAGTTTATTCTAGTTGGTTTTATTACACATGTTTTTACATAGCATTTTCTCGTGGGAAATAAGGAGGCCTAAAGGCCTATTTTCAGTTCTCACTGTTTAAAACCCTTACTTGGCAATTCTGGATCCTGGGAACAATTTTTCAGTTCCATCTCTACGTACTTTTTGTAGAGGGGCCTACCGTTACTTCAGCACTTTTTGCGGCCAATTAACGCGTTTGTTTTACGCCGGTTTGTCAACGTCTTTCGTAACGGCTAGTTTGATTGGTTTTCCCCCCTCCGTACGCCGGTAATTAGCGCCCCAGTCAGCCGTGTGTGTGTAGAAGATCGTCAGAGTGTTTTTTCTATTGTGTAACCGTAAAGTTCGTTCTTCTATGGTGCTGTGATTGGATACTCACTAAAAAAGGTAATTTTCTTTTAATTTTCTTTTGTACAACTAAATAAAAAAAAAAATGAAGAAAAGAAAAAATAACCTTTTTTTAGAACCATTTTAAATGGAAAATATATAACAAAAATATAGTTAAATAATAGTAAATAAAAAAAAAAATTTCATGTAGAATTAGTGAAATCATTTAGTTTTTTTGATTAAATAATAATAATAATAATAATAATAATATTAAAAATAATAATAATGGGCTAATAATAAAAACACAATTTTAATTATAAAATGTTAAAAACTTTAAATTAAATACCTACTTTAAATACGTTAAAAATATAAAAAAAATAAAAATAATTAACAAAAATAATTTAATTCTGTTCAAATTTAAAAAAAGAAGAAATATTATTTAAAATTTTAATTATAAAATGTTAAAAACTTTAAATTAAATACCAAAAAAAAAAACGTTTAAAAAAAATATAAATTTATAAAAATAAATCTAAAATGTTAAACTGAAATTCGTCTCTTGTATTTATTTTTAAAAATATATCTTCCCATTTTGTTAGATTAGTTCTAGAAATAAGTTTCAGAGAGATGTACTGCAATTAATTATATTCATAAAGAGAGAACATATTTGAATGAATGTTACTCAGTACAGTTACAAAGGTTCTGAGTACTGTTATAAAGATACTGTACCTACAAAAATATTTTTTTTGAACCTCCATATTAAACACTGCACCGTGTTTGCTTATTTATAAACACAAAAAGGTATATGTCTTGGGGAATTTACTGAAATTTCTTGTTTCTCCAAGATTTATTCACCAATGGCCTTGTATGGTGATTTTTATTAAGTTGCAATATGTTTTGGTTACAAAATTTATGTTCACTGTCTGAAAGGATTCCGTAATCTGAAAACAGCCGTACTTTCTCGCAAACCACAAAGCGAGAACAGTGGCTCTCTAGAGAAATCTGAGCTGATATTTCACAGTAACAACTGGAAACATGGTTTTGATTCTCCTATCAAAACTTCCCCCAAACTTTCCTTTTTTTTAAATTCCTTCATAGGAAATTTCAGGGTCTTGGACGTTGGGCCGTTCTACGACGTCCTGGTGGAGGCAACCTTTAATATAGATTATTTTAAAACAGGTAAGTGGTGGAGTGATATTTGCAGGTTATTACAGCTGTATGAAGTAGAAGAATGGAGACATCTACTTGGAATACGGTTTAAACACTCACACTACCTCACGAACAACAAAATCATACTTTAAATTAAAGAATTTTTTTAAAAAATTAAATCCTGTTCAAAGGAAACACTAATTCTCGTGTTTTAAAACACGGTACATTTTAATAATAATCTTCCCTACTTTTATTACAGGCACAATACAAGTTTCAAATTATTACACATGAGATGTACAATCTTATAGTATATATGACATGTATTTTAAAATCAACAACAATTTTCAATATTTTTATAGGATACCTGTCATGTTTTTTTTATATTTTTATTTAGTACCTGACATGGTGAAGCGCCTAGGTTGATTTTAGACAGTGATCTTTTTTGCTTTTTAAATAAATTTCTTTTCCAGAAATTATGGAGTTATATTTTATGTTAATGTAGTTTTTTTTCAAGGTCTTGGACATTTTATTCAGGGTTATGTACAAGATATGCAGCATTGGAATGTGGATAGTTGTATTTTTTTTTAGTTTAACTTCTTTACGAGATGAAAACACTGTGGATTCATATTACCGTTATAAGATCTTAGTGAATAATTCTGTTTTCTTTCAGCAGTTACATTACATTTATAATTATTCAATGTAAATAAGTTTTATCTTGTTAATTTATTTTTTTTTACACATGACAACATTGTGGAATTGCCAGCCAGTGGAGTTTTATTTCTGATGTAATTAGCGTACAATATCAGAGTTACATGTAGGAATTCATAATTTTTTTTATTGTAAGAGTGTTTAACAATATATAGTATATGACATGGTTTTATTAAATCCTGCGAACTGTGTCAAAAACTCAAAACAGTTAGATCTAAGCCTCATGGTTCACTTCAGCCCTTGCCTATTTTTACGAAACCTTTCTTCCGTATTCAACTGGATTTCTTAGGACCACTTCCACCCACAAGCAGCAATTTCCAATACATTCTCATTGCCTTAGACCATGCTACGCGCTTTGCAATTGCTAAACCCACGGTCAAAGCAGACGCTTCTACAGTCGCAAAATTTCTTTTAGACATTTCTCTCACTTATGGCATTCCAAAAATTATACAATCTGATAATGGTACGCACTTTGTCAACGCCCTACTCAAGCGTTTTTGTACACTTTTAGGTATTCAACATGTCACTAGTTCGTCTTATGCCCCCCAAAGTCAAGGCCTGGTAGAACGCTTCAATTCGACAATAATTCAAATTTTAAAATTTTATGTAAACTCACGTCATTCTAATTGGCACGAATATGTCAAACCAGCACTATTTTCGTACAACATTTCACTTCAAAAATCTGTAGGTCATTCACCCTTTTACCTACTGCATGGATTTCATCCAATCTGTCCCGCCGATCTCCCATTTGTAACTGAACAATTAGATTCTTCCCTTGACCATCAACTTCTTATATTGCAACATGTTCGCAAGACTATTCCAGCTTTCATGCAGAAAGCCCAGGCTACACAAAAAGTTTTCTTTGACAAGAAACATTCTTTCGTTCAGTTCAGGCCCTCTGATAAAGTTTTTGTCTATTTCCCACAATCCAAAGATTCTAAGACAACAAAATTCACAAATTTTTACCGTGGTCCTTTCCAAGTCGTTAAGCAAATTTCTCCGGTATCTTATGAAATTCTTCTCGAAAAATATGGTAAGATGGTTCCAGAGGTGATACACATAAACAGACTAAAGAAGTGTGTATCTAATTCCGAAACTCCTGCGAGTAATCAACAGCTGTTACTACCAGATCAAGCGGTCTCACCAGTAATAAATGTTTTAAGGGTTTTACTTATTCGAAGGACAGAAAATTGATACGTAATCAGAAAACGTTCATTTTAAATTTAGTTTTTAGTATCCCTAAGGTACTTCTTTACTCAGACGCATTTCTGTAATTTTATTTTGTACAATACCAGTTAATATTGCATGCTTCATTTGACAGGTTCATCGGAAGTATTAACGATAAGTTCAGTATATCCCATAATCAAATATTTCGCCTTTTTTATGTTAGCTCTAGTAGTAAATGGTTTTAGACGTTTTCAGGAGAGAGGGTGAGCTATAATACACCTTTCCGCTTTTATTAACAATATTTTTTTATTTTCTTTACGTCTCATAACAATTATATAAATGTTTCAAGGCCCGTATTATGTACAATATATATAATTGTACTAGTATATATATATAATATAATAGGTATATTTATTCACTATTTTTTTTTTTTGCCTCGTATCTTAACGTAGGCCTACTGCATGTTGTATTGTGGACTGTCGAATACATTATTGTTTTTTTTTGGGTAAGTTTGCTTTCAGTTAGCTACAAGTTGTTCACATTTTATTTTGTCTTAGCCGTCAGTATGATTTTTTTAATTTTTTTTATATTTATATAAATAGCCTTGCCAATTAATAACTAATGAAAATCGATGTTTTGGAATGTTTTAAGTTGTTGTTTTAAAGGTGTTTAAGTATTGGAGTGTTTTCGTGATTGCTAGAGTTAGGACATAGGGTATTTTTTTTTTTTCATTGTCAATTTTATTATAGGAGTGTCTTAGCCGGTCAGTGCAATACAGTGTGACTCACAATAAAGTTCTTTTACACCAATTACTCACGTGTGAGAAGTTTTTTTTTATTTTGGAGTTAATACAGGATTAATTTTAGGGTCGCGCTAGATATAACGTGCTGCCCTACACTTTGGAGTTAAGGAGGTTGGTTAATTAGTTTCTTTAAGTAGCGCTATAGATAACGTGCTGCTTTCTGAACTTCGTGGAATACGATTTTTTTTTCTCTTTTTTTTGTGCAAACTTTATTGTGAGGTTCTGAAGATTATATGATTATTATAATGAGGATTTTTTTGAGATGATATTGAAGTTTATGAGTTTTATGGAGTGATTATTGTTGTTATTGAGTTTTATGATGTTATTGAGTTTTAAAGTTGATGAAGAGTTATTGATGTTTAATGGAGTTATGTGATGATTAATGATGTTATTGAGTTTTGAGGTTGATGGAGATTATTTGATGATTTTTGGAGTTTATGAGAATTTTATGAGAGAGACTTACATTTCGTCCGCCCAATCCGTCTTTCAGTTACTAAATTTCACTACTGGTTGTTAGCTTAACCGGCCCATGGTTATTGCCGTCACTTTGATTGGTTACAGGAACTTGCATAGGGTGTGACGGTACTCTGCGTACAGTTTCGGTAACTCAGTCACAGTTTTGTTTTGGTTGAGATCCGTTAGAGGGACCCGTTATCTTTTCTGGACCAGATTTTTGGTATAAATGGACTCGAATGGTTTGAATGAATGTAGCGAGTGATTGGAGTCTTTGAATGTTGGTTGAGAGTGGAAAGATCGAAGTCTTGATAAGTGATCGTGGACAACCATCGACGAGTTTCATCCATCTCAGAACCTCAAAATTCTTTTCCCTTTTGATTTTCGTACGGGGCTGATCTGCGGTCTGTTGCGTACAGCTAGCAGGCGGTCATTGTTTTAGTCGGATAGTACCTGGCCGGTATGCATGGTCGCTTTCCAGGAAAAGTTCGACAGAAAATCTCCCGTTAGGTCGACGGCTGGATAGTGGGATATTTTTGTTTATGGCCCTGTGTTTTTGTTTTATTCATCAACTACATTTTTTTTTCTCTTTCATTGTTTCACTTATTACTAGGACGACCCCCCCCCCAATTCGTTTTTTGGTTATCACACAAAGGGTTCTTTCCGCTCTAACCCTTTGTCAAGTTTTGATTTTTTTTTTGTGTTATCACTGATTTCTTGCTAAGACATCCCATTTGATTTTTTTTGTTTACTTTATTTAACCCTACAATGGAAATGGATTTTGGATTGTGAAGGATTTTGTTTTTAAAGAGCTGGTCTTTGTATGTTGTAAATTTGTTTGTGTTGGATTTCAAGTACAGGAGTTTTAGTTTTGCAGCAAGTTTTTAGATTGGGCTTTCTTCAGCAGGTTTTGAACTGGACAGTATGTTAAATTTTAGATGGTTTCGCATCGATAGGTTTCGGCAAAAGGTTACATTTTGTTCTATTATAAAATTATCTTGAGCATACGTTTTAAGACTATTTTGTTTTCGTACTTTAATATTACGTTGAAGTATTGCTTAATTAATCACTACTGATATTTCGTTGTGAAAAATTTAGTAGAAATGTACAGTGGTTTGCCGGTAGAAAGTTTGTTTGTGTTTCTTACTCAGATCATCTGGTATTTCGTAATTTCATATTTCATAATTTGCTACACTGTAACAAATATATTTTTCTTAATTTACTAAGGATATTGAAGTTTTGTAGCAGTAGGAATTTGAGCGTTCTAATATTTACAGTATCGTATGAAGAGTAGGCTTATATTTGAGTCATATACCGTACAACAGTAAGTTTGGTAGTTATTGCTAATGAAAAGTAGGCTAGGCTACCCCGTTATGGTTGGTGACTTGCTTTTTCGAGTGGTGGTAGATTTCTAGTTTCGATTATTCAACTTTTTTTTCTCTTCATATTTTGGCAGTACCACAATGCAACCAAAGGTTTAATTGAAATATGAATTGATGATTTTTTTTGTTAATAATTCCAACAGACAGACAAATAACAATTCAGAGTTGTATCCGAATGTTGGTATATAATAGTACTATGACAACTCATTTAAACTTAGAATTATAATTACAGTACAATACTATACGGCAAATTCTGTTTGTCTCCCGTTCTCCGCATAAACGACATGAAGGACGATTCTGTGTTTCAACACCCCTATTTAAAATTACTTTAGTTTAAGAGTAAAACTCACTATTGTTCATTTCCTCTGTTTTTAGATTTAAAAAAAACTTTGTTTATGTACGCATCATATAATATTGTCCATATCCCAGTGGCTAAGCGATTGATAAACCAGTGAGATAGAGAACCAAATCAGCACTTCGTTTAAGACAAGATAAGGCTTCATCTACTTAACATCTAAGTTAACCGTATGAAGATAAGGCCAACGAAGTCTCAGTAATAAACAAGATAATATAATATACAAATAAGCTAATTAGTTTTATTACATAGTAATTGTATCTTGAACACGCTTTAAGTAACTTAAATTGTATTCTCTTCCACGAGCAATTTTAAATTTATATCAATCCTTAACAACTACCAAAGTAAATTCTTTCACTGTGTGAGATCCAAGAATAATGTCCCCCGTGCTAAAGCAATTGTTGATCTTGTCCGCGTTTCTATTTCTCTTCGAGAAAAATGTAGCTTGCGCAAATAACGTTATTAAACTGTTCTCTGGTTTCCATATCAGAAATATTTCCGATGTGTACCTTTACGACTCTTCTATTCCGATAACCTACCTTATCCCATTTAACTCACAGCCTGATTTACCGAAAACCTCAAATCTATTCCAAAATTTATCCTGCCCATTTCCAGATTTAACACTATTCATTAATATCTCACAATCCCAAAACACCGACTACTCTAAACTAAATTCCTTTCCTAGTAAAACCTCAAAAACCCCGCTGGATTTCAAACAACACTTCGCTACTGCAATTAAGGACAACAACAACTCGTCTCCAGCATGTCAACTTTTCCAACGTATAACTACACTATCAAAGGAAACCTTCAATATTCTCCTCACGACAGGACTGCCAATTTCAAATTTGAATCCTTCACGCACACGCAGAGCCCTAGACTTTGTGGGCGAATTTTTAAACTTTTGCTGTGGAACTGCGACACAAAATCAACTACAAGAAACGTTCCATAACGAAAAATATCTAATGCAACATTATAACCACCTCACCCAAACAGTACACTCCGACCACCAAAATTTAGTAAAATCTACACAAAACATAGACATGGTAACACACCGAGTTCAGTCCATCCTTCAAGAAACGGAAGAAGAATTAAATCTATACGCTAAAATGATTCAAGACACTGAAAACACCGAACTAATACAATTATATCATCTACTGACTATTTTGCATAGTGTACATTGGCAATCGTTCCTAAACACGTATTATTCGCACATGACTTCAGTGCAAATGTCTTGCAAACAGAAGACGCTACCTAGGGAACTAGTAACACCTGATATGCTACAGGCTGATCTACGAAATTTGTCTTTACAACTTCACAAAGGCAATCAACAATTAGTATTGCCTATACAAGAAGCTCACCTCTATTATGAAAAGCCAATAACAACTTGCGTTTTTTCAAAAACGAAAATTCTATTAAAACTACAAGTACCCATCATCACCACATCGGTATATCATACACTGTTTCAAGTTGCTCCAATACCACTACTATGGGAAAACCAGATCTGTTCACTGGAAACACCACATATTTACGTAATCAGGAGTGGACCACGAGTGCGAACTCTATCACCATCATCTTCTTGCGACTTGAATAATAATGGCTTATGTTTCATTCCAAGGTTCCAACAGCATTCCAGCATTAACACAGATTGCATCAAGCAAATGTTAACAGATAGTTCACTGCAACAATTAATACATAAATGCCATTTCGTCTGCCATAAGCGAACGACAGAAGTTTACATAACGGAAGTGCAAATATCAAGGTACTACATCACCAATCCACAACACAATACTCGTCTAGTTTGTCCTACAACAACAGTCGAACTTCCAGTCAATGTTGCCGGTGCTTTGGACATTCAAGTGCCCTGCGAATGTGAAGTCATGGAAGGAGAGTTACCGATCATCAACAGGGTTGTGCCCTGTGATTCCAGGACTCCGAAGTCGCCGGGGGTAACTCATTTGCTACCCGTTTCCTGGTCAACCTTCGACCATTATAAGTTTTCCTTTCACACAGATTTCCATCCTTCCATCTCGTCACTCCCTGACCTTGTGAACCACAAGTGGAACTTATCATTCCCTCAAATTTCTATTCATGATGAAACCCCTGATTATGTTTTCCAAGAGAGCAGCCTACCTAAGTCATGGAAAGACATTATTCTTGCCGATCATGTATCTAAAATTGTAGTATACACAGCCTTAATTATCATTTTTATCATACAATTATACTTATATATCAAAATTAAAATACTAACCGCAAAGGTAAACAAGCCAACACATATTGAATTGCGTAGGTTAGATTGAGTTTAAGAAACTACTAAATTTCTACCTTTATCATCTAAATTCAGAGAAATGGGCATAAAAGATTTAAATAGTAATTGGGAAATAGTAAATATTAATAAGAATAGTAATAAGCAATAATAATAAGGAAAACATAATTTCCTTCATTCATCATACTTTTACGTCTCAGAAAGATAGATGTTTTAAATTCCGAAATTATTAATTAATTAATTAATTCAAGCAAACATACAGCACACTACAATGTACAATCTGCAATGCAAATCTACAATAAACAGACCTTTGAATTAGCTAACAGTAATTTTTTTTTCTCAGTCGTTTAACCCTAAAAATGGGAATTGCTCTTTATTATTTTTGTCTTACTTTTTTTTTTGTCTTATTAACTTAAGATTCAAGGATAATTAATTGACCTATTCGTCTTTCAATAGCGGTCTGTTTGTCTCGATGGACATTGCAGGTTCCAGCAGTTTAAAGTTTACTAATGTCAGGCAACTTCTCAGCACACACACTGCCACACGATTCGTTTATCTTTCAGTTTTTTTTTACACACCCCCCTCCAAGGGAGATGATTGTATAGAAATCTTTGTTTCTACACAATCCAATTTGTGTTCCCGAATTCCTGTAAATTTTTTTTTTCTAGTTTTCCCCCTTTCAGCCTATTTTTGGGTTTTCCATATACCGGAGTGGGGGAATGTAAAGTTTTTGACTTTACTATTCCAAATTTTCGACTTTTGTTGGAAACCTCCCTAGACCCTTGGAGTTGATCAAATTTTGTCTTTTTAAAATAATTAAAATGGTGTTTTTTTTCTTTATTCGTTAAGGAGGAAAAATATTATTTTATTATGAATAAAAGTTTGTAATTTTACATAACGTATTTCTTCTCAATAATTTTTATTATTTCATAAAGAAATCACGTTTTATTAGTTTATTCTAGTTGGTTTTATTACACATGTTTTTACATAGCATTTTCTCGTGGGAAATAAGGAGGCCTAAAGGCCTATTTTCAGTTCTCACTGTTTAAAACCCTTACTTGGCAATTCTGGATCCTGGGAACAATTTTTCAGTTCCATCTCTACGTACTTTTTGTAGAGGGGCCTACCGTTACTTCAGCACTTTTTGCGGCCAATTAACGCGTTTGTTTTACGCCGGTTTGTCAACGTCTTTCGTAACGGCTAGTTTGATTGGTTTTCCCCCCTCCGTACGCCGGTAATTAGCGCCCCAGTCAGCCGTGTGTGTGTAGAAGATCGTCAGAGTGTTTTTTCTATTGTGTAACCGTAAAGTTCGTTCTTCTATGGTGCTGTGATTGGATACTCACTAAAAAAGGTAATTTTCTTTTAATTTTCTTTTGTACAACTAAATAAAAAAAAAAAATGAAGAAAAGAAAAAATAACCTTTTTTTAGAACCATTTTAAATGGAAAATATATAACAAAAATATAGTTAAATAATAGTAAATAAAAAAAAAAATTTCATGTAGAATTAGTGAAATCATTTAGTTTTTTTGATTAAATAATAATAATAATAATAATAATAATATTAAAAATAATAATAATGGGCTAATAATAAAAACACAATTTTAATTATAAAATGTTAAAAACTTTAAATTAAATACCTACTTTAAATACGTTAAAAATATAAAAAAAATAAAAATAATTAACAAAAATAATTTAATTCTGTTCAAATTTAAAAAAAGAAGAAATATTATTTAAAATTTTAATTATAAAATGTTAAAAACTTTAAATTAAATACCAAAAAAAAAAACGTTTAAAAAAAATATAAATTTATAAAAATAAATCTAAAATGTTAAACTGAAATTCGTCTCTTGTATTTATTTTTAAAAATATATCTTCCCATTTTGTTAGATTAGTTCTAGAAATAAGTTTCAGAGAGATGTACTGCAATTAATTATATTCATAAAGAGAGAACATATTTGAATGAATGTTACTCAGTACAGTTACAAAGGTTCTGAGTACTGTTATAAAGATACTGTACCTACAAAAATATTTTTTTTGAACCTCCATATTAAACACTGCACCGTGTTTGCTTATTTATAAACACAAAAAGGTATATGTCTTGGGGAATTTACTGAAATTTCTTGTTTCTCCAAGATTTATTCACCAATGGCCTTGTATGGTGATTTTTATTAAGTTGCAATATGTTTTGGTTACAAAATTTATGTTCACTGTCTGAAAGGATTCCGTAATCTGAAAACAGCCGTACTTTCTCGCAAACCACAAAGCGAGAACAGTGGCTCTCTAGAGAAATCTGAGCTGATATTTCACAGTAACAACTGGAAACATGGTTTTGATTCTCCTATCAAAACTTCCCCCAAACTTTCCTTTTTTTTAAATTCCTTCATAGGAAATTTCAGGGTCTTGGACGTTGGGCCGTTCTACGACGTCCTGGTGGAGGCAACCTTTAATATAGATTATTTTAAAACAGGTAAGTGGTGGAGTGATATTTGCAGGTTATTACAGCTGTATGAAGTAGAAGAATGGAGACATCTACTTGGAATACGGTTTAAACACTCACACTACCTCACGAACAACAAAATCATACTTTAAATTAAAGAATTTTTTTAAAAAATTAAATCCTGTTCAAAGGAAACACTAATTCTCGTGTTTTAAAACACGGTACATTTTAATAATAATCTTCCCTACTTTTATTACAGGCACAATACAAGTTTCAAATTATTACACATGAGATGTACAATCTTATAGTATATATGACATGTATTTTAAAATCAACAACAATTTTCAATATTTTTATAGGATACCTGTCATGTTTTTTTTATATTTTTATTTAGTACCTGACAAAAACATAAAAAAATTATTCATTTATATTTTAATACAATGCAATATTATAAATATTCAACAGCGTTATACTTTTAGTGTAACTGTGTTTTGTATAATAGGGTGATTAAAAAGAATGTACCTTCTTCTTCTTCTTATTCTTCCTCTC